>JASTWQ010000294.1:0-248295 GCA_035220615.1 Leptothorax acervorum
GCCAAAAGTTTTATCGTGTTATTGTAATATTGGTCGTCTCCTAAGAAGTTTGTGTTGATGCAAATGTCGTTTGACTCTGGATGTCGCTTAATTCTAGGCGTGCTCACTTCCTTGAAGATTTCTTCCTCCAGGTAACCATGACAAGATACTCATTCATTTTTTTTCCTAATTATTTCATATTATAGATTTTATAATATCAATGTTGTACATACCTATAGATTTTCGTTTGTTGATTCTCACAATCAATCGGATCGCACGTTAACATTTACCTATGATACTCCATCTCGTTTACGCGCGCTATCAAAAGATCCATCCACAGTTTTGTTTGCCACTGTCTTAGAAACACTATTTTTGTATTGATCGCTAAATAAAAGATCCAGGAAAAGATCCGCGGAAAGTATGTCGTTTTTGATTTATGCAAAACTCGTTGCCATCATCGAAGCATTCTTTGTGCGCGATATATTGTACAATTACGAAAAACATTTCGAAGAAATAATTATTTTGTAAGTTCGGAATGAACATTTTTCACCCCGTTCTGACAATTTTCTAGTGCCATTCCAATTGTGCCCACAGGAGTTGTCTGAAACGCGGAGATGACTGTGACTGAAGACGAGGCGACACGCTCTTGTAACAATTCGCTTGTTTGCTAGAAATAATTGCTTTAACCGTAACATTTCCTGGGCTGCGTACAACAGTTTTTATTTGCAGTTTCAAGTACAAGAAAAAGAATTTTGAGTGCATCTCGTTTGTAAGTACAATAATTAATAATTTTTAAAAGTTGTTGATAATGTTTGACAGTTAACGAGAGAGATGGGGAGGAAAGCCGGTTTATGATAATAACTAAATTATTATAAATGTAGAAATATCTATATATTTAATAATAATTTTAATCTATAACAAGTTTATGCACTAGATAATTTTATAAGTGAGAGAGATTAACATTATCTTTAATTATATAATTTACGTAAAAAAAAGATAATCAAAAACTGTATTACATATCTAATTATTTTTTAAAATTGAATTGTTATTAGAAAAACTAAGAAGCTGTAAAATAAAATAATTCATGCCGATATCAAAATCGAAAGATAAATACCCGCATACCTGCAAAAATCGGGTGGTACATCTGTTTTAGATTCATGACTAATCCCCCCGATTGGTGACAGCGCCCACCGATTTAATCAATCCGACACTCATTATGAAATACGTTTATTAAAAACCACTTTACAACGCTCTTATGAATGTTTCAAGAGCGGAGGGTCTGTCGGGACGTTCCGCCCGGGTCGAGGTGGTAATACAGGTAATGGGGCCTTTGTTCCTCTGGGAACGCGCTCACCTGTCTAATATCTCGCGAAGAGTGGCTATATCTGTACACGCACCCAAGCGGCAGTTATACGCCGAGCTTACTGAAATTAATCGCGCAGTTTCGAAAGAATCCTCGCATTTCTCGCGTCTCGTCCTACCGACTGAAATAACGTTCTCTCACGCGATTATTAATGGTGTCATAGTGACAGAACTACCGGTCAGTGTATCAGACAAATGTACGAAAAATTATATCTAGCTTCTCTTTTGTTTTTTATTGTTTATTAAATATAATATAGTTAACGATTTTCCTCAATTATAATTAATAATATGTAGAAGAAGAAACGGAAAAGCAAGTTTAGCGAATAGATTGGAATATGGAGAGATATTAATATAATATTCTTCTCGTTTCAAGTTTTATATTTTAAGGTACACGACGCATGCTACCCAGTGCAGTCGAGTAGGTTTCGCACTTCCCCTTTTGCGTGAACGCGAACCTACGGTGCGGTTATGTGCACGCGTGAGCTCACCCTCCTTTTCTCAGGTGTTTGATTGATCGTTTCAATTACGTGGCGCAGCGTGCATCAAACGTGAGAGTAACTTCGCAGCGAGCAAATGGATCGTTTTATTCGAAACATTTACGGCTGGACGCCGTCGTGGATGGCATATAAGCAAATAATCGCAATAATCGTGTATTATCCAAACGCATGCTGATGCTTCAAACGTGTCGGACGAGAGCTGTCCGCGTTAATCAGATCATAATTAAATAAAATACTATCAATTTTTTATTTTGCGCAATTACGTAAATTTTAATAAAATTTAATTGTAAATGTTTAATAATTTTTTAGAAAAGCACGTACGTAGCTATTATGACAGGTTTGGAATAAACGTTTACGCGTCCACGCTAGTTTCCAGGAAGTAATGTTTCGCAAGTCGTAAATTAACGTGTGCGTTGACCATGTCGTTACTTCCTCTCTTCGCCCTAAGACGCGCCTTAAGCGCATTTCACTTCATGTATTTAAGATTCAATATTTGTCGCGGTCGCAAGTACGTGTAAAATGTTCAACCCCGCGTGTATAATCAGCATGCAAAAAGCGTGTACAACGCGTGACAAGTGAACGTAAATTCAACGTTTGGTAGTAGAAATACTAGCTCGCTATAGCCGCAATAAGATAGATATCTCCTCAAATTAATGATAATATTCAAGAGATGTTTTATAAAATTTTTGACCAATTAGTTTTCTTTCCCTATATTATCTTGCCCTAAATATATGTGTATATCTTACTCTGCATAAAGATGCATATCGCTTTTTTAAAAATCAAATTTCCTGCTTTTTTTCATACATAAACACAAAATAATTCTTCCAAGTAGTGCAGCTAATTCTCAATCATATAGTTTAGCATTAATATAAACTATTGTATTATTTATATTGTAAAATAAAAAAGTTGTTTTTTTTTCAATGTAATAGTTATGTTATCCAAATCTAAACGAAAATATTTGAAAGATTAATATGACTGTGTTTCAGAACACGACACTGCGTGCTAAGATGTCTAATGTACATGAAAAGAATGATATACGCTCTTCCACAAAGACGAAATCACTCAGACGTGGATCGGGGAGAGGATCGATGACGAGGGCCGCGCGGTAGAAAGGGCTCATAATCGCCATTGGTCCTTTTAGCCGCGGAAGCGTGGAGTCGAGTGGATTTACGGCGCGCAGGATGAACATTGAGATTGGCACGGGTAGCCCGGAGACTAATGGACGCGCCATTCGCGAAAATGTCCGCCGCCACCGTTCCCGTAAACAGAAATAGCAACGATGTGGTTCGATAAGGGCGATCATCAACGACGGAAGTTGAATCTCGGATGCATGTGATACAATCCAATGCGGAAGCTATCGTATTATTACTTATTTGATTATACTTCAAAAATACTTCATATTCTTCATTGTTTAAGTGTTGCTAAAAGTTCTCTTCTTTTATAGATTAAATTACAAATCTTTCACATCTAGATATATTGTTGTCAAATCAATTCAGATTTTTGTGCAAGCAAAAGTTTCATATTATGATCATTAATTTGTGGCATATCGCCATAGATAAATTGCGGAGTTATATTCCTAATTGTAAAGATTGCAGATATTCTGGATATAGATATATGTAACAAAGAAATATATGTAACGTTTCTGATGAATAGTGAGAACCACTGCGCGTAGTTCGCTAAACGCGTGAAGAGTGTTTTGCGGTACTTTTTCACGATGTTCTTCACGTGGCAGGAGCGTTTATCCATTGCTAAAGCGCGGACAGGAAAGAGAGAAGCGACCATCGTTTTACCGGCATAAAGTTTCGAGATAGAGGGGTCAAAGAAGGCGGTTGCTGCGCGAAGCATCCTGCGCGTTGGGACCAATCGGAAATCACCTTTTGATCCCAGATGAGCCCTTTTTTTGCTGTGGCAAAATTCGCTAGTGCGCAAGCCGAAATCGTCGAGCTCAAGCACTTTTTTGGAAAAAACCTAAAAACGCTGAATGCGGTCGATATAACATAGAAATATAGGATATCCATCGTATATGAATTTACAAAATTATGCTGTACCGGTGATATCGATAGGAAACCCGATATCTTGATAAACACAGTAATGAAATATATAAACTAAATTACATTATAAAAAAAAGGTAACAATTTGTTATGTAATTTCGTATAAATAAAAATACATATTCAAAGTGGCGAAAGTAACCTAATAAAAAATATATAAGTTTTTGATTGAAAATATATAAGTTACTGTATAATTTTAATAAAGACCATTGATAAATATGATTATTAAATAATTAATGTAAATCCGTGAGAGTCCTAAAAAATTTGAAATCCCTAGAGATATGCTTTTATGTTCATTTAACTTTTAATATACTTATGTATATTCGTTGATAAAGATATAGCATTAGTATGTTAATCGTATTACTGAATTTTGTGGATCATTTGACTGTACAAAGAGAAAGGCAAAGTTTCTCAAAAAATTACAATGGGATCTGAAAGCTATTAGTTCTAAAGTAGGAAATCTCAGCTATAAAGCGCCGCGATCCTGCGATCCCTACTTCGATCAGAGATATCGGGTAAGTGGGGGTTTTTCGAGATACGAGATATTCTTCCAACCTTACGGGCTGACCTTCCCGTAGGAAGCTGGTGGGGATGCTGGGAGGTCCTTCTCTAGACCACAGACACGTGCCACTTGTCATACTTTCGGAAGTACTTGCTTTCGGACGGTTCGAAGGGAGATTAGTACGAGATCAGGTGTGATCGAATCAAGAAGAAACGCATGTTAAAACCGCTACAGTTGACTCGCAGACATTCTTTGCGGTACAAAATATTCCGTCGATTAAAAAATATGAAATGGGTTTGATCTCAATACGCGCTGGTAAATATGATACAGCAAATTATAATCAAGCCATAAACTTATACAAATAATTTACGTTAATAACTGTGAAATTTAAAAGAAGAAGTGTGAAAAAGTTTTAGAATTACTTCAGTCATCATCAAATGTAAAGTATGCGAATTTAAATTATTATTGGAACATATGTGCCGTTGCCCCGAGTAAGATCAGAATTTTCTACTGTAGCTGAGATCAATGATTTTTTACAAAATGAAACTCTATCAAAACCACGAGAAAATGAACGATGCCATTTACGATCTTCGTCGGACACGATCGCTTCCGAAGCGAGAACAAAGCTTTTTCGAACAACATCGAGAGAGGCTGCATGTCACCGACCGCTAATCGAGAGTCTATCGAGTATGCATCCGATTCCAGCTGCGAGGGTTACAGGGAATTTCAGAAACAACAAACCGAGAGGAGAAATTCATCTCCGATCGCGGTATCTAGTGCTTTTTACTATCGGACAGCAATCCTCGGGAGAAATGAGAAAAAGAAATCTCAAGAATAAACAATTCCGGCGATAAGGAGGAAGATCAGGACGAGACGAAAGACAGGATAGAAGGTCATTTTGTCAAACCGACAGCGATACCGGCCACACGTATGGCCACTGGTATGTAAAACATCATAAACATGTCCAGAAAACTAGACCGTCATCTAAAAAAATATTTGTATAAAAAATAATACAAGCTAATTAAGAGAAATGAGATAATTATAATATTTAACAGAGAACTCAATGCTTTTAAAGCTCTATTTCAAGTTTTAGTAGTTAGAGATTATAAACAAAAAATATAATATAAATTAAATAGATTCAAGGCAATCCATGGGACAAATATATGAAACAATTACGTAGATGTAAATAATATTATATATTGTTTTAAAATATTTATAATAAAGAGACCACATCACAATCTAATAGAAGTAATAGATGTACAAGCAAACTTAAAACTCTTTATTAAATCATAAAATGTTTTCTTGTGAAGAAAAAATTTTATGATTTAATAAATATTATATGCAATATTTAATACATACAATTTAATAGATATAGATGGGAGTTTGTATACTTATGCGGGATTGCCATACTCCGAAGGTGCGTTAGCTGATTCTTCAGCATATTCTGCAACATCACTCGCATCAGCCTCATTACTGTATAGTAGCTGGTTTGCTCAAACAAAGCCTGGACAGCTGTTTGGTTTACAAGGTAAGCTCAGACTTTTAGAATCTAATTTAGTATTATCCGCGAAAGTATATTAGATATATTCTTTATGAGCTTCTTTCAAAAATCTTTAAATCCAGTATAGTTTATCTTTAGAAAAATTCAATAGGTATATTGGAAAATTAAATCTATTGTATCATATCTGTCCTTTAAATTGCCCGATTTTATTGAAGTTTCAATGCTATTAGTTAATTACAAAAATGTACTATGAGTACGCCATAGATAAATAGACGCCCAAAGAAAATCTTCACAAGGCTAGAAATCTTTTTTTTTGTGTCTGAGGCACTAACGCTGTCGGAGAATCGTAACGACAAAAGTACTCTAATTATTATCGTAATAACTTACCCACCGTAATTCTATTTTCGCGCACAATGCCGGGAAAGGTGTAAGATGGGCACCTTCTTTCTCGGCCTCAACGAATATGGATATTATACGAGGCGCCTAAGATAACAGCTTTTCGACACGCTGAGGCAGACATCAGTGGCCCAGTGTGTTGCATCCTCCTGTTTTTGGCATGTTACTGGCAAAATATTAAATGCTTAGCCGCGTTAAAATTGCATATTTAATTATATATTGTGATATTGCATTTTTCCTAGCACAATATTTAACAAGGGAACTACCCCAACTGTCCGGCTCCAATTTGATTCTCCTTTAAATATACAATATATGTTAAGACCGTTAAGATATAAATCAATACAAAGGAAATAGCCATACGGTCCAAGCTTAGATCTTAGGCAGCTCAATATAATTATTTTCTATATGTATTAATACGCGTATTTTTCCAACATATTAAACTGCGCGCCGATTATTTGTCGGACTTAAAACACAGCTATTGTTGGAACATTAGAAATTCCCTCTACCTTCCCTAAGTTTTTACAGTGATTTTAATATTAAATCGATATCGATTTAATTAGGGAAGGGAAAGGGAATTTCTAATGTTCCAACAATAGCTGTGTTTTAAGTCCGACAAATAATCGGCGCGCAGTTTAATATGTTGGAAAAATACGCGTATTAATACATATAGAAAATAATTATATTGAGCTGCCTAAGATCTAAGCTTGGGCCGTATGGCTATTTCCTTTGTATTGATTTATATCTTAACGGTCTTAACATATATTGTTTATTCACGTCGCCTGAGAAAAACGTTTAAATTATTGTTATCCGGTTATTGCGATAAATATTACCACATGCCCCGGTAGTCGAATTGGTTAAGACGCCCGAACGGAATGCGGGAGATTCCAGGTTCGAGCCCTGGCTGGGGTAATATTTTTCGCAATAAGTTTTTACAGTGATTTTAATATTAAATTGATATCGATTTAATTAGGGAAGGGAGAGGAAATTTCTAATGTTGCAACAATAGCTGTGTTTTAAGTCCGACAAATAATCGGCGCGCAGTTTAATATGTTGGAAAAATACGCGTATTAATACATATAGAAAATAATTATATTGAGCTGCCTAAGATCTAAGCTTGGACCGTATGGCTATTTCCTTTGTATTCCTTTAAATATGTTGTTAAATACAAAAATAAAAAAAACACCTATTTTTTTATAGGTGCTATAATTCATGTTTAGGGGGTGAAACACCTCTTCGAAAAAATCGGTTTTTCTCTTTCGTGCCGAATATCTCCGAAACTATAAGAGTATAAGAGATAGAAAAATTTTCCAAAATGGAAATTAAATGGCTTCAAAAGTAGTTTGAAATAATGACAAAATAATTTTTTTATTTCTTTTATTTTTAAATATACGCCCGCCACCAATACATTTTTTTTCAAAATTTAAAAATTTTTTTGTCACCAAATAAAAGATTATTTTTTTATGAATTTAACCATATATGATAGTTATGTTACGATAAACCATTTTTGAGAAATAATGACAAAAGCCTCTGTACACACACTAAAAGAAAAGTTTTGTCATTAGTTCAAAGTATTTTTAAAGCCATTTAAATTCCATTTTGGAAAATTTTTCTATCTCTTATAGTTTCTGAGATATTCGGTCCAAAAGAGAAAAACCGATTTTTTCGAAGGAGTGTTTGACCCCCTAAACATGAATTATAGCGCCTATAAAAAAATAGGTGTCTTTTTGATTTTTTTGTCTAACAACATATTTAAAGGAGAATTAAATCGGAGCCGGACAGTTGGGGTAGTTCCCTTGTAAGTATATAAAATTTTAGTATTTTACTATTTTATGTATTGACAATTCTTTTACAATTCTTATTACTCTGTTAAGTATTGATTGATTTACTATTTTTTAACAATTATAACATGAGAACATTGCAGATATATAAGTTTGTTAAAACTATATAAATTAAACTAGAAGAATTGCCACGTTACACGACAATTCTTAGTTGAAATCAAAAATATTTCGCGATTTTCAATCTATAATAAATTTAATTTATCTTTAAATCTGCGCTTGCGTCATTATCAATTACACTTATAACTACAGTCATCATGCTTCCTCCTCTTTTATTCTTAAAGAAGATAATGTAAATACAAACACTTGCATCTAAATATTTTCTTTTCTTGTGATGCTTAATTAAATAATGATTAATCATCTAGTGTAGCATGTCATACGTTACTTCGTATCATGAGTAGTCGTCATCGTATGTTTTGACAGTTTATGTTCAATGGGTTAATAAAGTATAATTAAACAATGATTAGAATTTCTTCGCCAGTGATTAATAACCAAAAATGATATTTAATTCACCATGACTGGCACATTTATTGAAAATGTCGACACGACGTTTCGAACCAATTTCGGCTCCTTTTCAAGTGTATAAATAAATTCTTACATAGACATTCATTAGTCACCACGTGTACCTGCAAGTCCGATCTAAGACTAAAAAACAAACATTTGTCACTATAATAAAAAACGTAGAAGAGATCGCAAACAAAAGAAATGTGTCGAGACTTACATGCTATGTGCGTTATAAAATAAAATAGATTGTGTTCAAAAACACGTCTGCACGCCACGGTTACAAACAACACAATGAGCAAAATCATATACACAAACAAAAATAAAATAGAGGTTGATCACATAGCCCCTATTAGTCGGTCATATATTACTGTCATCTTCTCCGTATCTTTTTATTATAGTGACAAATGTTTGTTTTTTAGTCTTAGATCAGACTTGCAGGTGCACGTGGTGACTAATGAATGTCTATGTAAGAATTTATTTATACACTTTAAAAAGAGCCGAAATTGGTTCGAAACGTCGCGTCGTGTCGACATTTTCAATAAATGTGCCAGTCATGGTCAATTAAATATTATTTTTGGTTAATAAAGTATAAGTTCATCAATAGTTCTTTATTAAAAGTTTTAAATTGAATTTTTTTTTAAATTTACATTTTTTAATTTAATTTAAATTAAAAAGTTTAATATAAAAAGGTTTATTTTAATTTTAAAAAATTTCTTGTGTCAACAAATGTGTGTGTCATATGCGCGCACACACTTGCAAATAAATAGTTTTAAAATTGTATTTTTGTCAGTGATTTATTAAAAAGTACAAGAAATAAGGTATATAAAAAAATAAATGCGATCTCTTTTTAAAGGTGTATTTTCATTTTAAATATGAAAATTCCTCTATTATCTCGATGATGCTTGGTATCAATAAAACATTTCAATTGAAGTTTGAGCGAAGCAAAATCGATCAAATGTTGTTTGAAGCAGTTTACACACGGTGATTAGAGAACTAATCTCTAATCTCTATGAATTTTTACACGTTTAAATTTATCAGTAATATATACCATATAATATAATTACATATCGGCATATGAGTTCTTCGACAGGTGCAATATAGATATACATATATAATTTAAAATTATACATTTTATATGGTTAAAATACGCTTATTATTAAATTTTGCTTTTTTCTCGTAATTACATTAGCCAGCGTATGTCGAGACAGCGTGTAATGTCTTTTTATTTTTAGATGAAAGTAATGAACATAGAAATTATGATCAATAATTAAAGGAAACGCCAAATTCGGTCGGGACTGGATATTGGTTGTCCAATAAATTCGTGAATTTTTCTAAGTACAAATCATCACTCTAGTAAACCACGCGCCGTTACTTACGGACTTAAACGTAGCCACAACTAAAGCTGGAAAGAGTACCTATTCTCACATAATTAAATTGAAAATTAATTCAATTGTCCACTAACACTCGTTAGTATATTCGAAAAAGGACGGGATATGTATAGAAGGATATAGGGTAATAAAGAAAATGTTGCGAAAAAATATCACCCCAGCCAGGATTCGAACCTGGACCTCCCTGCTTTCCGGGCGGGCGTCTCACCTATTCGACCACTGAGGCATGTGGTGATATTTATCGCAACAAACTATTTAACAGAGGAAGAACGTCTTTTTCCGGCGACGTATATAACAATAAGCAAATTTAAAGTACGACCGTATATAAGATAATAATCAATTATATAAGATAATAATCATTGAATTAATTTTCAATTTAATTATGTGAGAATAGGTACTCTTTCCAGCTTTAGTTGTGGCTACGTTTAAGTCCGTAAGTAACGGCGCGTGGTTTACTAGAGTGATGATTTGTACTTAGAAAAATTCACGAATTTATTGGACAACCAATATCCAGTCCCGACCGAATTTGGCGTTTCCTTTAATTATTGATTATTATCTTATATACGGTCGTACTTTAAATTTGCTTATTGTTATATACGTCGCCGGAAAAAGACGTTCTTCCTCTGTTAAATAGTTGTTGCGATAAATATCACCACATGCCTCAGTGGTCGAATAGGTGAGACGCCCGCCCGGAAAGCAGGGAGGTCCAGGTTCGAATCCTGGCTGGGGTGATATTTTTTCGCAACATTTTCTTTATTACCCTATATCCTTCTATACATATCCCGTCCTTTTTCGAATATACTAACGAGTGTTAGTGGACAATTGAATTAATTTTCAATTTAATTATGTGAGAATAGGTACTCTTTCCAGCTTTAGTTGTGGCTACGTTTAAGTCCGTAAGTAACGGCGCGTGGTTTACTAGAGTGATGATTTGTACTTAGAAAAATTCACGAATTTATTGGACAACCAATATCCAGTCCCGACCGAATTTGGCGTTTCCTTTAATTATTGATTATTATCTTATATACGGTCGTACTTTAAATTTGCTTATAGAAATTATGAATAATACATTGTACAGTGAGAAGGCTCTTGATATATTTCATACAGTGCATATTGATATATAAATCTTTTCTTATTTTAATGTCTTGTGATATAAATAACACATGGTTTAGATACAGTAACAGTATGATTGTTGCAATGACTATTTACATTGCGTGTCATTATAATAAAAGAAACGGGATAATCTATTTTTTATTTATATATATTAATTTATGCAAAAAAAAACTACTTTACACATGCATGCATATACTGTATCTTTGTCAATATAAAAAAATATATATATACTTAAATTCTACGGATTCTACGTCATTATATAAAATAATCGAGTCTTTAATTTACACCTTCAACACCTTCTATTTCCATCTGTAAAATTAGAAAAGAGTATATTTAGTGAAAAACCGATACATACACAAAATTGATATTTATTATATATAATTATATAGAAACTTACAGAACAATCAGTAACAATGTTGTCCTTTGTCGTATCTTGATTTTTCTTGGCCTTTACTTTTTGCATGTGATGTTCAAAATTTATATAATTGTCTGGTTTCTTGTCAAGTGGTGAGGGTACAAATATTCTGAGTACTTCAGGTAACATATAAGGTTTTAACCGCACGTTACAAGTGGGGTAGATCCAAAAGTATACAGTGCTTTGTTATGATAAAATAGAAACCCATCCAAAGGATGTAGTTCATCCTTAAGATTCATTAAAGCTGAATTGAGGTCTTCCTTTCGATATTTGGCAGAAAAATGGGATATCTATTTGTATCAGTGTTACGTTGTTTTAATTCTGGTGTATCCTCAAACTTGCTCTTGATCCAGAATAGGCTGAACTCAGCCTAAAATAATATATTGTGTATGTGTGTGTAAATACAGATAAATAAATTTTTTTCTTTATTGCTTATACATTAGTGGAATTTGTATCAATTACTTTATGAATGTAGATTAATGTAACAATTTAGCAATATATATTACATCGCAATTCGCGTGAATGGCAATAGACTCCGAAACACCACGTCTAATATATAAAAGAGTTTTCGATCCTTTATCCATATACAATATACAGCAGCACATTGATGTGGGTCACTATCAGGATTTCCATCTAGAAGTGCTGAAGAAAAGACACCATAATGTTTGCCTTTTCTAGAATATGATCTTGCTTCACCCTGATTAAAAATAGTTAATTATTATTTAATGGATTTAGATATATCAAATAAATATTAGCAGAGACAAATTGATACCCACAGCCTGAGATCAGCCTAACTCGATTTCCTGTTGGACATGGAACCACAACCCAGTTTTCAGTGAAATCTTGCGGCACATCTAGCATCCATTCTGACAGCATCATTCGACTAACTGTGGGCTCGTTTTTGTAAACCCTATAATACCACGAATGGCTTCCCTCTCCTATATTTTTGTTTTTTGATTTAGAATACTCTTTCACTATATACCACGTGCAGCATTAACTGGTTCATCCCTATGTCTGTAAGAGTCGTAAAATAGCATATTAGGTAATTATGCATAAAAGCGACTCCCTCTCCGATTTGGTTTATTTTTTAATATGTTGTTGGGGATGTCTTTCCGAGTCATTTCATATATATGTATATATATAATGGTCGGACTTAAATAGCTTCGGAGATACAGGCTGAGAAAGGATAAAAATAATAAATACAAAAATAAACGTTTAATGATGACTTATTCAACACTATCATTAGGAATCTGAAAGATTTCAGCCATTGCATCAAAGAAAGCGGTAATCCGAGCGTAAACAAACCAATAGAGTCACTTTGAAAACATAAACAAACAGGCTGTACTACACAGGGACTGCCGCACTTCTCTGCATGCAGAGATGGGTATTTATATATCAACTATTCATCGTACATATAAACATGTAGTTTTCATATACCAACTGTTCTCTGCTTTAACAAATATATGCTTTCTAAGTTGAAGCACATACAAAGCACATACAAATCACACACTTGGTTGAAATCCTTCAGATTCCTAATGATAGTGTTGAATAAATCATCATTGAACGTTTATTTTTGTATTTATTATTTTTATCCTTTCTCAGCCTGTATTTCCGAAACTATTTAAATCCGGCCCTTATATATATATATATATGAAATGACTCGGGAAAACATCCCCAACAACATATTAAAAAATAAACCAAATCGGAGAGGGAGTCGCTATTATGCATAAATACCTCCTTTCTCAGCTTGTATTTCCGAAGCTATTTGAGTCCGACCCTTATATATATATATATATAATGACTCGGGAAGACATCCCCAACAACATATTAAAATATCAAGCAAATCGGAGAGGATGCCCCTTTTATGCATAATTACCGCATATTATACATCAAACGTTTCTGCTTTGCTTTGAGCCATCAACGATGCAGTAACAGTTAAAATAATCTCACGTTCTACGAGAAATAGGTGAGTACCTGTCCTTCCGTTTATCGCTGCCGCTCGTGTTTACATATGTATAGTCACCGGCGAAATATCACAGGAAAAGTTACGCTTTTTATTAACAGACGTCAACGGTGCGTTTTTGCTGTTTTGGCCGTCCGGTGTTGACGAGGCTATCGGTTTGGATTTCGCGGATTTCTTAGGCATGTAATTATTGTCCAAATTGGGGGTGCTGCTGATTATTTTATTACCCAGTGGAGTAGTTTTTTCGGATTTTGGTGGCGTAGTGACTTGAGAGGACGGCGTCTGGCCCCCGACTGATGCTACATTGTTTTAAAAATTACCAGATTGTATTATCAGTTATTAATAAAATGTGTGCACTGTGATACATAGTTGATAATTATACAAAAGTTATCAATACTTTTATAATTATAAATTATTAGTTATTTTTATTTAATAAGCATTCGAGGATATTATAAGTTAATTAATCAAGTTTTCTTGAACTTTTCACAGATTAAGCGCACAAATATACATACCTCTCTTCTTTTGCATATTATCTACAGAATGCACCGCTTTCATAGGACCTCTTGTACTGACTACATCCGACCTTTTCTTCAGCTTATTTTTAACGTCGCTTATAGCGATGGGTTTCTCTTTTTTGTTATTAGGTCCTGTAGCTTTCACTGAAATAAATTTCAACATGTAATTCGATTATTTATATATCAAGCGAATGATCATTTAATAACAATGTGTACAACAGTTAATAATAAATTTAATAAAATAATTTACCTTTTCTTGTGTTGCTCGTTTCTGGTGTCGCAGGTTTTTTACTTGATAGATTGTTGATAAATCCGGGGTCGCTTCTGACTGAAAAACGCTTCTGGCGGTTCTCCAAATTGGATGTATCCCTACGTCTGCGTATTTGTGTGTTTGACGTACTCTTGGGCGATGACTTGTTTGCGGATATACTTCTTCTAACTGTCTTCTCGAACAGCAGAAAATATAGTGACACATAAGGAAATAATTAAAATTATATTGTAGAAGATAATAAATAAAGATTTACTCACTTTATATTTTTGCTACAAGCTTTGTCTATGTGTTACCTTTGGCGAAAGCGCGGATGAATACGCATTACGACCAGATACTGAAGCTCTTACAGGTGTAGTTTGTTGAACATTTTGCTTTGTAGAATAATTGGCCTGCATTTTATTTTCAATGTTATTATTTAATGCGGTATTTAACACTTTTCCTATATTTTTAAGTAACTGTATCGTTGCATTATCCTCAGCTTGACCGCTCAATAATTTTTTAAGCTTTATCAGAAATTCTACCGCTATCTTCTTATCCGCCTGATTATCTTTCTCTTTATCATGCTTCCTCTGTTAGGTTAAGTCAAATAAATTTGTAGTATTCGCGATGAAGTCGTAACTGATGATTTTTCACTGCTGACAATGTCTTGTGATGTATCTTCCGGCGTACAGTTTATGTCTCGCAGTGACTTTTCATTATTACAGAGCTTTTCTTTGGACGATACTTTATTTGATTTTTCGATGCTATCTAAGGACATTTTCTGAGGTCTTTGTGCTTTGATATTTAAATAATTTACTAATAACCGTATTATTTTTATAATTAACATCCAAAATGTTTTCTAGATTATCAAGTAATTTTTAGCTTCCGTATTACTTTCTGTTTTAATTAAATCTAATAATTAAAAATTTTTTTATAAAAATTTTAACGCCGAATTAAGCAGTTTTCGGTGCCTGTCCTTCTTAAAAAAGAATCCTAATTATTTAAATTTTCTAATAGGTTATGGTGTTCGTCCACCGTTGGGTGCGCCAATCTGTTTCCTACTTCTTTCATTTTACAAAAATCTTTATTAATAAACTTTTCCAAATTTATGTCCAAATTTTTTAAATCTTTCTTTAATACCTCTATTTTGTGAATATTGTTTTTTTCTTTTAAATATATGTGTGGTTTATCGCATATCCTTATAAACGTATTTAGTACTTTTTCGTCCTTTTTTTTAAATTTATTTATTAATTCGCTCTGCTCCAATTTTTTAATAATTAAGCGGACTTGCTCTCTCCGCTCTAAAAATACAAATCCATTACGATATTTGTGAATAATATTTCTTAATTTTTTCTTGTTTTTATTTTCGATTAGATGTTTCCGAGGATGTTTCGATTTATCGCTCTTATGCACACTCGTGCAGAATAGCCTCATTTTTTTGAAAATATGTAGGGTAATGTTTCTTAGCGCCATTTCTGCAACAAAAAAAATAGAATACGTTAGTTGAGTGTTTAACACCATTTTTGACCAAATTTTTGCCCTCGAAGCTACACAATTTGTGGCAAATGTTTTAGCTCAAATTAAATTGGTGTAGACGGTTTTTGGGCTAAAATCCACAACAGTTATGCTCGGCTACTGCAAGTACTCGAGCTGTAACCATACCTCAAATAGAGTCCTATATATATGGAAAAGCGCAACCGTGTATTCAAAATGGCTGCCTTGATACTGTCCTTCTCTTTCTATCTAAATATCCTACTCTTTTGCTCCAAGTGGGTATTAAAAATGGCGGAAGCAAACTGTTACGCCGGTGGCGCTTCTCTCTTTATATATAACTCTAACCTCAAATAGCTCAACAAGCTGTAGACCTCAAGAAAACGGTGGATGCTCTAAAAGCACAATATGAGAATTTGTATCCCTTTATTCGCATATTCCCACTTGCAGGAGTGAAAAGGCTCAATCACAGGTTGCATCCCGATTTTTACTATGCCGCCCTTAGTACCGCCTTACTAAACAAGGAGTTGGGTGTAAAAAAGAAATATAAAATGTCCGACATACAGACAACGGCTTCGAGATCTCTGATAGACAAGTTAGCTGACCGATTCCTACACTTGAAGCATGGTGCAGATGAGGCCACTATTAAAAACCTGGAGATACTAGGCATTACTTTACCCCCAGAAAAATTAGAACAAATGAATATCCCATACGCCGAACACGCAAAGCACAACAACAACAACAAAAAAGCTCTATCATTTATAAAAAATAAACATACGTGAAACCTGACACATTCTACGATGAAATCCACCCCTTGACCTTTCCTTTATATTTTTACATAAGATATCAAGAGAAAGTACATTTACAAACCATGAGATTCTGTTAAGCGAGAGTTCATTATTATTGTCTCCGTTTCCAGAATCCTATGAAATGTTATGGAATCATCTACTGTGACTAATTTAGTTTTAAATTTGGCAATCTATTACTTTATAAATCATTATTTCCTTTATACCGTAACAAACGTGTACAGAGAGCTGCAAACAAATCGCGAACAGTAGAGAGAATCCATTCTGACAAACAGCATATTTTCCGTTGAAATATTAACATAATTAGGAATGAATATATAGTTAATAAAGTTACACGCGTATTTTCTATTTTACGTATTTCCATTTCAAAAAAAGGATATTTATGAGCGGTATTCATATTCACAGTCGTTTTTACGCAAATAAAAATTCTTCATTTGCATATACCTATATAACACAAATATTCTCAACTCTGTAATTCACATTGTTGAAGTACGATTAGTTTATAATTCGTGTCGTTGAAATTTCGGTACCGGAAATAATAAAGCTACTTATCGAATCTGCTCAAAATTAATTGCAAATTTTATACCTCTTGTTCATGTATTTATTTCTTAAAAAAACGGTACTTTAGAGGAATTCCTTTTATTTCGCTGAATACCAAACGGTTCATTATAATCCCAGTAAAAATTCACGAAGGTCAGCGAGGCGCGACGATAGGAAAGCACATTCGTTCTGCACTTCACAAGCGAAGTCTGTGGAGTCGAGGGAAGAAGAGAAAGAGAGAGGAAGGGAGAAAAAGAGAGAAAGTCGTCGATTTCTTAATTAACCTGTGAGAGAAAGAGAGGGAGAAATGTTGCACACGCACATATGTAAAAGTAAAAAATTTATATTCTAAATTTACAAACTGCTATTAGGAAAAAGTCAACCGGAGTAAATCAAGAGCTCCGAGTACGAAATAAACGTGAGTTATGAGCTTTTCAAAGAACATAAGTTTCAACATCCAAGGAGCAAAAATTAACATCAACAATTGCTCGAGTAATGGGAAAGAATGCTCATGCACTCGACAAGGTGCTGCCAGCTCGATTTCAAGCGGTACGAAGATAATGCCAAGTAATCATAAGGATGGGCCCCCAGTTTTTATAAACATAGATTAAAGGTAGATGATTTAAAGAAAGAAAATACTAATTTGAAAGAAGAACTAGAAGAAGCACGAAATTTAATATCAGCATGTGACTTCCGGCGCACAGCGGGATCAAACTCCAATCAACACTCATGGAAGTCGATCTTGAGAACAGGTGGTGGGAACGTTTTAAAGTGCCAGAGGAACCTGGTCTTACAAGATGCACACAATGCAATGTCGTCGTAAAGTGTTGGCCAGATGACATGTTAGATCATTGCTCACCTGAATTGCAAAAAAATCTGTTAGTAGGACAAAAGACCGAAGAAATACCGTCATGCTCCTTTTCAATGCCGCCGTCGCTGCAGCGAGATACTTTTCCCAAAAAAAAGAAGAGAAAGGAGAGTTACAGTAGTTACATATACAAAAGACTTCCGGTTCGGCAGGTGGGGCGAGCGGTTAGCTCGGAGTAAGGGAAAAACGAAAAGATGATTCTGGAAAGAAAAGAAGTTAAGAGGAGCAAGTTGGGTGATGAATTAGGAAGAGGAGGAGAAGAGTAATTTAAAGTATCAATGCTTAGACTGCCCAAGGTCATTTAAACTGAAAAAAAGTGATAAGGTTTCACGCACGAAGAGTTCACGGAGGCAAGGTGCATCCGTGTTATCAATGCACGAAAGTATTCAGAGAAATAGACTTGTTAACAGAGCATTTAAAAGTGGCTCATGACTTGTATTGATAAATCACTTTCTTTGACATAGATCACTCTCGTGGGGCCACTCAATTTTTCAGCTCAGTCACGATTAATGGGTCCTTTTTAGAATTTCTATTTATCATATATGAAGCACCTCGGCCGGAGAAACGACCGCGATATCGTTGATATCAACTTTTGTGCGAGGCAATGTCGAAAGAGAGATCCTCGCGTGCAAAAAGAGGCAAGCAGAGAGGACCGGCAGCCCCGTTTTGCAATCACTTTCTCCAGTCTCTCCTATCACTCGAAAAGTGATTGGTCTGAAAAGTAATTTGTCGCCGTCAAGAAAGCCCCGATATCAACCTCCAACAAACTGCTATTAGAGTTTCCGTGCGCGTGCGCGCGCGCGTGTGCGTGTGTGTACTAATTATTTAATTGTGGGAAAAATTAATTTTAATCAATTTAAATATTTATATTGCAACAAAACTCACGGAAAATTTCAGAGAATACAATGTTACAATTTGAGTAATTTTTAAAAACACATATAAACACTTTGACTACTTTAGTATTAATACCTAGTGTTAATTCTTCTAATTCTTTTACATTATAAATCATAATTACGAAACTGTAACTGTAAGTATAGTAAAAAATTTCAGAATAATTCTAATTGCTGTGAATTGTCAGTTACCAGATTGATCCAGATAAATTTAGAAGCCTTTGTTTAAGTACCGCTAAAATTTTTAATCAACATTACAAAATGTGCCCTCAGCTGTGCATAAAGTTCTTACACATGGCGCTGAAATCATTATAAATTCTGTGTTTCCTGTTGGGGTTCTTGGAAAGGATGCAGCAGAAGGTCGAAACAGAGATCTTTCTCTGATATATTGGACGATTCGTGGTCATCCAATAAGGCGGATGATGGCAATAACGGAAATTATAGCGCGGATGAAACGAGCAACAGATCTCTCTGGAGACCTGCATCTCCGGAGAGGGGAACAAGGCAGGAGGTAATTTGCATACCGGAAGACACAGTAAAAAATATCGTGATTGCAAATAAAGCAAAAAAACCACTTTATATATATATGTAAGTATCGGAAAATGCAAATATGATGCCATCAACGTCGAATAATTATACACTATAAAATAAAATAAAATATGCGACATTGCTCGTTTTAAAAAATAGATTGCTTTTTTACAATGTTAAAATATTATTCTAATTAATTTGTAGGTTATAGCAGGAAGATACGTACATGAAACAGGATTCATAGTTAAAGTCAAACAAAATAGAAAATGGTATAAAAACGACAGACTATCATGCTCGAAAGACCAACAAAGTTCACACCGTGACAGATGTAATAAACAGGGTGAAGAGAGCATTCAAGAAAGTTGAGCCGGCCGCGGCGCATCAGCCGTCCACATCGACGGCCGAAGAAATAAAGATAAGTTTGATGCCAAAGATATAAAAGTCGAAAAATTTCCATTCCTATAAACATTCTTACATTCTAAAAAATTGTTACTTCGAATTTTTCGCTCAATTTACAAAAAACTCATCAATCTCTTTTTCGCATAATCCTAACACTAAGCCATCATCTAATAATTATACACTACATTTGAAACATCAAATATTCTCATCTCCATTATTAGTCAGAAAAAAAGAATAAAATAGAGAATGCGTAAAACACTTCCTGCGGAGGTTCTTATCATAATATTTACAGCGATTACTGCCTTATTTTTTAAGTTATAAAATAAGACTTACTTTATGATATATATTCGCCGGTGATTGACGATGCTATCGGTTTGGATTTCCCGGATTTCTTAGGCATGTAATTATTGTCCGAATTGGGGGTGCTGCTGATTATTTTATTACTCAGTAAAGTAGTTCTTTCGGATTTTGGTGGCGTAGCGACTTGAGAGAACGGCGCCTGTCTCCCGACTAATGCTCTCTTTTTTTGCATATTATCTACAGGATGCACCATTTTCATAGGACCTCTTGTACTGACTACATCCTACCCTTTCTTCATCTTATTTTTAACATCGCTCATAGCAATGGTAACATCCTTATAGTAAAAATTAATGGAAAGAAACCAACACTCTCCGAAATTATTGAAAACAAGAAAATATATTTTAGAAACCACTCGGATTTAATAAAAATAAATAAATTCGAAAAAAATATTAATAATGCTTGATTGTCGGTTGACAAAATTGACTCTTACGGAATAAATATGGTTAAATACGGTAACAAGCTCGCTCATCCGGCATTTGGAACCCACAGGCAACACATAAAAAAATTCTATAAGTAGGATTCTTACTTAAAGGGTGCTACCAAAACTTTAATCTTAACGAATCAAATTATAATCGAATATATCTTATAAATTAACTTAACATTAAAATACTTAGTTAAAGAGCCTGTAAAATTCTTGGGGGTAAAATAATCTTTCAACATAAATATATTAGCTCATCATACCGTATTCGAGGCAACAATCCTCAATATATATTTTCTCAATACTATATTCAATTAAAAGTTATATATATATGTTATGGTCAAAGCCCGAAACGCGGGCATTCCTAGGATTGACTGGTCATTCTGCGGAACGACCAAGCGTCTTGGTCAAAGCCCGAAATAAGTTTTGCGTTTCGGCTTTTGACTGGTATGTTTGTAGTCAATCCTAGGAATGACTAACTTGTTGGTCAAAGTTAGTATCTAAGAAAAATCACTTCGGACTTTGACTAGTCAATCCTAGGTGTGGCTTAATTCGGACTTTGACTGATTGGTAAATGTGCAGAATAGTGGCCTCCTCACCGATTTGGCCAAAACTTACTAATATTGTGTATCTTGATGTGTTAAAAACGAATTTCTTTATTATTCTCTATCATGAGTTATTTATTGCATTTTAACAGTTTGAGGTAATAGTTAAAGCAGACAACACAGTTTGTGCTTTTGGTTAAAGCAGAGAATTGTCTGTATTTTTACTATTCTCACAGAGTATTCTCTGCTTTAACAAAAAGCACGAACTGTTGTCTGCTTTAACTATTACCTTAAACTGTTGAAATGCAATTAAATAACTCATAATAAAGAATAATAAATAAGCTATTTAATAAAAAATAATGTGATAAGTAATAAAATACATTTTACAAAATGCAACAATAAAGTAAAATTAAACAAAGAATCCGTTGTCGAAAAGTACATACAGCTATCACGTGACCTACTCGCAGCGTTCCCGTCTATACAGTCGGTCTGAGAGATTTCCTAACCCAAAAACTGTCAGTAGACATCAGGCGTGGCCATAGACCTAGGATAAGATAGACGGAGCGTAAGCCTGCGGGGTAGGTGATAGCGCGGGAGGGGAAATAGAGGGTACTCTCGGCAAAGTTCGGTTAGACTCGGAAACATTCGGACGCTCGACCGACTCGACAGCACACGGATGTACCTTCGCGCTTTGGTGTGCGTTGGCAGCATGCGGAGGGGATGCGCTGGCATGTGCTATTTGTTCGATTACACATTTGACACATTTCTCCGGACGGTGGATACCATAACCTACTCTAGAATACAGACTATGTCAAGACCATCGTGAATTGATTTTTAGTAATATAAGATCTCATAATGAATTTAACAACAATCCGACAGTTCTACAATTCAAATCTGCGTATAAAAAATTAATTGCGCACACGGAATTACAAGCAAATTTACTGGCAATTGTATACCATTACAAGAGATTACAATATTGCAGGCGTCATCTGAAAAGCCGATTAATGTTATAAATGCAACGACAAACATAGCTTCAGAAATACAATGGCTTGATGAGTCTGAACATAATACTGATCATGATTATTTATTACAACCACAATTCCCATCTTGTATTACAGAATATAAAATGGAAGCTTTAACTTTCATAGCGGGATATGTATTAAAAAGACTTACAACAACATTACATTGCACTGTATGTCTCGACACTTTAATAGGAAAACCTACAGATATACATGTTAATTTAATAAATATAAAGAATAAAGGTGGATTAATATATCCTTCACGAGATCTTGTATATGTTTGCAGAGTAACAGAAAAAGTGTTTAATAATTATATTTACACAAATAAGACTTTAGAACACTTTAATGTAGATCATTTTACATGCTGAGCAATGCAAAAGTTTACAGACAGTAATATATTTGCGGAACTACAGGAACACATCAATGATCAATGTTTTTTTAGCAACCATAGAAATAATTTGTTACATGGTATTATCATTTTATATTGTAAGATAAAGCTGTCGCATCACTTAAAAAAGAAGCAATTAACTGAAAAACACAAAAGTAATAAGCTTACATTATTTAAAGGTCAGTAAAATGTCAGTAAAGCTATATTGGGTGCAATGTTTTATTTCCTATCTAAAATTATTTGTGAAAATATAATTATTAAATACTTCTTCTGTTACTCTGCAAACATATACAAGATCTCGTGAAGGATATATTAATCCACCTTTATTCTTTATATTTATTAAATTAACGTGTATATCTGTAGGTTTTCCTATTAAAGTGTCGAGACATACAGTGTAATGTAATGTTGTTGTAAGTCTTTTTAATACATATCCCGCTATGAAAGTTAAAGCTTCCATTTTATATTCTGTAATACAAGATGGGAATTGTGGTTGTAATAAATAATCATGATCAGTATTATGTTCAGACTCATCAACCCATTGTGTTTCTGAAGCTATGTTTGTAGTTGCATTTATAACATTAATCGGCTTTTCAGATGACGCCTGCAATATTGTAATCTCTTGTAATGGTATACAATTGCCAGTAAATTTGTCTTGTAATTCTGTGTGCACAATTAATTTTTTATACGCAGATTTGAATTGCAGAACTGTCGGATTGTTGTAAAATCCATTATGAGATCTTAATATATTACTAAAAATCAATTCAAGATGGTCTTGACAAAGTCTGTATTCTAGGTTATGGTATCCACCGTCCGGAGAAATGTGTCAAATGTGTAATCGAACAAACAGCGTATGCCAGCGCATCCCCTCCACAGGCTGCCAACGCACACCAAAGCGCGAAGGCACATCCGTGTGCTGTCGAGTCGGTCGAGCGTCCGAATGTTTCCGAGTCTAACCGAACTTTGCCGAGAGTACCCTCTATTTCCCCTCCCGCGCTATCCTAACCCCCCTTGTCCATAGTAGCAGCTTACGCTCCGTCTATCTTATCCTAGGTCTATGGGCGTGGCCCCCGCGTTCACCTGATCTAAATCCACTTAACTTCTACTTATGGGGGCACCTAAAGGCACTTGTGTATTCGACTCCAGTCGACAACGTGGAGATCCTTCAGCAGCGAGTTGTTGAGTGCTGCGATACAATCCGCAACATACCTAATGTATTTGAACGAGTTCGACAATCGATGGCAAAACATACCCAGGTCTGTGTCGTATTACATGTAGGACACATTGAACACCTTTTGTAGATTACGTCCATAACCGCAGAATTGGACATTTTTGAGCCGGCGCTTGCGAGGTTTATACAAAGCTGACGCGGTCTGTAACTTGAAAACAAGGTCATATCGGACCTATGTGCATATAAACTTTTTTTGTTGTTTTGGTGTCCTGAATCCGTCATTACAGTTTGGCCAGACCTTTTAGTTACACCCTGTATATATATATATTATATAACTTAATTGAATATAGTATTCATGGATTTATTTGTACGATCAAACACTATAAAATAATACACCAAAATATAAACTAGCTACAAAAATATAATATAATTGCCATCAAAGTTAAACTAATTATATATTCAAATAACTCCGAAAATAATAATATTGACGAGGAAATTGACGAAGCAAACATTGATTTAGATCAATTTAGCCCTGAACATTATTTTCCTTAGTAAAGTTGCGTCTCCTACACATTTTTTTTTTTAGTAACAGAAAATTTATACGTCAACAAACTTACGGGTATGTCTCCGTCCTCGCCGTTGGGGCAAGACACTAAATATGTCTATGTTCCATTTCTTTGCGTCAGAGATTGATGGTATAAGTACAGCAGGTTTATTTAATGATTTAGCTATTGGAAAGTTGGATGGTGGTAAATACCTTAAGCATCAAGATGAAGGTTATAGCAGCCATTTTGGTTTCAGCCAAGTAGAAGTACAAGATTTGTTTACCAAACAAAATTTTTCTACTTATCTGGATCAAGTAAAAACTTAGTATAATTGCTATCAGTATCAAAGAGCAATTTAAAGCATTGATGCAAAAAAAATCATTGACTGTTTCTATAGATAAGCATCTTTCTTTTGATCTTATAAATGAAAATAATAACGCTTTTTGGAGTCTTTTGTTATTTGCTGGCTATTTAACTTGGGAAAAGAGTGGTTTAAGTAGAGATAGTGGACTTCCGGGACTGATTGTGAGTAGGTTGCATGCGCACATATGCAGGACTGACTGCAGATATACTTCGGGAAGAGATGCGCGATTGTTAATTTTATTATTCACATAAATATTTTTAGGTAATCCCAAGGAACACACCAAAGTCAACAGATAGTCAAAATGACTACATTTTGATTCGAAACGGTTACGCATTTTCTGTATGACAAAAAATTGACGGTCACAATAAAGTCAAAATTATATCAAAATGTTTTACCATCATTTTACCATCATTTTGACGACATTTTGACTTTATTGTGACTTTTACTGTTCTGTCTGGTGCATATGCTGCAATGACGAAAAAATGACTTCCCAAAATTAGTATGCTTGAAAATTACTTTTCAAGTAATACTTTTCGATGACTTTACCTTAATACTTTTATACGTAGAATAATGAAAGGAATCAAATAATATAAAAAAAACAAAACAATTAATTTTAAAATATTTATCAATACAAAGGAAATAGCCATATACGGTCCAAGCTTGGATCTTAGGCAGCTCAATATAATTATTTTCTATATGTATTAATACGCGTATTTTCCAACATATTAAACTGTGCGCCGATTACCGGGGCAACCGGTAGTCGAATTGGTAAGACGCCCGAACGGAATGCGGGAGATTCCAGGTTCGAACCCTGGCTGGGGTAATATTTTTCGCAATAAGTTTTTACAGTGATTTTAATATTAAATCGATATCGATTTAATTAGGGAAGGGAGAGGGAATTTCTAATGTTCCAACAATGGCTGTGTTTTAAGTCCGACAAATAATCGGCGCACAGTTTAATATGTTGGAAAATACGCGTATTAATACATATAGAAAATAATTATATTGAGCTGCCTAAGATCCAAGCTTGGACCGTATATGGCTATTTCCTTTGTATTGATTTATATCTTAACGGTCTTAACATATATTGTTTAAAATATTTGATTGCATTTTGTGGACAAACTTAATTTTGAAAAATTACAAATGTAAAAATTAATATTATTATTCGATTTCTTTGATTATTCTATGTGTAAAAGTATTAAGGTAGTCATCAAAAAGTGAATACTTTACAAGATATTTTATATTTTATATTAAAAATATCATGACAAAATTTAAAATATCTCAGTAAATTCTTAACAAAAGAGAACATTATTATAGTGTTTTTAAAACATCGTGATAAGGGCTACAAGAATATAAAATAAAAATAGGGGCTTCTATATAAAAAATTTAGATCAAAAGCATAATATAAGCCTTAATTTTTTTAAATAAAACACCATTGGGGGTTAAATAAAAAAATAATTTGCATACTTAAAAATTGTGAAGAAGTAATGAGCAAGTTTCTAATTTGTATGTTTAAAAACTATGAGAAAGCAATGTGCAAGTTTCTACTTGCTCACTTAAAAAATATGAGAAAGCAATGTGCAAGTTTCTACTTGCACACTTTAAAAATATGAGGAAGCAATGTGCAAGTTTCTACTTGAACACTTTAAAACTCTGACGAAGCAATGTGCAAGATTCTACTTGCACACTTAACCCTTAAATGCCACACCTCTAAAAAATCTCGTAAATGACACATGGGGTATAAAAGACCCCAGCATGAAAAATGTCTCCTACTCATTGATTTTTTGATATTTAGTTATGAAAATTATTTTCAATGTTGTTCAAGGCTTAGAAAAGAGAATAAAATGCTTATATTGTTAAAATTTCAATTTCAACAATATAAGCATTGTCACACGTTATCGTTCGTATGGAGTGGGGTCCGCAGTACCCCACAGTAAGGGAAGGGTACTGCAGTACCCCACCCCTACTTTGAACCTCTCTAAACAGCTGCTGCCAGTAAACTGAGTATGCTAAGTGTACAAACGGGTAGTTCAATCACTCAACTATCATCAGAGGGAGCCATGAGCTCCATTTTTGGCGGGAACATTTAAAAATATATAATTGAAAAGGTCTGGGGTCCGCTGGACCCCATGTGGCATTTAAGGGTTAAAAACAATGAGGAAGCAATGTGCAAGTTTCTACTTGCACACTTAAAAACTATGAGAAAGCAATGTGCAAGTTTCTACTTGCACACTTAAAAACTATGAGAAAGCAATGTACAAATTTCTACTTGCACACTTAAAAACTATGAGAAAGCAATGTGCAAGTTTCTACTTGCTCATTTAAAAAATATAACAAAGCAATGTACAAGTTTCTACTTGCTCACTTAAAAACTATGACAAAGCAATGTGCAAGTTTCTACTTGCACACTTTAAAACTATGAGGAAGCAATGTGCAAGTTTCTACTTGCACACTTAAAAATTATGAGGAAGCAATGTGCAAGTTTCTACTTGCACACTTTAAAACTATGAGGAAGCAATGTGCAAGTTTTTACTTGCACACTTTTTGCATTTAAAACAAGTGCATTACAGACACATTTGTCTCATTATCATAAAAGTAAATTACATCAAATAGAAGAGGAAATTGTTAATAACACATTTATAAGAAAACATTTCCTATTCGAAAACTTTAATGCAACATGCAAATTGCGAGTGTGCAGTGAAAAAATAAGAATTTTTAAAGGAATAGATTTCTTAAGATCTTACCTGAAAACATTTCATAATATAAATGACTCAGATGAAATGATGCCACAATTTGTAAATGACGAAAATATTGCCGGTCCAAGTTCTCTTAAAAATCAAACAAGTCAACAGGGGTAAATATCTCAGATATCTTAGTTTTTCATTTATCCAAAATTACTAATACATTTTATTGTGTGCATCTAACAAAAAATATAACTTAATATCTAACATTAAAAAATATAGAGATTATATAAATTTGAATCTAATATTTAACGTATGTCTCTTGTAATCACTCGAATCTGTGTATACATTCAGGTTCAATGTCGGTCAGGACAATGCCGGTTCTCATTATAACCCTATAACATATCCCCAATCTCTTAGAAATCAAGAAAGTCAACAAGGGTAAGCATATGACTGCAATATGATTTTGTAATCCTGATTACATTAATAGGTTTCCGATTTTTTAATCACACTGTGTATACATGCAGGTCCAATTACAGTCAACAAGAAGGAAATATACCATACCCTTCACTTTTAGATTTTATTAACGACCTCCCAGAAGAAATGCTTCTGGAATACCAAAAAAGTCAACAAGGGTAAACATATGACTGCAATATGATTTTGTAATCCTGATTATTTTCTTTTAACCTTTTTTTCCTTTTTTCTTTTTTACTTACTTTACTTCATAAAAAATTATTACATCCATGTTTATTTTAGTATTGTTTTTTTTTATCAGTCAGATTAAAATATTATTGGTAGCATTAATAAAAGAATATTTATCGAAAAGAACAACAATCTATTCTTACATATTACCCAGGTAGCAAGATGTCGTCATTATAACGTCGATTTAAGGTCATTTCTCGTCATTTGACGTCAGTGGACTAAATAATGACGTAAAATAAACGTGATATTTGTGACGATATATTGTCGTCATAATTATATCGTCATTTTATCGTTATTTTTAAGTCATAATCAATGATCAATATTACAACCTTTGATTAAGTAAAAATTTTAAGTAAATAAGTATATTAAGACATATTTGTTTTTTCTACCGCGCTTTAATTATTAATTCAAACGAGTAACATAAAATGTTAGATGCTGCTGAGCTGCTCAATCCGCAATCTGAGCATGCGCGACAAGTCCGTACGTATATGCATAGAATCTAACCTGCAAATGTTACGCAACGGCGGCATTGGCGGCAACGATCTGTATCAGTCTGTATTTATTCTTCTATTATTTTTATATCGTCGATTTAGTGTGATTGTGACAGTGTTTATAACGGAACAATGTATAAAGTAATAGAATTTACTGAAGAAGATGGGGGTGACCTAGCAATTGTTCATTCTCTATGGTTAACGCCACGTAAAAAAGAAGTATTCTGGCCACCTTATAAAGATAACGTGACTTTTAAGCGTGCATTAAAAAAAGGGGAAAAAATTAATGACAACACATAGCAGATTTATGGAATCGCCCGTAATTTCTATGAATCCGGTAAGAACGTAACATGATTACTTGTATAGTATTTTACTACTTTAGACGTAGGTTAGTTCAGTTCACAATGAGCCTAAATAGTGATCGATTCATTTTGCTAACTAAAATAAACACACGGTGCTGACGTCCACAGCTTATATTATAGTTGCGTAAACCGACTAATTTTATACTTCCTGTTTTTCTATGTTCTTTTAGTTACATTGGATTATTGAATAATATAAAATCTTAAATGAAAGATATATTAAAACCTTTGTTTTCATTAAATAGATTTAATTAAAAATGTATCTCTCTATAAACCTAGAAATTTAGTTGTTTTTCAATAATTACAGACAATGTAGATGAAGCCAAAGAAAAACTTTCTAAGGCAGAATTTACAAGCGATCTCAATACAGAAGCGGAATCGCAACCTACGAATTTACAACCTAGGAAAAGAACTAAACCAAGACGTTTCATAGTAGACGATAATAGTGATAGTAGTGAAGAAGAACAAAGAGATAGTACATTTGAACGTCCTGCAAAAATTTCTAATTTATCTGGTCGTTCTGTAACAACTTCTAATTCATATGGTTTGTATTAAATACTTTGTAAAGCATTCTTATGCATGTTTGTATAATTTGGAATATAAAAGTACACATACACAAAATATATATACATAAAAATTTTATATATACATATATATTTATATATTTTATAGATGTCAGCAATAGTAATAATAAACAAATCAGTGATACTACAAAGAAAAGAGATAGCTTGCCAGTAGAAGTAACAAATATTGCTGGTCCTTCTCAAACTTCTACTTCTGATCGGTTTGGTAAGTTTTTTTATATATAAAATGTTTTAGTTTTGTTTGTTAAACTTTTGTAGTAATAACATATTTTGAATTAAATTTAAGTTCCTTTATTAATAATATGTGTAGATGTTAATAGCAACAGTACTATTACAAATATCAATGATATCACGGAGAATGATAATTATATTCCAACAGATGCAACAAATATTTCTGATATATCTCTGCCTTCTAATTCTGGTCAAATTGGTAGGTTTCTTATTTCTAACTTATATTGAATATAACATATTTTAAAGTGTTTTCTAAATTCAACTGCAGTTACAAGTTTTTAGTATATTTATTTTTCATATTTAAATTGCTTTCAGATTTATTACAAAATAGATTTAATTATAACAATAGAAGATATCTTATTAAAATTCACAGTATAATATGTGATGCACCTGCAAGAGCATACATAAAATGCACTAAATCTCACGGAGGATACCACGCGTGTGATAAATTCACAGAAAATGGCGAATTTCATGGTCGAGTAATATATCCTAGTACAAATGAAAAACTTCGGACAGATACATCATTTCTTTTGCAAGAAGATGAAGAACATCACATAGGTAATTCTCCATTATTAAAGTTAGATATTGGAATGGTCTCTACTTTTCCAATAGATTACATGCATAATGTAATTTTGGGTGTAATGAGATAAAAGTTATGTTTGTTGATTGGTATCACTAGAATCACTAATATGAGAGTAAGATTGAAAAGTCGTCTCATTTTAACAGGATGTCGGATCACTTAATTTCGTTAAAACCATTTGTACCTGTTGAATTTAATAGAAAACCTCGTAGTTTAAACGAATTGCTACGATGGAAAGCTACCGAGTTGAGAACTTTCTTAGTATATTTGGGTCCACTTATTTTCAAAGATGTACTTGACTTACCTGTATACGAACATTTTTTATTACTGCAGTGTGCGCAATAACGATACTCTTATCTAAAAAATATATTTTACAATTTGGCCTTGATTTTACACGTAACTTATTAAATCTTTTTGTAAATCACAGTAAAAAAATTTACGGTGTGGAATTTCTTGTATACAATGTACATGCACTCATTCATTTGCCTGATGAAGTTGAGAAATATGGGCCTTTAGACGTGTTTTCCGCATTTTAATTCGAAAACTATTTTGCTGAAGTTAAAGCCCTAGTTAGATCACCTCATAAACCACTTCAACAAATTTGTAACAGATTATATGAAACTTCACTTTTAGGCGTACAAATAACTGAAGAAAAGTCATTAATACATTTTATGGAACATATAGAAGGTCTTTTGCTTCATAGAGTACTAGTTCATAATATATAGAAAACTTGCTTTCAAAGACTGTATGTTTTCTATAAGTAGCTATTCTTTACCAGATTCATATTTTCTTACAAAAGAAAATAAAGTTATTCGAATTGACAATATTATTCTAAATTCAGAAAACATAACACTTTTACTAGGAAAAGAGTTCCAATCTTACGATACTTTTTATAATTACCCAATTGATTCCAAATTGTTAAATATTTATATTCTGGATCAATTATCACTGAGTTTAGAGGTTTGGCCTATTGACAGCATAATGGCTAAAGTTATGCTATTTCCATTCGAAAACAAATGGGTGTGCTTTCCTATAATTCATAGCAATGCGTAATTATTTTTCTTGCCTTTGGTATGAGCGTTACTTAACAAAGCTAATTACGTTTTTTATTATACATTTCCAATGTATATTTTATGTTATTTTAATTTTATTTTTATGTCGTTTTCATATTTTACATTTCTAAAAAGTTATATAGTGAGTTGATATATTACTGTGTTACTTCTAAACAACAATCCGTGATTGCTTTAAAATATAACCAAATTATATCTTTTATTTATGTGCAGTAATAACATGCAATTAACGCGTTTTTTTCTTTATAATTTTTTCAATTAAATACAAATAATTATATTTTTTAATATTTACATAAAAATATTTTGAAATTTAATATTATGTATTGTTTTCAATTGCGAATAACACACACTACAATTTTTTCTGTAAGATATTTGTTTGATTAATGTTAGAAATTAATAATTACATTTTTTGTGATATATGTATATATGTGTATAATTAGCTATAATTTTATTTTCTGTGATGATAAATATAATAGTACAATATAATTCTAAGTTTTTTTTTTCCATCTTTGATTAATGTTACGGATAATGATGATAATAATAATAATTATATTTTTTGTGATATATGCATATATGTGTATAATTAGCTATAATTTTATTTTCTGTGACAATAAAGGTAACATCAGTGCGATATAATTCTATATAAGTTTATTTTCTATAATGTAAAATAAAAATGTCAATTTCTTACCAGTTTATTTTAAGTAAAAAATGTCACAAAAAATGAAAACATTTTATGTTAAAAATGTGCTGTGTAACGCATATTTAAATAAACAAATAAAGACCGGGAGGGACTTATAATATTCATCAGAAGCTTCTAAAATATTGTTTATATTGTTTTCCGAGCCATCAAATCCGTTAGATCCTTATATTTCCTTATCATCATAATGCATAATAAATATATTAAACATTTAGAATAGATCTAACAAATTTTGTATAATAGTATTTTATATTACATAGTGTAATCAAACTCACGTCATAAAAGACGTCAAAAACGAAGTCAAAATGACGGCTATAAGTCACAAACCGATGACGTGCATGTATGACGTCATAATCTCGGCATAACCATGACGAGAAATATACAAAAAATTTCGTATATTTCTCGTCATAGTTATGCCGAGATTATGACGTCATAAATGTCACGTCATCGGTCTGTGACTTATAGCCGTCATTTTGACTTCGTTTTTGACGTCATATTATGACGTGAGTTTGGTCATATTGTTGACTTAAAAATGACGTTATATTGACGACATCTTGCTACCTGGGTAAATCTCGTGACTCGGATTTTTATAATAGCTGTCATCGCCGAGTCATGCCAAAACCACTGCTTTCGGGAATACGGGTAAAATTCAATAAAACCTGAGATTAATTCTGGCTCTGCAACGGGGACCTCTAATTTTAAACGGGAATACTACCAAACCGACGAGAAACAATTCCCTACGATGAGGGTCGTAACTAAATCATATACTTGTCATTCATTCCCCATTGAATACTGAGAACCCTGCTGCAGAAAAGAACGAGAATCTCAGATCTTTCGGATTATCTCCCAACAACGGTCATTTCGGCAGTGAAACAACAATGACAATCACAGTTCTTCAAAACATTGCATAATGCAAATATTATGCAATTTTATAATACATTCGCGAAAGAAAATATTCTTCCATTATTAAAAGAGAAATACACCTTTTCCTTCCGTAATAAAAATGTATAACCATTACCAACATATACATTATACATGTATCTTGTTAAGGAATAAATACCAACTCTCATGGATAGAATAAATCTTAAGAATAAGTAGCTACAAAAAATATATTTAATAAAATAATTTAATAATTAAAGGTCTCCACATACAAGGAAATGTAAATCGACTTACATCCCTATTTTCGCTTGTTGCAAAAAAAATATTAGTAAATTTAATACCTTATGAGTTTGATTGGCAACGAAAAACGCGTTAAAAAAGCGACCACCCTCCTTAAGTGCAGTTACCACAAATTGTGTAGCTTCAAGGGCAAAAATTTGGTCAAAAAAGGTGTTAAACACTCAACTAACGTATTCTACTTTTTTTGTTATAGAAAGCGCGCTAACAATAAGAGCAGTACAGATTACCCTACCTATTTTTACAAAAATAAGGGGATTTTGCACCAGTGTTGATAATGGCAAAATTGCAAATAAACATCAAATAGAAAATGAAAAATTAAAAAATATTATAAGAAAATATAAAAACGCATCTAATTTTCAACGGGAATACTACCAAGCCGACGAGAAACAATTCCCTACGATGAGGGTCGTAACTAAATCATATACTTGTCATTCATTACCCATTGAATACTGAGAATCCTGCTGTAGGAAGGAACGAGAATCTCAGATCATTCGGATTACCTTCCGACAACGGTCATTTCGGCAGTGAAACAACAATGACAATCACAGTTCTTCAAAACATTGCATAATGCAAAAATTATGCAATTTTTTAATACATTCGCGAAAGAAAATATTCTTCCATTATTAAGAGAGAGATACACCTTTTCTTTCCGTAATAAAGATGTATATCCATTACCAACATATACATTATACATATATCTTGTTAAGGAATAAATACCAACACTCATGGATAGAATAAATCTTAAGAATAAGTAGCTACAAAAAATATATTTAATGAAATGATTTAATAATTGAAGGTCTCCATATACAAGGGAATGTAAATCGACTTACATCCCTATTTTCGCTTGTTGCAAAAAAAATATTAGTAAATTTAATACCTTATGAGTTTGATTGGCAACGTAAAACGCCTTAAAAAAGCGACCACCCTCCTTAAGTGCAGTTACCACAAATTGTGTAGCTTCGAGGGCAAAAATTTGGTCAAAAATGGTGTTAAACACTCAAATAACGTTGTGAAAAATAAAGGGGTATCGTACTGCCGTAGGTACGCTCGGAGTTACCGATCCGCGGTATCATTCGAGTATGTTGCGAAAGAGGGAGTAGTTGGCGGTCGCGCCCGCCCGAAGTAAGAAAATCGCGTTCGTGTTCCGTCGGGCGATTCCCGAAGTCAGTTCGTTCCGATCGGCGTTTGAGAGCAAAGCAATAGCCATAGCGTGCGAAGGAAAGTTTCAGAATAAAGCGTCGTCCTTGTGATATATGTTCCTGGTTTCTTTATGTGCACCCGACCACTCTATCCGCATCAACGTTAAGAGAATTAACATTGTGGCGACCGTGACAGGACGAAGAAAGAGATTACAGACGGATACGAGTATCGCGAGTGAAAAGGCAAGCATCTCAAGATGGAGGCCGCCAGGAAGAAACGCACGACGAAACGCACTGCCTTCACACGCGCAGTAAATGATTTAGCTGCTACTTTGACGGGTGCGAGACCAGTAAATAAAGAAGAAATAACCGTGTATCTGCAAGTTCTGGAGGAAAGGCACGAGAAATTACGGGAAGCTAACGAGGTATTAATGACATGCATGCACGAGACGGAGGACGTGACGGACGAGGCCATTGCGACAGAAGATGCCACCAACGACGAGTACCATAGGAAGTTTCTACGAGCAAGACTCGCCGCCATGAACGCACTGGGCACGCCTGTCATGGCTGCGCCAAACGCCATTGGGCCCGTTGCCGACGGGGCAGACGCTCGCAGTCGTGCACAAGTACCCGCTCAGACGAATCAAATCAAGCTGCCGAAGATCGAACTCAAAAGGTATGATGGAGATATTAAAGAATGGTTACGATTCTGGTCTCAGTTCAAAAAGATTCATGAAAATGCTACGATCGACAAAGAGACCAAATTTCAGTATCTCTTACAATCTATGGTTCTGGATTCGCGCGCGGCGGAACTAGTCGGCAGCTTTCCGCCTACCGATGAAAACTATGATAAAGCTATCGCCGCGATAAAGAATCGATTCGGACGTGATGAAATGCTCGTAGAAGTATATGTGCGTGAGTTACTAAAGTTGATCTTGCAAAATGCTATGAAGCCTAACGAGAAAATAAAGTTAGCGAGCTCGTTCGATAAAATAGAGTCACAACTTCGAGCTCTCGAATCTCTTGGTGTAACAACGGACCGATGCGGCGCCATGTTGTATCCTCTCGTCGAATCGTCGTTGCCGGAAGAATTGTTACGCGCATGGCAGCGGAATCAAGTGACGCCATCTGCACCACAGCGTGAGGGAGAGGAACCACCGCCGAGAGAAAATAGACTCACGCGATTAATGAAATTTCTACAATCCGAGGTGGAAAATGAAGAGCGGATAACGATCGCGGTAAACGGTTTTGACATGAATGAACGGAAGCAGTCGAAACATAAACAACGCTCAGAATCCACTAAAGATACGCCTTCTGCTATGAGTTTACACGCGAGTGGAAAGGTTACTAAACCCACGGTGTGTGTGTTCTGCGAGAATGAACATGCAAGTATGAAATGTGAGAAAGCACGCAAAATGACGCTGAGTGACAGGAAATCGGTGTTACAAACCAAAAATGCGTGTTTCAACTGCCTGAAGATCGGACATCAAAACCGTATGTGTCGCGGAAATCTGAAGTGTGCTTTATGCAGTCGTCGTCATGTTGTGCTCATGTGCCTGGAGGTTATGGGCGACCGTAGTGTAGCGCCGTCTCACAAAGCAGACGAATGTGATGTCAAAGATGAAAAGTCGCTACTCAGTCACACAAAAGAGCCAGAAGTGATACTGCAGACCTTACACGCGATAATCAGAAACAAACAGGAAAAACGTATCGTACGCGTGTTCTTCGATTCGGGTTCGACTAAATCGTACGTGTGTAAAGACATCATCAGCGTCATGAAATATGAGCCGATCGGTATGCTGAAGCTGAAATACTCTCTGTTCGGCAACGTGTCTTCAGAAATTAAGGATCACCGAAAATACCTGGTTCATATGAGCAGTCTTGATGGAAAGTATGCCTGCAACTTCCAAGCCTACGACGAGGACGAAATATGTGCAGATGTTCCTCTATGGGATAAGCAGCCTTGGATGAATGAGTTAAAGGAGCTAGGCATCCAGTTAACAGATGGACCAGGTGAGTCCAACCATGCTCAACCAATTAAAATCCTTATTGGAGCTGATATTGCTGGGAAATTGATGACAGGAAGAACCAAGCAGCTCAAATGCGGTCTGACAGCAATTGAAACGCATCTCGGTTGGACTTTGATGGGCAAAACTCCGAATCACGTCGAGGGTGGACTGGCAGCCCAGACTACTTCTATGTTACAACGAGAGACCTGCATATCTGATCTATGGAGCTTGGATGTCATTGGCATTAACGATCCGGTTGTCGAAAAATCTCGAAAGGACCATGATGAGCAAGTTCGAGAGCGTTTTGTCGAGACCGTCATAACCAACGACGAAGGACGTTATGAAGTATGTCTGCCTTGGATTGAATCGCACCCTGCTCTGCCGAGCAACCATGATCTTGCGGAGAAGAGACTCGTTACGACCACGAAGAGGCTCAAGGCTTCTGGAATGTATGATGACTATGATCGAATTCTCAAAGACTGGCGAGAGAAGGGAATTATTGAGTTGGTGCCTGCCGACGAAACAGAAACAAGAGGCCACTATCTTCCACATCGAGGAGTCGTCAAGGAAGGCAGCTCCACACCGCTCAGGCCTGTATTCGATGCGTCAGCCAAGGGTAGAGACTCTCCATTGTTAAATGACTGTGTAGAAAAAGGGCCTAACTTGATTGAGTTAATTTCGTCCATACTCTCGCGTTTTAGAAAAGAAAAATTCGGTATTATCGCTGACATTGAAAAAGCTTTCTTGCAAATATGTTTGAACAAAAATGATCGTGATTATCTCAGGTTTCTATGGTATGATGAGCTCGGGAGAATAATTACTTATAGACATGTGCGAGTAGTTTTCGGTGTAACATGTAGCCCTTTTCTTCTCGGAGCAGTAATTGACTTTCACTTGAGAAAACTAATGTTAGACGAGAAACACAAGTTGAATATGGTAAATGCGACCGAAAATATCCGTAAATTAATGGAGAGTTTCTACGTGGATAACTGTGTGACTAGTTTGAGTACGATGAAAAAGGTCGACGGATTTATGTATGACGCGAGTTACGCTATGCTTCAGGGAGCGTTTAACCTTAGAGGGTGGGAGTATACCGGTGCAATGACGGGAGTGGATGATATTTCAGTGTTAGGAATGATTTGGAATAAGCGCTGTGATTCGTTGCGTCTGGTGGTACCTCCCGTTGAATCGACATTAAATGAGAAAATTACGAAACGCACTATTTTATCGTTCGCTCATCGCATTTTTGACCCTCTCGGATTGGTTTGCCCTGTTATAATATGTCCTAAACTTTTATTGCAGAAAACTTGGATCTCAAAAGTGAAGTGGGATGAGGAATTGAGCGAGGAAATTCAAAATGAGTTTAAAAGGTGGCTGAAAAGTTTATCGTCACTGAGTGAGTTACATTTTCCTCGATGGGCCTTTCGCTCTTCAGATCCAGGAGCTAATGTTACTTTCCATGTATTTTGCGATGCAAGTAAAAAAGCGTATGCAGCTGTATTGTATGCCCGGACAGAGTACGACTCTCAGGTAAATGTTACTTTGGTTGCAGCTATAGCTAGGGTGGCTCCAGTCTCACCAGTTACAACTCCTAGACTCGAGTTACTGGCCGCTTGTATGGGCGCAAGATTAGCCGACTCTTACCTAAGTTCACTGAGGATGAAGGACAGAGAAGTAACATATTGGTGTGACTCCAGTACAGTCTTATTTTGGATTCAAAAAAATTGTCCTTGGGCACCCTTCGTAGGAAATCGAGTTAAAGAAATAAGAGGTCTCTCTAATGTTGAGTCATGGAGGCATGTTCCTGGAGATCAAAATCCCGCGGATCTGCCATCGCGTGGATGTGAGTTGAGTGCTCTCATAAAGGTTAACTGGTGGGACGGACCAAGCTGGCTTAAAAGGGACCCTTCAGAGTGGCCAATGTCGAGTGTCACCTACCAAGAAGATGAGATTAAAAGTGAGATCCGTAAAACCGCCGTAATCAAAACTCCGATAAATGAAACTGAGATTATCTCGGTAATGTCTAATGTTAGTCATGATGTAAAAGTTGAACCGTTTTATGTTCCGAGAGTTTCAAAGTTCAACACAATGATAGGCGCGTTTGCATGGCTTAATCGATTTATCAGTTATGTTAGATGGCCCGAGAGGGAAAGACATGGTAGGAGTTTAACTCTTGATGAACGAAAAAATGCGGAAAAGACGGTTTTGCGAATTTCACAGAAAGATTCATTTGACGGAATTGACGATGTAAAACTTAGAACAATGAACGCTGTTATGGCTGACGATGAATTGATACGCATGAAATCTAAGATACTGCAGCGTGAGGATGTTTATTCGTTCCGTTATCCAGTAATTTTGCTAGGCGAGAATCCCATAACTAGATTATTAATAAGTGAAACTCATGAGCGTTTGGGACATAGCAACGTCAATGCAATACTTAGTCACTTACGGGAAGAATACTGGATAATCCACGGACGTAAAGTTGCAAGATCTGTTGTAAAGAAATGTGTAATCTGTACACGACAGAGCGCTAGACCGTTAGATACTACGCAAGCTCCTTTGCCTATGGACCGCGTACGAGATGCTCGGGTATTTGAAGTAACGGGGATTGATTTCGCAGAGCCCGTGTATCTGAAGGGGGGCATAAAAGCGTGGATCTGTATTTTTACGTGCGCAGTATATCGTGCTGTGCATTTCGAGCTTGTGACTTCTTTGTCGACTGATAAGTTTATGGAAGCCTTTCGCAGATTTATAGCCCGAAGAGGTCGGCCGAGTAACGTATACAGTGACAACGGGACCAATTTTGAAGGTTGTAGTAATTTATTAAAACGCGTCGACTGGAATAGAGTCACCGAACTCTGTCATGTACAGAAAATTGAGTGGAAATTTAATCCACCAAGCGCCCCTTGGTGGGGAGGTTGGTAGGAGCGCCTAATTCAAGTCTTGAAACGAATTTTGCGTAAAATACTGGGGAAAGCGTGCTTGGGGTATGAAGAGATGTCAACTGTCTTATGCGACTGCGAATCTATTATTAACGCGCGACCCTTGACGTATTTATCCGAAGATCCTAGAGATCTCAATCCCATCACTCCTAATATGTTCTTACAAGAGATCCACCAGATCGGAGTACCCGATTGCGATTGTATTGATAGGGAAAAATTCAAAGGTAGATTTAAGTATCGACAGCACTTAAAAGATGAACTGAGAAAGCGTTTTCGGACCGAGTACTTAGGCGAGCTTAAATATAATGTTAATAAAGGAGCGTCCGAAACTCGTAAAATATCAATCGGTGATATCGTATTGATAGGTAATGATTGTACTAAGCGATTGGATTGGCCTCTAGGCCGTGTGATAGAGACTTTTCCGGGAAAAGACGGAGTCATTAGAGTAGTGCGTTTAGTAACTGCGTCTGGCCAATTAGTGCGTCCGGTACAAAGATTGTATCCTCTTGAAGTTGATTTCGATGTTGTGCCTGAACAACTGCATAAATTATATAAGAAAAAGGTTAGCGCGGCGCGCGATTTGAAAGGTGAGAAACAGAAGTTGAGCCTCTCTAAAGCGATAGAACAGAAAGCTGAATCTGTGCCGTAAAAAACTCGTAGTGGCCGTACTGTAAAGCCAGTTATTAGATAAGGAGTCTTATTTTGTATTAGCAGCTATGATGACTATGGTTCAGTTTCGCTGTAATGTGAAAATGTGATTTATGTTATTTTGAGATATGTGAGAATCATTTTTATTTTGTGATGTTAGATTTTCCTCATTATGTGGAAAATCTAAGGTGGGAGGATGTGAAAAATAAAAGGGTATCGTACTGCCGTAGGTACGCTCGGAGTTACCGATCCGCGGTATCATTCGAGTATGTTGCGAAAGAGGGAGTAGTTAGCGGTCGCGCCCGCCCGAAGTAAGAAAATCGCGTTCGTGTTCCGTCGGGCAATTCCCGAAGTCAGTTCGTTCCGATCGGCGTTTGAGAGCAAAGCAATAGCCATAGCGTGCGAAGGAAAGTTTCAGAATAAAGCGTCGTCCTTGTGATATATGTTCCTGGTTTCTTTATGTGCACCCGACCACTCTATCCGCATCAACGTTAAGAGAATTATCAAACGTATTCTATTTTTTTTGTTGCAGAAATGGCGCTAAGAACAATTACACTACCTATTTTTAAGAAAATTAGGCTATTCTGCACGAGTGTGCATAAGGGCGATATTGCTCATAAATCGAATCATCTAATCGAAAATGAAAACTTAAAAAATATTATAAGAAAATATAAAAACGCATCTAATTTTCAACGGAAATGCTACCAAGCCGACGAGAAACAATTTCCTACGATGAGGGTCGTAACTAAATCATATACTTGTCATTCATTACCCATTGAATACTGAGAACCCTGCTGCAGGAAAGAACGAGAATCTCAGATCTTTCGGATTATCTCCCGACAACGGTCATTTCGGCAGTGAAACAACAATGACAATCACAGTTCTTCAAAACATTGCATAATGCAAAAATTATGCAATTTTTTAATACATTCGCGAAAGAAAATATTCTTCCATTATTAAAAGAGAGATACACCTTTTCCTTCCGTAATAAAGATGTATATCCATTACCAACATATACATTATACATATATCTTGTTAAGGAATAAATACCAACACTCATGGATAGAATAAATCTTAAGAATAAGTAGCTACAAAAAATATATTTAATAAAATAATTTAATAATTGAAGGTCTCTATATACAAGAGAATGTAAATCGACTTACATCCCTATTTTCGTTTGTTGCAAACAAAATATTAGTAAATTTAATAACTTATGAGTTTGATTGGCAACGAAAAACGCGTTAAAAAAGCGACCACCCTCCTTAAGTGGAGTTACCACAAATTGTGTAGCTTCGAGGGCAAAAATTTGGTCAAAAATGGTGTTGAACACTCAAATAACGTATTCTAATTTTTTTTGTTGCAGAAATGGCGCTAAGAGCAATTACCCTACCTATTTTTAAGAAAATTAGGCTATTCTGCACGAGTGTGCATAAGGGCGATACAGCTCATAAATCGAAACATCTAATCGAAAATAAAAACTTAAAAAATATTATAAGAAAATATAAAAACGCATCTAATTTTCAACGGAAATGCTACCAAGCCGACGAGAAACAATTCCCTACGATGAGGGTCGTAACTAAATCATATACTTGTCATTTATTTCCCATTGAATACTGAGAACCCTGCTGCAGGAAGGAACGAGAATCTCAGATCTTTCGGATTATCTCCCGACAACGGTCATTTCGGCAGTGAAACAACAATGACAATCACAGTTCTTCAAAACATTGCATAATGCAAAAATTATGCAATTTTTTAATACATTCGCGAAAGAAAATATTCTTCCATTATTAAGAGAGAGATACACCTTTTCCTTCCGTAATAAAGATGTATATCCATTACCAACATATACATTATACATATATCTTGTAAATCGACTTACATCCCTATTTTCGCTTGTTGCAAAAAAAATATTAGTAAATTTAATACCTTATGAGTTTGATTGGCAACGTAAAACGCGTTAAAAAAGCGACCACCCTCCTTAAGTGCAGTTACCACAAATTGTGTAGCTTCGAGGGCAAAAATTTGGTCAAAAATGGTGTTAAACACTCAACTAACGTATTCTACTTTTTTTGTTATAGAAAGCGCGCTAACAATAAGAGCAGTACAGATTACCCTACCTATTTTTACAAAAATAAGGGGATTTTGCACCAGTGTTGATAATGGCAAAATTGCAAATAAACATCAAATAGAAAATGAAAAATTAAAAAATATTATAAGAAAATATAAAAACGCATCTAATTTTCAACGGGAATACTACCAAGCCGACGAGAAACAATTCCCTACGATGAGGGTCGTAACTAAATCATATACTTGTCATTCATTACCCATTGAATACTGAGAATCCTGCTGTAGGAAGGAACGAGAATCTCAGATCATTCGGATTACCTTCCGACAACGGTCATTTCGGCAGTAAAACAACAATGACAATAAGATCTTCAAATCATTGCATAATGCAAAAATTATGCAATTTTTTAATACATTCGCGAAAGAAAATATTCTTCCATTATTAAGAGAGAGATACACCTTTTCCTTCCGTAATAAAGATGTATATCCATTACCAACATATACATTATACATATATCTTGTTAAGGAATAAATACCAACACTCATGGATAGAATAAATCTTAAGAATAAGTAGCTACAAAAAATATATTTAATAAAATAATTTAATAATTGAAGGTCTCTATATACAAGAGAATGTAAATCGACTTACATCCCTATTTTCGTTTGTTGCAAACAAAATATTAGTAAATTTAATAACTTATGAGTTTGATTGGCAACGAAAAACGCGTTAAAAAAGCGACCACCCTCCTTAAGTGCAGTTACCACAAATTGTGTAGCTTCGAGGGCAAAAATTTGGTCAAAAATGGTGTTGAACACTCAAATAACGTATTCTAATTTTTTTTGTTGCAGAAATGGCGCTAAGAGCAATTACCCTACCTATTTTTAAGAAAATTAGGCTATTCTGCACGAGTGTGCATAAGGGCGATATTGCTCATAAATCGAAACATCTAATCGAAAATAAAACTTAAAAAATATTATAAGAAAATATAAAAACGCATCTAATTTTCAACGGAAATGCTACCAAGCCGACGAAGAAACAATTTCCTACGATGAGGGTCGTAACTAAATCATATACTTATCATTCATTACCCATTGAATACTGAGAACCCTGCTGCAGGAAGGAACGAGAATCTCAGATCTTTCGGATTATCTCCCGACAACGGTCATTTCAGCAGTGAAACAACAATAACAATCACAGTTCTTCAAAACATTGCATAATGCAAAAATTATGCAATTTTTTAATACATTCGCGAAAGAAAATATTCTTCCATTATTAAGAGAGAGATACACCTTTTCCTTCCGTAATAAAGATGTATATCCATTACCAACATATACATTATACATATATCTTGTTAAGGAATAAATACCAACACTCATGGATAGAATAAATCTTAAGAATAAGTAGCTACAAAAAATATATTTAATAAAATATTTAATAATTGAAGGTCTCCTATATACAAGAGAATGTAAATCGACTTACATCCCTATTTTCGTTTGTTGCAAACAAAATATTAGTAAATTTAATACCTTATGAGTTTGATTGGCAACGAAAAACGCGTTAAAAAAGCGACCACCCTCCTTAAGTGCAGTTACCACAAATTGTGTAGCTTCGAGGGCAAAAATTTGGTCAAAAATGGTGTTGAACACTCAAATAACGTATTCTAATTTTTTTTGTTGCAGAAATGGCGCTAAGAGCAATTACCCTACCTATTTTTAAGAAAATTAGGCTATTCTGCACGAGTGTGCATAAGGGCGATACAGCTCATAAATCGAAACATCTAATCGAAAATAAAAACTTAAAAAATATTATAAGAAAATATAAAAACGCATCTAATTTTCAACGGAAATGCTACCAAGCCGACGAGAAACAATTCCCTACGATGAGGGTCGTAACTAAATCATATACTTGTCATTCATTACCCATTGAATACTGAGAACCCTGCTGCAGGAAGGAACGAGAATCTCAGATCTTTCGGATTATCTCCCGACAACGGTCATTTCGGCAGTGAAACAACAATGACAATCACAGTTCTTCAAAACATTGCATAATGCAAAAATTATGCAATTTTTTAATACATTCGCGAAAGAAAATATTCTTCCATTATTAAGAGAGAGATACACCTTTTCCTTCCGTAATAAAGATGTATATCCATTACCAACATATACATTATACATATATCTTGTTAAGGAATAAATACCAACACACATGGATAGAATAAATCTTAAGAATAAGTAGCTACAAAAAATATATTTAATAAATAATTTAATAATTGAAGGTCTCTATATACAAGGAGAATGTAAATCGACTTACATCCCTATTTTCGCTTGTTGCAAACAAAATATTAGTAAATTTAATACCTTATGAGTTTGATTGGCAACGTAAAAACGCGTTAAAAAGCGACCACCCTCCTTAAGTGCAGTTACCACAAATTGTGTAGCTTCGAGGGCAAAAATTTGGTCAAAAATGGTGTTGAAACACTCAAATAACGTATTCTATTTTTTTTGTTGCAGAAATGGCGCTAAGAGCAATTACCCTATACCTATTTTTAAGAAATTAGGCTATTCTGCACGAGTGTGCATAAGGGCGATATTGCTCATAAATCGAAATCATCTAATCGAAAATGAAAACTTAAAAAATATTATAAGAAAATATAAAAACGCATCTAATTTTCAACGGAAATGCTACCAAGCCGACGAGAAACAATTCCCTACGATGAGGGTCGTAACTAAATCATATACTTGTCATTCATTACCCATTGAATACTGAGAACCCTGCTGCAGGAAGGAACGAGAATCTCAGATCTTTCGGATTATCTCCCGACAACGGTCATTTCGGCAGTGAAACAACAATGACAATCACAGTTCTTCAAAACATTGCATAATGCAAAATTATGCAATTTTTTAATACATTCGCGAAAGAAAATATTCTTCCATTATTAAGAGAGAGATACACCTTTTCCTTCCGTAATAAAGATGTATATCCATTACCAACATATACATTATACATATATCTTGTTAAGGAATAAATACCAACACTCATGGATAGAATAAATCTTAAGAATAAGTAGCTACAAAAAATATATTTAATGAAATGATTTAATAATTGAAGGTCTCCATATACAAGGGAATGTAAATCGACTTACATCCCTATTTTCGCTTGTTGCAAAAAAAATATTAGTAAATTTAATACCTTATGAGTTTGATTGGCAACGAAAAACGCGTTAAAAAAGCGACCACCCTCCTTAAGTGCAGTTACCACAAATTGTGTAGCTTCGAGGGCAAAAATTTGGTCAAAAATGGTGTTAAACACTCAAATAACGTATTCTATTTTTTTTTGTTGCAGAAATGGCGCTAAGAGCAATTACCCTACCTATTTTTAAGAAAATTAGGCTATTCTGCACGAGTGTGCATAATGGCGATATTGCTCATAAATCGAAACATCTAATCGAAAATAAAAACTTAAAAAATATTATAAGAAAATATAAAACGCATCTAATTTTCAACGGAAATGCTACCAAGCCGACGAGAAACAATTTCCTACGATAAGGGTCGTAACTAAATCATATACTTGTCATTCATTACCCATTGAATACTGAGAACCCTGCTGCAGGAAGGAACGAGAATCTCAGATCTTTCGGATTATCTCCCGACAACGGTCATTTCGGCAGTGAAACAACAATGACAATCACAGTTCTTCAAAACATTGCATAATGCCAAAATTATGCAATTTTTTTATACATTCGCGAAAGAAAATATTCTTCCATTATTAAAAGAGAGATACACCTTTTCCTTCCGTAATAAAGATGTATATCCATTACCAACATATACATTATACATATATCTTGTTAAGGAATAAATACCAACACTCATGGATAGAATAAATCTTAAGAATAAGTAGCTACAAAAAATATATTTAATAAAATAATTTAATAATTGAAGGTCTCTATATACAAGAGAATGTAAATCGACTTACATCCCTATTTTCGTTTGTTGCAAACAAAATATTAGTAAATTTAATAACTTATGAGTTTGATTGGCAACGAAAAACGCGTTAAAAAAGCGACCACCCTCCTTAAGTGCAGTTACCACAAATTGTGTAGCTTCGAGGGCAAAAATTTGGTCAAAAATGGTGTTGAACACTCAAATAACGTATTCTAATTTTTTTTGTTGCAGAAATGGCGCTAAGAGCAATTACCCTATTACCTATTTTTAAGAAAATTAGGCTATTCTGCACGAGTGTGCATAAGGGCGATATTGCTCATAAATCGAAACATTTAATCGAAAATAAAAACTTAAAAAATATTATAAGAAAATATAAAAACGCATCTAATTTTCAACGGAAATGCTACCAAGCCGACAAGAAACAATTCCCTACGATGAGGGTCGTAACTAAATCTTATACTTATCATTCATTACCCATTGAATACTGAGAACCCTGCTGCAGGAAGGAACGAGAATCTCAGATCTTTCGGATTATCTCCCGACAACGGTCATTTCAGCAGTGAAACAACAATGACAATCACAGTTCTTCAAAACATTGCATAATGCAAAAATTATGCAATTTTTTAATACATTCGCGAAAGAAAATATTCTTCCATTATTAAGAGAGAGATACACCTTTTCCTTCCGTAATAAAGATGTATATCCATTACCAACATATACATTATACATATATCTTGTTAAGGAATAAATACCAACACTCATGGATAGAATAAATCTTAAGAATAAGTAGCTACAAAAAATATATTTAATGCAATGATTTAATAATTGAAGGTTTCCATATACAAGGGAATGTAAATCGACTTACATCCCTATTTTTGCTTGTTGCAAAAAAAATATTAGTAAATTTAATACCTTATGAGTTTGATTGGCAACGAAAAACGCGTTAAAAAAGCGACCACCCTCCTTAAGTGCAGTTACCACAAATTGTGTAGCTTCGAGGGCAAAAATTTGGTCAAAAATGGTGTTAAACACTCAAATAACGTATTCTATTTTTTTTGTTGCAGAAATGGCGCTAAGAGCAATTACCCTACCTATTTTTAAGAAAATTAGGCTATTCTGCACGAGTGTGCATAATGGCGATATTGCTCATAAATCGAAACATCTAATCGAAAATAAAAACTTAAAAAATATTATAAGAAAATATAAAAACGCATTTACTTTTTTAGAAAGAAGGGAGCAAGTTCGGTTATTAAAAAAAAAATTGCAGTGCAAATTAATACAAAAGAACAGAAAAAAGGGCGAATCCGAACTAGAAACCTTTATAAGGATATGCAATGAACCAGACATATATTTGAAAAAAAAGACAATATTCCAAAAATTAAGTTATTAAAAGAAATTTACAAAATGCAAATATAAACTTAAAAAAGTTAATTTATAAAGATTTTGATACATTCAGAGAAGAAGGAAACAGGTTAGCGCACCCAGAGGTGGGCCAGCACCGTGAATTATTAAAAAATTTTGATAATTTGGATTTGTTTTTAAAAAAAACGAGTACCGGATTTGGGCTGCTAAATTCGGTTTTAAAATTTAAAAAAAAATAATAATTTTAATTATCAGTTTCAAAAGATTGCAGCTATTTTTCACATTCCTCAATTATAATAATTTTAAAGAAAGCGACGAGCTGGACGAAATGGAAAATTTTCTGTCGAAAGTAGACATTTTAAGCTTTAAAACTGTTTCCTTTTAGATTTGGATTCCCATTTTCTAAAACAATTAAAGTTACAGCCGTTTCAAATCGCTTATTTTTTAGACACTTTTTCTTGATCCCTTAATTATTTGGCGGAGTGTATTTTTAAAAAATATAAAGAGACAAGACCGTTTTAATATACAATTATTTAGAAAAAAAGCGATATACGATCTACTGAACTAAATCTTGATAGCCTAATATTTCTGTGTATTTCCAAGTACACAAACTTTTGCCCTACTAAACTGTTCGCCAATTTTTTGTTGCACTTAAAACACAGTTTTCATTAGACTTCCGCCCCTTCGGGGGATCCAGAGCTGACTGGCGCCGGACGCGTCCCCGGGTTGCGGATAGGGGGATGGCCTTCACATTGCGTGGAGGTTAGCCGTGAGTAATCAATAAGCGGTCGCGGACAATCAGCGGTGGGATTCCTTGGACGGGGTGGGCTCTCCTCTGGGAAGGGAGAGTCCTATAAAGTGCCCTATGTCCTACAAGGATCCCATGACGAGGCGAGTGAGTGCCGCCTCCAAATAAGCACTCCAAGCCCCCGGGCAGGCCGGGCTCGTTAGCTTTTTAGCAACCGGTCTAGGAGAAGGAAACTCCGAAATTAAACCAATAATATGGATTATGACAATGGATGATAATATAGGTTTGAACTCCCTGGGTTCGGATACCAGGGGCCGGCGGTTGGATGGTGATCAGCACCCAGCCATACTACCGTCGTTAACCAGCGATGGGGCAGCTACAGTTACAGTTGCAGCTGAGTCGACCGCGAGCTCAGCTGTTGATAGAGTTATCGCGAGATATAACTTGCCGGAGCTAGCGGTGTTTCATCGCGTAGCCCGGACGGGCGGGACGGACTCGGCCACCCCCCCCCCCCCCTATTAAAGAGCGGCTTCGGACTGAGTCCGCTAAGAACGCGGAGAGAAAGACGGAACCGCCAAAGGAGCTCCCGATAGAGCCCGTTGTGTTGGAGGCGGAGAAGGTTGCCTTTATCCGTAGTAGCAGGATACAGCGCTCGCCGCCGCAGGCTGGCGTGTCCAAGGCTCTAGGTGCGGCTCAAGACGTAGCAGCAAAGGGAGTCGAAGATAGGGACGCGACTGCTCTGGCTACCCTCGTGATGGACGCTGCGGCGGACTCCGTGGCTCCCCCCACGGTGGGTGATCTAATAGATATGACCGGGAATGGTCTGGCGAGCCCGTTGAGGACCTCCGAGCGAGCGGACAGGACGGAATTTAGGTCGCCTGGATTTGGCGCGATAGGCCTGGGGCCTCACGAGGCCGTGAGAACGGAGGATGAGGAGCACACGAGCGCTTCCGAGAAAAGACGTCCCAGGGAAGCGATGAAGAGGAAAGCGGAGATTAGCCCGGTAATGCAGGTGGATCTGGCGGAATCAAGCAGCGAAGATGCCCGCACACAGCGGCCTGCCACGCGGTCGACACGGGGTGAGGATTCTGACGAGTCGGACGTCGTGACTAGGGTGTCCCCACCACGGTCCAAGGGGAAAAACAGGGCGAGGAAGATGGCAAAGACAACGGCCACAGCTGAGCAGGCGGAGCTGGTTACTCTCGTTAGGAGCCTACAGCCTGGTGCGCTGAGGGAGATGGAGGTCGCCCACCTTGGATGCCAGCTGATGGAAAGCGTAGAGTCCATCAGGCTGGCTTCGAAAAACCTGCAGGGGGCCATGAGTGGCAAGCTGAGAGACTACGCTGCTCTCACTAAAGACATCGTAGGGGTCTTGGTGGACAGACTTGAGGACCGCGGAGACACGGCCCTTCTTAAGCAGCAGGTGGCCGACTTGACGGCGCAGCTAAAGATCGCCCAGAGGTCGGAGGAAGATCGGAAGAGGGAGGTTCGTGCCCTCGAGACCCAGGTCTGGGAACTCCGGACCAAAATCGACCAAATTAAGAGGGAGAGAACCCTCCGTGAGAGACCAGGGGAGCGGACCTTTAGGTTCGGGAAACCCATGAGTAACAGGGAGTCCGAGATGCACACGACCGAGGGAGCATCCTCTCTTCCCTCGACCAGCGGCCCGGAGCTCGAATGGGAGCTTCCTGCCCGAGATGGCCTCACTGATGAGAGGGAGCCGAGTGGCCTGACCTCCGCAAACGCGATGAAGAAAGCATCTGGGGAACAGCCCCCTGCGGGAGCAAAAAGGAAGATGAATCCCCGCACGCCGAACAAAAGGACCGACGTGGGGGAACGAGTGGGTCTTTGCGACTCTGGGGAGTTTCCTGCCCTCGCTGGGAAGGAGAAGAGGGGTAGGCCCAGGGCAGACGTAAACACCCAGGTCACCCCGCGGCATGCGGAGAGGCTCACGGAGCTGATAAGGGAACCTGCCGTTCCCTCTGTCGATAAGCAAACGCGGAGAGGACCGCAGGAAGAGAAGTGGAGCCTGGTGGGCAAGTCCAAGAGGCGGAAGAGGAAGGAGAACGTGCAACCCTCAACACCCGGACCTGTGCGAGAACCTGTGCCAGATACTGGGAATGGGCGCACGCCTCGGCGTAGAACACAGCCCTCGTCCGACCCCGCCGCAGCTGCCCCTTAGGGGAAAAACCGAGGGGTAGTCCGGCGTAGACCACCGAGATCGGCCGCTGTCACAGTCACAAGTCGCAATTCCGAGCTTACTTATGCAAAGATACTTAATAGAGCTCGCGAAAAGATATCGTTGGACAATCTTGGTATTGTTAACTCCTATGTACGCAAAGGCGTCAATGGAGGAGTTATAATAGAAATCCCGGGCCAGGACGGATCAGCTAAAGCGGATAATCTGGCAACCAAGCTGAGAGAGGTGCTACGGGATGAGGTTTGCGTTGCCCGGCCTACTGTTATGGGGGAGCTCAGGGTATGGAACATGGATGACTCGGTCTCTGCCACGGAAGTCGCTAACGTCATATCGGTCATGGGCGATTGTAATGAGCCCGACATCAAGGTGGGCAACATCCGGCGAATGCACAACGGTCTTTACTCCGTTTGGGTTAAATGCCCGTTGCCTGCCGCTATAAAGGTGTCCTCCGGGAAGAAAATAAAGATTGGATAGACCAATGCGAGGGTGGAATTGCTCCAGGCGCGCCCGGTCCAATGCTTTAAATGTTGGCGATACAAACATGTAGGATCGCACGGGAGCGTGCTTCCGTTGTGGATCGCGCGAACACATCCTCAAGAACTGTAGCGCCAGCCCCCGCGTGCGTGCGTGTTATAATAATAATAATTTTCTATCGTGCTATGTGCGTGCGTGCGTGTTATAATAATTTTCCAAATCTTTTTCTTTTTTAGTATATAAAAGTCGACGGAGAAAAATTCGCGGAGGTGCCACGTCTGATGAGTCAATGGGATGTAGAATTCATCCCAACGGTATGTGATTTGTGTATGTGTATGTGTGCGATTGTTTAAATATAATTTTGCATAATTTTTTGTTTTTAACATTTTACAGCATGCTGAGACCATCAGCGAGGAGACCATCGGCGAGAAGACGCCTCCTCCAGATTTCACAATATTTGAGGTATGTAATTTGTATGATTTTAAAATTAATTTATTTTATATCTTTTTTTATTTTATTTTTTTTTATTTTTACAGAATCCTGGAAATATCCTTGATGAGATGTTTCCTCCGAAACATTTGTATGTTTCTTATAATCCATCAATGTTAAGTTATTTATGTATACTATAGTTAAATAATTTTAAATAATTTTTAAAGAATTAATGTTTGTATGGAGCCACCTCTATTACGGGCATGCCAAGCGTTGTACTCATCTACCTCATCAAACCAGCCAGTAAGGAGTTGTATGTTTAAAATTATGCGAACATTAGCAAGCCTCTTAGATAACCAAACTCATGTGATATTTGACCGGTTGATACATTTATTACAGTGGGCTAAAATAAGCCACATATGGATGATAATGGAATACAAATACGATCAAAATCCTGACATCTTGAATTTTCCTGAACTTAATAGTCCTGAGATCGCTGCTATGTCTGTTGCAATAGAATTCTTGAAAAAGTATCCAAAGGAAGACCGAGCGTACCTCAAACTGCTCCATGACCATAACGACCTCAAACCATTACACAGTAAAAATTTCATATATTTCACAGCTGCCGCCCATGCAATATCAGTTGTTACTAAATCAAGTATAATAAACAGAATAATAAATTTCTTTCGCCCCAGTATAGAATAACAATTAAAGTAATTGTTTATTGCCAGTCACGGTTGATTTAAATTACTTAAATCAAGTATGTTAAACATAAACTTAAAATTCTCAGAAGGGGTAAAGGCGTTCCAAGACAGGGTTGTTAGTTATATTAATGAGAAAAATAGGGTCTTGCCTCTGCTGTTAGCTATACATCTACTTAACCATCTATCATTCAAACCACCCTAGTTAAGGCATTAGAGGAATCAACTCTAAGTCAGGAAATCCCTGACTTTGTAAATAGGCAGCCTGAGGTTAGGGAATAATTTCAGGCTGGCCTAGTATAATAATAATACTCTGATTTACAAACGAGCTGTTATATATTTAAAGATGCATGATTATACAAAAATGTGATAGATCAGTGCGATAATGTACTCAATATTTATGATAATTTGTCCGTGCGCCCCGTCGCAATATATTGTAAATTTTTAGCTAAAATTCTTTCAAATATAAACGAGAATATTTCGACTTATTGGACTGCTGACAAAACACAAATAAAGATGACTGAAAATGCGCTCAATACAATTATATTAAAGCTAGAGACATTCAGAAGATTGTATAATTTGCACAATTACAGACAGGTGATCTTAATGTATGTGAACCTTTTTTGATCTTATACAATATACATGATGGTTGATAATATGCTCATTATTAATCTTTCTTCGATTGTCGTAATCGTTAACCGATTGTAGGCGACCTCTCTGCATATATCTGTGATACAGATATGCGGAACCTTCAAGATCCCTTTCAACGCCGCGATTTCGAACTATTGGCACATACATAGTAGGGGTATTCAAATAAGTTAGAGTTTAACGGTTTGACAGGTTATGTCGGGTTAAAAAGTTAATTCTTTGTAGGTTAGAAAAAGACGAAGAGTGAGTTTAACCCGACATAACCTGTACATAACCTGTCAAACTGTTAAACTCAATTTACTTGAGTACCCCTATCGAGTAGTTATTACCCATTGATTACGAAGAACCCTGCTGCAGGAAGGAACGACAATCTCGGATTGTCTCCCGACAACGGTCATTTCGGCAGTAAAACAACAATGACAATAAGATCTTCAAATCATTTCATAATGCAAAAATTATGCAATTTTTTAATACATTCGCGAAAGAAAATATTCTTCCATTATTAAGAGAGAGATACACCTTTTCCTTCCGTAATAAAGATGTATATCCATTACCAACATATACATTATACATATATCTTGTTAAGGAATAAATACCAACACTCATGGATAGAATAAATCTTAAGAATAAGTAGCTACAAAAAATATATTTAATAAAACAATTTAATAATTAAAGGTCTCCATATACAAGGGAATGTAAATCGACTTACATCCTTATTTTCGTTTGTTGCAAAAAAAATATTAGTAAATTTAATACCTTATGAGTTTGATTGGCAACGAAAAACGCGTTAAAAAAGCTTGCCAAAAACGTTTTTCAATTCTTGTAGCTTGACTCTTAGTTTCTTTGAGCAGTGCCTTTGAACGGACCTTCAGTGCCTTTAAGGGGATCCTGAAGCCGAATGTTTTCTCGACAAAATTACCATTTTCTATCATTTTCTATGTTACCGATCTATATCTGTTTTTGCATAGACAATGATCTAGACAAGGATAGTACCTACATCTGCATATATAAACAGTTCCATACAAATATCTTTTTTTGTAGGCGTTGAATCTTTGTTCTACTTGCACGATATTATTCTTACATGTTTTCCCTAGCGAGCCTCTATCTCATTTTGTATATATAAACTGCAGTATTTTTGTATTAAGCAAATATTGTCGTCAGGTGACGACTCTACGTGCCAAATATAAGTGAAATTTTTAATTTTTTTTTGTTTTTAATACAAACACGACCGCAGTCCCCTACATTTTTGCGCCTACTTTAATTCTGTAAAAGAATTTTTCAATTCTATAAAGCCAATTCAAAGATATCTGTATCCAAAAAAAAAAAATGGGTAAAACAGAGTTCTACAGACGATTTCAGGATCCCCTTAAACAGTGAACAAACATCAGCAAGATAGTCGCTGGATAGGCCGCTGAACGACGATATATTTTGTTGCTATATATATGTACATACATATATATAGGTGTCCCAAAACTCGCAACTCAAAATATTATAGCAAGAAAGTTCTCAAAAAATTAAGTAAAAAAGTTATTTGTAAATTTTTATTTCAAACAGTAGTTTTTGAGATATAAGAGTTTAAAGCTAGCCAATTACAGACTAGGTATAGACGGACATCTGTCCATGAGTCGCGTGTGCGGTAGGATTAGTGAGCGCGCACTTCAGCATGCATACTGACATGACGGCGCGGTGGACAAAAGATTGTGTGTGTTCTCCATACGTTACCGCGCGCGATTTCATGATATTGATTTCAAATTAATGATGTAAATAAGCGTTACAAATAAGAAATCTTTAAATTATTAAAATTTTATCGCTAATATTGTAGATTACAAAGAAACATTGGGATTACTACAATTCATATTAGCACAATAACATTAATATTAAGAAAATATTAAGTAAATAAGACTTATAATTAATCATAAGTCGTGATCGCATACGCGCGCGAGTAATAATTTTTTTATAAGTGTTGAGAGAAATAATTTCATGCAAGTTACTTCTTTGCTATAATTGGTCTGATCAAACTTAGTGGTTTGGCGGAAAGCTCGGTACTAATAACACCATGTCAATTTTATCTTCAATCTTGGAAAAAATATTGCGTTTTTCCAGGATTGAAGATAAATTTAATTCTGGGTGTGCAGTGTGCTTTGATTAACAGGTAAAAATATTTTTTGCTTTGGGGGGTTGCCTAGACCTCCCCTGAACTGATAAATGTGTGGTAGGTATGTCGAATAAAAAAACATTTTTTATAAACAATTAAATAAAAACCGTTTTTTTTTAATGTGGCCACAAAAAATATTTTTTTTATTTAGCACATCTATACTACAGATTTCTCAGTTCATGAGAAGTCTAGGCAACCCTCCAAAGCCAAAAATATTTTTACCTGTTAATCAAAGCACACCCAGAGTCAAATTTATCTCCAATACTAAAAAAAAATATTGAAATTTCAAAAGTACGAAGCCCTGGTCACAAAAGCAATCTTTTTACAAAAATCCGGGGATTTTTCGTCGTCTTTAGGCACAAGAAACACGACTCACATAGTCATTAAGTTCATTGACACAAAAATCGTGTTATACGGTGTTATTTATAGTACCGAGCTTTCCGCCAAACCGCTAAGTTCGATCAGACTAATTATAGCAAAGAAGTAACTTGCATGAAATTATTTCTCTCAACACTTATAAAAAAATTATTGCTCGCGCGCGTATGCGATCACGACTTATAATTAATTCTAAATCTTATTCACTTAATATTTCCTTAATATTAATGTTATTGTGTTAATATGAATTGTAGTAATCCCAATGTTTCTTTGTAATCTACAATATTAGCAATAAAATTTTAATAATTTAAAGATTTCTTATTTGTAACGCTTATTTACATCATTAATTTGAAATCAATATCATGAAATCGCGCGCGGTAACGTATGGAGAACGCACACAATCTTTTGTCCACCGCGCCCGTCATGTCAGTATGCATGCTGAAGTGCGCGCTCACTAATCCTACCGCACGCGCGACTCATGGACAGATGTCCGTCTAAACCTAGTCTGTAATTGGCTAGCTTTAAACTCTTATATCTCAAAAACTACTGTTTGAAATAAAAATTTACAAATAACTTTTTTACTTAATTTTTTGAGAACTTTCTTGCTATAATATTTTGAGTCGCGAATTTTGGGACACCCTGTATATGTATACATATATATAGCAACAAAATTTCACATAATAATAACGTAAGAATTTGTTGCTCGCAAGAAAAGTGTAAACAACAGCGAAAAAAACCTTTCAGTGTGCAGGTTTTCTCTTGTAACTGCCTGCACGCTTTTCCGTTATACCTATTTCAGTTTATACTTATTTCACAAGCAACAAATTCAAAATATGAATATTTCAAGAGGAACAAATACAGACAATACGCTAGTACCTTTAAGCGAGCAACAAATTTTTTTGGTACTTTTCTCTTGTAAATGCCTGCACGCTGAAAGGTTTTTTCTGCTGTTGTTTACACTTATCTTACGGACAACAAAATCGGGAATAGCATATTTTGTGAGCAACAAATTAGCAACAAACTCTTACGTTATTCAATCAAAGATTATTATATAAGACAAATGAGAGCAACACGCCGTTATTAAAGCGAGAGATTTAAAATTTAATATAAAACAATAAATTTTGAAATCTTTCGTGTATTTCAAATACACGAATTTTCAACCTCCTAAACTGCGTGCCGATTTTTTGTCGGACTTAAAACACAGTTTTCATGGTAGCATTAAAAAATCCCCTACCTCCCAATTAAATCAATACAATTTAACTTTTTCATGCTAAGCATCTAAATTATTGTAAAGAATTTATTGCAAAACTTATTTTTCATAATATACTGGATGGTTCGGCAATAGCTGGACAACGGTCATTTCGACAGTAAAACAACAACGACAATCATCGATCTTCATATCATTGCATAATGAAAATTATGCAATTTTTCAATATATTCGGAGACGCGGCGACGGTAGAGGTCGATGGCCCCTGATGGGCTGCGGGCGTGGGAGGCGCCCGCCGACTTTGCCGACCACCTTCGACCACCCTCTGTTACCGCATAGGGGGTGGCCTCCAGTGGGCGTTTTTAAAGTCTGTTTGTTCTTTATACATTCCTAAACTATTCGACCGATCAAACTCTTGCACAGTTACTCTTTACATCCTTGCGCAAAACATAGGTTACTACGGAACCTCGATATTTCACTTACCGATCAGCGTCTTCATCCCTTGGTTTTCCAGAGCGTTTTTTCGGGAATTTCGAGATTGCTTGCTCGCTATGTACACAGAACCTCGATATTTTGCTTATCGATTACCGATTTTATCCCTTGGTTTTCTCGGACATTTTTTAAGTAAAATATCGAAGTTCTGTGTACGTCGCAAGCGAGCAATCTCGAAATTCCTGAAAAAACGCCCGGGAAAACCAAAGGATGATTACAGTATTTGTTGAATACTATTTCTTATTTTTTAGAAATGTCCGTGGTTGCTCTAACTTCCGCAAATATTGAAATATCGGGCTGAATTTTTTTTTAATCAATAGAGTATCATTTAAGAAAGGTTGGTATTAAATTTGGCAATAATCGGTAAAGGGGTTTTTTTCAAAAAAATTTTGAATTTTTTTTAGAAATGTCCGTGGTTGCTTTGACTTTCGCAAATATTGAGATATCGGGTTGAATTTTTTTTTAATCGATAGAGAATTATTTAAGGAAGGTTGGTATTGAATTTAGCGATAATCGGTAAAGGGCTTCTTTTTTTATAAAATTTTGAATTTTTTTAGAAATTCCCGTGGTTGCTCTAACTTTTGCAAATTTTGAAATATTGGGCTATTTCTAATTTTATTATATTTTTCAGTTTTTTTTACTCTTATTTCATATATAATTCTTTAAGATTTGGTTGATTAGACTCAGCTTTATAAGGCTTTTATGTATGTACGGATTCCCCAAAATTATAAATGCCTTTAACTTAAAAACTAATCAACCAAATCTTAAAGAATTATATATGAAATAGAAGTAGAAAAGACTGAAAAAATATAATCAAATTAAAAAAGTTGCAAATAATTAATACTAAATTGTTCAAAAACATTAATTTATGAAAAGTCTCAATTAGAATATAATAAACTAAAGAATTCTTTAATCGATAAAGTATCATTCAAGGAAAATTGGTATTGAATTTGGCGATAATCGGTAAAGGGCTCTTTTCCTTATAAAATTTTGAATTTTTTAAGAAATGCCCTTTTGATTGCTCTAACTTCTGTAAGTTTTAAAATATTGGGCTATTTCTAATTTTATTATATTCTTCAGTCTTTTCTACCCCTATTTCATATATAATTCTTTAAGATTTGGTTGATTAGACTCATGTTTATGTATGAACGGATTCCTCGAAATTTTAAATGTTTTTAACTCAAAAACTAATCAACCAAATCTTAAAGAATTATATATGAAATAGGGGTAGAAAAAACTGAAAAATATAGTAAAATTAAAAAAATTACCAATATTTATGTATAATACAGTAAGATAAAAAAATTTGACAATATATTAAAAGAGTGTGCAAATTTTATATTTAAAATTGCACCCCCCGCAGGAGAAGTTGAGTTTGCCAATTGTTTTGTGTAATTACCGGAAGTCGATGTGCAAAACTGAAAATAATGTCATTTTGAAAAGGATTTAATAAACTTCAAGATACTGAAACGTAAAATATAATATTATTGAAATTAATTTCATAAATTTATCTTAGGTTGGAAATACAATCCTTACAACTTACTTAGTGTTTACACGTTATTGCATATTCTTGTAACCCTTGTCGAGACATTTTCAAAACACTTTCGTTCAGTCAATTTAAATTATGATTTGAGAGTTTTAAAGAATTATAATATTAATAATACATTACTTAATTAGTGATAATTAAACAAATTCAGAATCTTTAATCGACTAAACTGCCAATATCCAATCATCTCTTCGAAGTGATGATTGTCATTTCGAAAAGATGATTAAATATTGCCAGTTTAGTCGATTAAAGATTCTGAATTTGTTTAATTATCACTGGCAAATTAAGTAATGTATTATTATTATTATACCCACACCTTTGACTAGAATTTCGGTGTTCCATCTTATTATTGTTTAGAAATCATCTTAATATGTGTTATTGCGATGAATATTACATGCCCCGGTAGTTGAATTGGTTACGACGCCCGAACGGAATGCGGGAGGTTCCAGGTTCGAACCCTGGCAGGGGTAATATTTTCGCAATAAAAATTAAAATTAATTTAAACTATCTACATCAACGGACCAAATCCATGGTCGAATTTCATCATCTCGATTTGATCTGAAACGTGCTGTGTGAATCTGACAAATCTGGTCGGCTCGCAGTCTTTCAAAAAAGTTCATTTCGAAAAGATGGTTGAATATTGCCAGTTTAGTCGATTAAAGATTCTGAATTATTATATTATTAAAAGTTCGAAGCAATCAAATTTTCAGAAAAGTACTGGTTTCTTATAAAACAATAATTAAAATTTACAAAAACCTTACTTAAAAGAAAACGGTTAAGATTGTCAATAACTCCTTATAGTTTTTAAGTGTGCAAGTAGAAACTTGCACATTGCTTCCTCATAGTTTTAAAGTGTGCTAGTAGAAACTTGCACATTGCTTTCTCACAGTTATTAAGTGTGCAAGTAGAGACTTGCACATTGCTTTGTCATAGTTTTTAAGTGAGCAAGTAGAAACTTGTACATTGCTTTGTCATAGTTTTTAAGTGAGCAAGTAGAAACTTGCACATCGCTTTCTCATAATTTTTAAGTATACAAATTAGAAACTTGCACATTACAATTTTGAAGTATGCAAATTATTAATTTGCATATTGCTTAATCAACATTTTATTTCGCTCATAAAGCTTCCTCTATGAGGAAGCCAAATTGAAATATCCACTAATAATTATACATAAAAGAAAAAATTTGGCTTCCTCATAGAGGAAACTTTATGAGCGAAATAAAATGTTGATTAAGCAATATGCAAATTAATAATTTGCATACTTCAAAATTGTAATGTGCAAGTTTCTAATTTGGATACTTAAAAATTATGAGAAAGCGATGTGCAAGTTTCTACTTGCTCACTTAAAAACTATGACAAAGCAATGTACAAGTTTCTACTTGCTCACTTAAAAATTATGACAAAGCAATGTGCAAGTTTCTACTTGCACACTTAATAACTGTGAGAAAGCAATGTGCAAGTTTCTACTAGCACACTTTAAAACTATGAGGAAGCAATGTGCAAGTTTCTACTTGCACACTTAAAAACTATGAGGAAGCAATGTGCAAGTTTCTACTTGCACACTTTAAAACTATGAGAAAGCAATGTTCAAGTTTCTACTTGCACACTTAAAAACTATGAGGAAGCAATGTGCAAGTTTCTACTTGCACACTTAGAAACTATGAGAAAGCAATGTGCAAGTTTCTACTTTTTACATTTTAAGTAAAATAAATTTTAATTTGTTCAAAACAAAAAAGAAAATTTTAGTGCAGTTTAATGCAGCAATAAAAAAGAACCCTTTATATATAAAATAAATAATTACCTTTCACGAATAGGTTCCATTTCGGTATTGGTCCCCGGTTCGGAAGAGGTTTCGGTTTCCGGAATTTCTCTAGCACCAGGTGGAGACTCAAGACTTCTCCTCCGACTTCTCCGCGATTCGGATCCAGTTTCGGTTCTCGAGTCGGAACCAGTTGACTCAAGACTTCTCCTCCGATTTCTCCGCGATTTTTTTTAAAGTGACATAAATGATGATGTCTCTCCTTTTTCCCCAAAACTGCTGTTGTCATGCCATAGAGATGTAACATTAAACAAAATGTTTTTTTCTTATGTTTTTTTGCAATAATTAAAATAAATATTTTTATTTATTACAAAACATTCATAAAAGTTTCATAAAAAACCAAAACAAATTTTTATAACACAAGTTTTTGTTATAATAATTTGACAGTTATATATATATATATATGTATATATATCTATCTATTAATCATTTTTCTCAAAATAAAGTTTTTTAATTTACATCCCTTTGTACGAAAGCCTTCAATTAATCCTAAACAGGCAGAATTTACAATTTCAAGGTAATGGTTTTCTGTCAGAAACCAATAGTTAAAAAATGAAATATACCCGTTTGTAACCGCATGCAAATTTACCTATCATGTTTATTTTACAGATAGAACCGCCGATAGAACAGATAAAATCTCCTAGGCTCCAAGTGCCCATACCTTCCATTGTTGGACTTACTATGGACTTCGAGGCAATGGATAAAGAAGATAAAATAAAGAATTTGAAAAAAATAGAGGAGAAAGACCAAGTTATTATAAAATTAAATAAAGACAACGAAAATAAAGATAAAACAATTTCTTATTTGAAAAAAAAATTTGAGGGGAAAGAACGATATAAAATTAGATAAAACAATTTCGTATTTGAAAGATCTGGTTCAAGAGTTACAAGGCTCTATTAGAGTTTTATGTAGAGTTCGCCCACCGAACAAAGAAAAGCAGTCAAAAAAGCAAGTATTAATATTTTGTAATTATTAGTAAAAAATAATATATAATAATGTGTATAGTATAATGTATACAGTAATTTATAAAGATTGTATAAAGTTTTTGAGAATATCGAAAATTTGGAAAAGACAATAATACATTTTTCTTTGTTTTCTTAATTTGATTACAGCAATTACTATAAATAAAAATATATTTTATTCAAGAAAAAATAATAAAAGCTTTGTCAAGGATAAACATAATTTTTATTTTTTTGAATATTAACTTCTTTCCTTTTAATCCTTTTTTTTCTTTCTTTCTTCTAAACCTTTTCTCTATTTTTTTATTTATTCTAAAAAAAATTATTATACCCATGTTTACTTTACAACTATCTTTTTATCAATAAAACAGAACTACTATTGATAGCATTAATGGAAGAATATTTATCGAAAAGAATTAAGATCGTTTCTTATAACATATGAAATCTCGTGACTCGACCTTTATATCTGTCGTCGCCGAATCATGCCGAAACCACTGCTTTCGAGAATCCAGATCAAATTCAATAAAACCTGGGATTAATTCTGACTTTGCAATAGGGACCTCTAATTTTCAACGGAAATATTACCAAATCGACGAGAAATTCCTCACGATGAAAATCGTTACTAAATAGTTACTAAAATAATTTTTAAAAATTATTTTAAAAAATAGATAATCACCGAAACTCTTTTTAAAACTAATTTTCGATTTTCACACGAATATTACACAGAGATATTGTTATTTGAAAAAGTTAAAGTCCAATTTCGTATATCTTAAGATCAATAGGATGCATCATTAGACGCCCTACTTTCACCGCTATTAGTTGCAATGCGTGATTTTTGTCACTAACATGTAATTTATGGTACAATAGATAGCAGTCTATCGTGAACGATAATTACGGTCTGAGATGATTTAGGTATTAGATATTTTGTTTATAGATAGCTTGACGATTGCGAAAATATATCTTCATCGCAGAGAGAATAGGTATAACGAATGAGTAACAATGTTACTTATTCACTGTCAGTGCTGGAAATCTATATTTTTCTATATTTTACGTCACGTATACTATAGATTTTCAGTACTAACAGTTTATATCGGAATGCAGCCTTAGTTTATTATTTAATTATATACATATACTCATCAGATTTATCTCGTTACTTTTTTCAAATAAGAGCCGGTTGTTCCAACCTGTTGGTAAACTAACTAATAGTTAAATCAAATGTCTATCTTTATCTAATTCAAAAGAAAAATAAAGATACATATATGATTTAACTATTAATTAGTTTACCAACGGGTTAAAACAACCGGCCCTAAATAAAGAGTTTCAGTTATTTTTAAAAAAATAAAACGTGATTTTTCAAAGTTTATTAGCTATAACTTCTTAACAAAGCGCTTTCCGGACCTATGTTTATAGGAACATTTTGTTTCAAATTCTTTTCTATAAGACCCTGAAATTGTATAAACCCTGACCTGGAACATCTTATATAATAAATTAGTACATAAGTTTTCATAATTCATATATTATTTCTTCTGTTGTCTATATAATCTGAAAAATTAACGTACCGAAACAATATCCTAAAATATAAGTTTCCAAAATATTTTAAAAATTATGTACATCAAGTATGATGATTAATTAATCTGTTAATGACATTTAAGCAAAAAATTTGATATAAAAAGTTATTAAAAAATTGTATAAAAACAGAATATAGAAAGATATAATTACGTAAGCATAATCTCATAATTTTCATTTAAATCGTTTTTAACTCATCATAAATCAATTTAATGCTTCCGTTTAATGCATTATATTACTATAAAAAAGAATACTCTATCAAAACTGCATCCTCCATATAAATTCAAAACGACTTACTTATAATTCACACTTATAAGACATAATTGTAGATCATTAATATATTAATTAATGAGAGTATGATACTTTACATTAAATAGAAAATATAATAATAAACACAATTTGTGGCAGTTTATTGATGATAACAATAATGCGATGAGAAAAAATGTATCACATACTGTTGTGGACATTTACGTGTACACGTTGTGGATTTCTTACATCAAAGTGCTTTAAAAATAATCAGGAGAGATTTTCTTTTTTAATAAGTCTTATTATTGAGACCTTGTTTCTTAAATGTCAACTGGCATTTCACTGTATAATTAACTACAACTTAATTATTTTAGTATTATTCATCAATTATAAAATTGTTATTGCAAGTAACAATTTTTTCCATTATTTATTACACACACCCACGCACATACAACGTAATAGTTGTTTTCGAGCGCGTTAATTATTGAATCGGATCGGACTTAAAATAATAAACACAATTTTTTACGTTTAAACTCGAAAACTTCTTTGCTACTTTAAACTATATTAATTACAGCAAATAGTTGAAGTTCACTTCTCGAACTTTCTCTTTAAGACCCTAATTGTTATACATGCAGAACGGAGCAAACAATTCCTTGATGTTTTGACGACAAATATACCTACAAACGATTTCCTTTTTAGCAAATGCCCGATTGTTAAAGCCTTGCTACTTTGTCCTTTCAATTTTCTAAATTATTTCCTAATAATATTCTAATCCTAATATTCGATTTTCTAAATTGTTTCCTAATATTGTAATCTAATTTATTCGAATAATATTCTACTTCTTCATTTTTACATATTTCTTATATTTTTCTATTTTTTCATATTTTTTCACATTTTTTCACATTTTTCATGTTTTTTCATATTTTTTTATATCGTATTTTTTTCTTTTTTTCTTTTTTATTTTTTTCGAATAATTACACATGTATTCTTAAAACTGCGTCTACATCTAGCGTAACTGCAATCGTGGTCGTAAGCAAAGAAGCTGTCATAAACAATATATCTAATATGTTAATGTATCTATAAACACACTTCACTTTACGCGTCGAGAAGGCTGACAGATTAGATTACTGTTGTAACGCTAGACAAGCGTCGTAATCGTCAGAGTTCAAGTGAATCAACTCATCAATGAGGTTATGATAGCTGTCACTATGAGCATTACGATTATCGTAAGGAGCTTACGATAATCATTACGATGGATATAGACGCAGCCTTACGCGTACAATCATGTAGTCGTAACTTAGCTATTAATATAAAGGAAGTAAAGTAAACATGAATACAAAACAAAGTGGAACAATGACGCTTATTTTACATCGGTCGGAATCTCCTATATATGGTTTTCGAAATGCTCTGATAATTCGATCTTGTCGGAGAAATGACGTTGTTCCAGATGAGGCATAAGCTGTCAACGAAACGGAAGGAAAAGCACTGGTCTTCCACCAATTGTGATCCACGGTAGAAGCTCCTGAAGATATTCTTGCAGCCATCGGTGCCAGAAATACATGCATTGCAAATGATACCAGCGGTCGAGACGGCTTTCTGACAGTCTAACTAATAATGGTTGCGGCAATGAGTACAATGCCGATTAAAAAATGCGCCGCGGCAGGGCATAATCATCATCAGTGCTGTTAGATTATTCGGCGCTTGAATAATTTGACCGCTCCTTCTCATAAGCCTCCGTAGTGCAGTACAACAGAGGGATTAAAGCACTAACGCACCCGATCGTTAATTAGATGATCGGTGATGATGGTGGCACAGTCGCTGTGTTGATACAGGCTTCGACGCAACAAAAAACGGCATAATGCTGTTGAGATAAACCTTCGCCGTGTTGTTCGATGCGACTTTCAAGCGAACTTTTGATGCAATTCTGACACTCAAGCATACAAAAATAATAATAAAGGTCTTGTGTCCCTCCTTGATGTACAGAAATAAATGGGCTCGGCAGAGTACCATATGCAGAATGGGCCTGAATGGAATGACTGTTGGTTCAGGCAAGTTACCAATAGTCGGCTGGAGTCAGAATACTCGTTATCGCAGACAGACATCAACGTACGTGTATCTTGACGATTGAAATTCTGCGTAGTCCAATATTTCTGGTGAATAAGGTTGAGTGTATTCCTTCGTGTAATGTTTTCTTCTGTGACACACAAAGAAGCGTCGATCATAAGCTTAGTGATGTAGCTTAATGATGACAAAGATGACAGGATGTTTTGTCAAAACTGAGAAGCAAATGATCTGTAGCAGATCTCATGCATCCAAGAATACATTCCTCAATTTGAACAGTATACTGCGTTTAGGTAGTGCCTCCAGATAACAGCTCATTCTGTCTTGTAGAAAGTGGTGCAATGCATGTCCAAGTGATCTCATCTTTCTGCTTTAATTCTTGAGTGCTTAAAGTGAGTGTTGAGTGCATTGCCGGCGATGTGGCTATTCGTGTGTGTTGTATACGTCTCAGCCAACACAAAGCCGTAATCAATACAATCTGCAACAATTTACGCAGTCTGAAAATTTGAAAAAAAAAAATGTGACTTCTGAATGGATGGTCATGACCGTTTGTACAATCTTCCGTTACTCCGCCAGTTCGCTAAGTAGACAACCGACGATGGTGGTGGCACAGTCGCTGTGTTGATACAGGCTTCTACGCAACACAAAACGGCATAATGCTGCTAAGAAAATCTTCGTCGTGTTGTTCGATGCGACTTTCAAGCAAGCTGTTTGACGCAACCTTGACACTCAAGCATACAAAAATAATAATAAAGGTCTTGTATGCTTTATGTCCTTCCTTGATGTACGGACGTAAACAGACTCGGCAGAGTCCCATATGCAGAATGGGCCTGAATGAAATGACTGTTGGTTCAGGCAAGTTACCCAATGTCGGCTGAAGTCAGAATACTCGTTATCGCAGATAGGCACTGATGTATCTGCATCTTGAACTCCATTGAACTTCTGCGTAGTCCAATATTTCTAGTGGATAAGGTTGAGTGTATTCCTTTGTGTAATATTTTCTTCTGTGACACACAAAGGCGTCGATCATAAGCTTAGTGATGTCAAAAGCTTAATGATGACAAAGATGACAAGATGTTTTGTCAAAACTGAGAAGCAGCGTTCAGGTAGTTCCTCCAGATAACAGCTCATTCCGTCTTGTAGAAAGTGATGTGTGCAATGCATGTCGAGGTGTCCTCATCCTCCTGCTTCAATTCTTGCGTGTCTAATGTGAGTATTGAGTGCAGTGCCGGCGATGTGGCTATGCGTGTGTGTTGTATACGTCTCAGCATATACGGAGCCGTAACCAATACAAGCTGTAACAATTTATACGTAGCCTGAAGAATTGAAAAAGGATGAGACTCCTCTGAATGGATGGCAATGACCGCTTGTACAATCTTCCGTTACTCCGGCAGTTCGATGAGTAGCAATGGCTGTCCCAATGAACAGGACTTTTAAAGACAACCAAGCTGAAATTAGCAAGGTGTAATCGCAGAAGTAAACTCTTGTTTTCATAATGCTTGAAGAGAACAGATCACACACCCGATCAAAATTATTTGTCGTAATGAGATTGCATATCCAGTTTTTCTTCAGAATTATCTTCAGATAACGCAACTTCTCGATGCTGAAGATTGTCTTCCAACGATGGAATCGAAGAGAACTCGGAGTGAAGGTCAATCTTCATATTTTGCGGAAGACTGTTGCAATTGGATACGCGTGAGAAAGTCCTCCAAAGAACGTGCAGAAGTCTCGATACATGTGAGACCCTCAGATTCTCGTAAATCGATGGCGGTGTCGAGAAATTTGCTCTTCTGCAGAAGATAAGTTCCTTCCACTAGACTCACGTAATCAATCTGGTAATCATGACTGATAAGAGCATATCAAAATTTATAATCCTGCTTCCTATCAAATTTCGACGACTAAGAGTTTGGCGAGATTCCATCTCGTCCAGTGTTATATTTTACATGCCCTATTTAAGTTTTCGTAAGCGCATAAAATACAATTCCAAAAATTCGCATTTACATTAAATGATTTCTATCACATTTGTTGTTTCGCAATTTATCGACTCTTAAAAAGCAGACAGAGTTGACAACGTCACTATGACCAACGTATTTACAAAATTGCACAAATGCTAAGGCGAGAAATACAAAAACTAAGAAATACATATAATCGATTTATTATAAAATTAGAACAAACTTCAAAAAGTGGGGTAACGAAATTCTTTACACTTGAATATAAGTTTAAGTAATACATTTAAATCTGAAAGTTCCTTTTTACAAATATATGTATATACAATGAATCGTTAAAAACGCATTTTGAACTGAAGTTCTTTTTAAAGTTCTAATTTTTTCGTAGCGTGCGGAACGGAGCAAATAATTTTTTGCTTTTTACGACAACACGAGTGCCGTCTTTTGAAGCGCGAGCCCTTCAAACTTCTTAACAATTTATCTTTCTGATTTTCTAGATTGTGCGATGACATTCTAACTCTCATCAAAGATGATTTCTTCATAGGTGACAAATCCAACAAGTATTAATGAGTTTCAAATTGTCGCACAATCTAGATAAAGAAAGCGAAATTTACGACATTTTTGTATTTTGAAGAAGAGACAATTGTTCAAAGCGAGAGATAAAAATTTCAAAAAAATAACTTCTTTATGTCAAATATAAAAAATTAAATTTTCAAATATATTCAAAAATAATTACACTTTTTCTGTCGTTTTGAACAATACTCAAAAATAAAAATATTAAATTAAAGGCGTGAAATATATTTACTAGTTACGAAAACATATAACTTCTTCCAGTTTTATGTCAAGCTAGATCTGACATGATGTTTTATAGTAGTCTGTTACATAACTCTTCAAACATTTTAATAAAGTATAATAAGTAAACTGTATTTTTGAAATTTTTGTAAATACTTTCAGATAATAAAAAAAAATCTTTGTTTCATGTCAGACCCGTAAATTGGATAATCGAGGATAGAATTGTTGATCATCGATTATATGCCAGAAATAATTTAAACTGCAAAGATTTATAAACCTTTTCACTCAAATGAAACCTTGCTCTCAACGATGTGTGTGCGTGTGCGTGTGTGTGCTCCGCATTTATAATTCTTTATAAATATTTGTAATTCTCTGACGTTGCTGTTATTTGGAATACATAAATACCAGCTAGTATTTAAGAAGCTTCAGATCGTATATTAAAAAAAATTAAATTGTTATAATTGTTACAGTTATTATTGTTAGAATTGTTGCAAATATATAGAAAGATTCTGTTTCTTTTAACGAATAATGATATAAAGAATTCATTCTGTAAATCTCTGCAACGGTAATGTTTTTTTTTTTCCGTCACATTGCTAGCGTTCAAAAAAAAGGATCGCACATTATTAAAAGAATATTATCAGTATTATATACACAATCGGAAGGTTTTAAGGCTCAATGCAAAATATATAATAAATCTTTATCATTTGCAACTACTTATACGAGTTTAAAATATCATTTAAGTACACACTCAACAAACATTTATGGAAACGTACCAAAAAATTTAACAACAAAAAAAAAGAATAGTAACATACAATATAAAAGTATTTATTTTGAATAATGGAGGTAAAGAGGCCGATTTTGATAAATTTTAATAATCAAAACCGCACACGTATTGACAAAAACAAGGTAAAAAGACATGGTCAAGATCTAAAAAAATTTTATGCGTAGGTACAATAAATGTGTATAATAAATCTTGTATCTTTTAAACGCATGTTAAAGATATCTTTACAATGTTGTCTGAAATGATGTCGTCACGGAACATCTTGAATCTGAATATAATTTTTTTCCCTTTTTATGCAGTTTAGATATTCAATTTTATATACATATATATATATATATATGAACACATAATTCACAATGCAAATAATTATTTGACTATTAGCAATTATGTACTAAATATAGATCGTGCAATTTGCACGAAATGCAAGACAGAAATTATTTTAAGAAAAACTAGTGAAGATAATTTCATTACTTTACATCAGCATTTCACAAGACATGTACAGGACGAGATGAGGTAAGAATAGAAAAGTTGAACTTGCCTATTAATTAACAATTTGTTATAATTTGCTACAAGATATTAATAATATTTTTTACTTTTAAAGTCGTACGAAAGCACCATTGAGATTTATTACTGCAGTAAAAAATACATCAACACAAACAGAAGGCCAGTTCTCCATGTGAACGGGGAAAAAGAATAATACTAATAGGTAATTATCTGATTTACTTTGACTACTGATTATACAACATTAGTTTCCGCGAAGCGTTTAAATAATTCGCATTGGCTTTTGTGTTATTGTGCTAATAATGTCAAAAAATACATCGTAGATTTTTTACTGCGATTTGGCACGCAGAGAGAGTACGGTATCTCTTTTAAAACAAGCCGAGATATTATAACAAATCTAAAAAAACATTTACGGCCACACGGAATAATATTTCCGTAGATACTTCCCTATTATCTGCAATCTCACTTTAAGCAAATAGAAAATGGTTATGACGTTGAATGCAATTATTATACAAAACATCTCAGTAGTTTAAACGAATTTAGAAAATTACTCGCCATGCGAACCGTCACATATCATCGCAAAATGAGTAAGTATTTTACACAATCGAATAAGACACTTGTTTATATAAATACAGTCCTGAACGAAGTGATAAATACACGCGTGCGCGTGTCCAGACAGTCGTTCAACTCGAGAATATATACAGCGAAGATAACCTGAGAACATTAATAAAATGTCGTCATTTATTGAAAACTATTAGAATTCCGCTTTTATTAAGAAAAAATTTGTGATAAAAGTGCAATTTTTAAAAAGCCTGTTATTTGCTAGAAAAAAAATTCGAAAGCCATTTGTCAAAGCTACATAAGAAAAACGAATTAACCCATGCCCATTGTCAGTTTTCGGCATAAACAATAGTTCACATCCGCCTGACACTGCAGTGTGTCTTTTATGCGCTAATAAAGAAATTAAAAAAGAAGTATGGTGTAAAGGCAAAATGTACGCCTTATATAATCATTATACCTATAATTCTTTATCATAAAAACTTCAAAGCACATACCAATTTACCATTTGATGCATATGATCTTATAGTTTTTAAGAACAATGTACTATTTAAAAAATACTTCGCGTAGACAAAGAAAAAAAGATTATAGTGACACTTATTAAAATGTTAGATACTAATAACAGGTATTTATCTGATTTACTATTATACAACATAAATGCTGCGTTCCGATATTCACGACCAGTATTCGTCACGTACTATAGATTTTCATTGCTGGCCACGAACATCCGTTACTTCCATTTCCTTCAGCTATTAAATATTGGACTGAAGGATAGGCGCAAAATAAAATAGCTCCCGCAAACCGAAAGACACACTCAATCTAAGGTGGAAGGCAGAAAGATTTATCATCTAATAGTTTTGAGCCTTCCACTCTGAACAACATTTGCAGTCTGGCGAAGATTTTCTGGCTGGCCACAATTATTCCGTTTTCAAAGAATGGAAAAACAAAATTTTGTAAATTCCGTGAAGGATTACGTATCACACATCTATTCATAGTTGGATTTTGTTAAACGTATTGGCATGATAAGTTTCATGTGGATAATCTTGTCGATTATGTTCTTGGCTGGAATGTATAGAACGACTCTCTTTTCGCTTGGCTATCTATAGGAGCATTTATATTTTTTCGGCAAAAAAGTGATTTTTACTTGAGACCAATGAAGACTATCTTAAAATGGTGGAACATGTTGATTGGATACAATGTCATTGTTTATTTCTCAAAAGCTCTTATGAAAGTTTTCATAAAGTGTAAACTTTATAATTTGGCCGTAAAGCAATCATTAAAATGACAAAGGGCAACATATGTAAAAAAAAATATAGAGAAGTTAAAAGAGCAGGTAATTATGCAGTAATACGGACCACCCTCCGATGACCTTGACCTTGACATATGTTGTCATGGTCACCCTTCTGAGTGACCTTCAGAAGGTTTTAGCCGTTGCTTGTTATTCGTTAAAAAGTTATTAACAAAAAGAGTTCGAAAAATATAGCAGTTATTTTGAGTATTGAAAGGCATAAACCACCTTGACTTTGACATATATTGTCAAGATTACCCTTGTGAGTAACCTTCAGAAAGTTTTAGCTGGCGGTTATTGTTTACTAAAAAGTTATAAACAAAAAAAATTTGGTAGAGAAAATTATTTAAAGCAGTAAATTGTTGGTATATTGAAAGAAAAGTTACCAACTATTTTCTGCTTTAAATAACTTTCCTTTCAATATACCAACAATTCACAGCTTTAAATAATTTTTCCTACCAAAGTTATAAACAAAAAAAATTTGGTGGAAAAAATTATTTAAAGCAGTGAATTGTTGATATATTGAAGGGAAAGTTACCAACTATTATCGGCTCTAAATAACTTTCCTTTCAATACGCCAACAATTCACTGCTTTAAATAATTCTCCCCACCAAAAAAAAATTTTTTTTTGGTACATATTTGTAAAGCGCGTCACTAACCTATAGGTTAGTGACGCGCTTTAAAAGTATGTGCTTTGTAAGTTGAAACACATACTCTCTATTCTCTGCTTTAAATAACTTTCCTTTCAATATACCAACAATTCACTGCTTTAAATAATTTTCTTTCGTTCATACATGTACTATTTCCACATAAATATCAGTCATTTATGTCTATTAGTACTCAAAATAACTGCTAAATTTTTCAAACTTTTTTTGTTAATGACTTTTTAACGAATAACGAGCGACGGCTAAAACCTTCTGAAGGTCACTTAGGAGGGTGACCTTGACAACATATGTCAAGGTCAAGTTTATCGGAGGGTGGTCCGTATTACTGCATAATTACCAAAGAGCATTTATAAGCCTGTCATGGAATATCAGATTTGAGTAGCCACAAAAAAAGTGTAAAATTAAACAAAACATTTGAAATTGTTAATAAATCTACTAAAAAAATTTGCCAGAAGTGTGGCAAAATAATAAATTACGACAGTGGTGCATTCTTATTATATAACCACTTATTAATACATCACTACAAAAGTAACAATGGTGTCAAAAGATCAAATAAACTTCTCTAGTTACTTTTAGAAGATAAAAATTGGCATGAAGACTAAAATATCCTAATAGAGTATGTTGTACATACATAGTTTACTGCTTTCAAGTCATAGACTTTATAAATATAAGGTCTATATATCTAAAGTGCAATATATAATAATCTTTATAGTTGCTAGAGTATATAAAAGGACCACTAAAAATTTTTTGGGATCAATAACTCTTAAAGTAGAAAAGTGCTTCATCAATTGTAGAGCCAGTTAGGGACTTTGCGCGTAAAAAAATACGTATAGCAAGATATAAATTCGAAAGCGATGTTGCTTTCCGGTTACTACTGCACTAACCAGAAATCATCTTCGTGCCTCGCAATGGCGCCCATTTAAATTAATTTAAAAATTCAATTAAAGGTCTTAACTGTTAATTGAAGAAATAAACACGATTTTTCCGAAATTCTTCTCGTCATTAAAATATAAAATGGTAGCTCGTGAAATTGATTTAAATTAAGAAATTTTAGAATCGCAAATTATTTGTTATTCAAAAAGTATAACAATTTATATATAAAACTGTAACAATATATCTATAACTAGGTACGTTACTGCGTTACTTGTGCAAAATGCGTGTTCTCTCATTCTTGTATTTTATACAGGAAAATTAAACCTGCTTCGCATAAACACCCATAACTTTCATACTAGATCCGTGTACAGTGCTTCAAAATGAATAAAGAAAGTCACAAGAGCTTCAATATCAAGAAAGCCAACATTAACATCAGTAATTACTTCAATAACGGAAAAGAATGCTGCACTCGACTAGGTGCCAGCCCTATATTAACCAGCACAAAATTATTGCCACGTCATAATGAGAATGGGACCCCTGAAGAATAAAAAAAAATCTAATGTGGCACTTATTTTAACACTGTAGGTATTACAAGGTATATAGCGTCAATGCCGTTGAAAAACAATCGTGGATTGATGATTCGTGGCACATAATCGCCACAGTGCCACCAAAAATACAATGAAAAAAATTGAGTTTTAAAAAAACACCATTACAAGTCACCAACCAAAATAGATACCCTGCAATTGAAATCTCCAGCAATAACCAAAGAAAACATTCAGATCATTGCTCCTCATCTCAACATGAGTAAGTACACATTAAAAAATTAATTATTAATACTAAAAGTTATAACACATATACAATTGAAGGGTTTCGATTAGATATTTATTTGGCTTTATTATTGCAGGAATCCGTTAGGAGGCGAAAAAATACAGTCATGCTCCTTTCCGGTGTCGCCGTCGCACCGAGATACCAAGAAAAGGAAGAAGAGGAAAGAGAATTATAATACCTGCATATACAAGGTATTGAAACGAATATACCCAGATGTTGGTACATTTTTATCTATTATTTTATTATACGCGCTTTGTACTTTGCTATAGATTTAAAGATAACATTTGGCCTGATCTTACAGGAAAAGATTACAATGGGTCTGTCGCCACGAGTAAGGGGAGGTATTATGTTTAATATCATAAAAAACAAAGTATGGTACCAGAAAAAAAAAAGGACGTACCTCTGGGCAAGACCAATAAATTCTGGAAGCACATACGTGTAATAGTAAATGAGCCAGAAAACATCGGCGACAGCGAGCCATATATATCAGCATCATCTATTTACGCCTACGTAAAAAAAGATAGGGATAATGTATTAACGGATTTAATACGATATAGACGTATGAAGGAAGAAGAAGAAGGAGAAGTTGGTATTTCTCATAAGGCGAAGCGCTTTTTCATGAACAACACGAACACGAACCCGTCGTACCCGAACCCGTCGTACCAGAACCCGAACCCGTTCTCCATGTAAACGGAGAAAAAAGAATAATACTAATAGGTAATTATCAAATCTCCCATTTTATATGGTGAAGGGACGTTCCCAACAAACAAAGAAACAAAGCAAAAGCAAAATGCAAAAACAGTTTCACACCAATTGAAACAAACAAAATAATTCAAAATGGAAAAAACAAAAGGTTTAAGCTTTCTACCGAAAGGAGAACCTTTTTCCATAAGTTATGAACCCTCGAAAATAGACAGAAATGCTTTAAGGATAATGAATAAATAATTTGATTGCACAAAAGTACCTGAAGTTAGATCAAAATACCATAGAGCTTTTCTAAATTTTGATGATTTAAAAGCTGACCTACTCGAGTATAATTGCGTAAAAGGACCAAGGAAGCACAATGAATCATCCCAGATAGCCAAACCTGAGCAGCAGATTCTGAGCAGAGTCTGCATTAAATTTTTGGTATCAGAAAGGCAACAAATTTCACTCAGAAACTGCTCTATCAGACGATGTTGTCAAACTGTAGCCAGAAATGCGACAGAGCCTGCTGACAGGCAATGTGAGCAGATTGGCAGCAGAAACCGCGCAGAGCCTGCACACATAACTTGGCAGCAGATTGACGACAAAGATCGAGCAGAGCCTGCGCGCATTTGACCTGAGAACAGAGTGGCAGCAAAAACCGAGCAGGATCTGCGTAATGTAATCTGGTGGCAAATAGGCATGTAAAAATCGAGCAAAATCTGTCGTACCGCTAGCATTTTGACAAATCGACGCGCTCAGAATTCGGCAGTCATACATGCAACTCTGCGAGAGGCTCTTCGAAGGGCCAAGGAAGGACACTGTAGGAACAGGAGCTCGATTCCTGAATTTATTTGAAAAAGAACGTACGCGAAAATTCTGCTCTTACAGAAAAGTTGAAGTTAATTGACTAAAAGCCACACGAGAGCCAATCAACTTGCAACTTTTCTGTAGGAGCAAAATTTTCGCATACATTTTCTCTTTTGAATAATTTCAGGACTCGAGCCCCAAGACACGCAGTCCACGTGGTTTATGCGGTGCTATGGTGGGCGGCGCAAGGATTCGCCGCGATCTATGGAGCGACGAGCAGCGGGCAGAAGATGACGCTACGACTCAAACGTCACTACCACGAGTACCACGACTGAACACAAGGAGGATTTCACACACCAGAAGGATCCTACGCACCTGAGGAGGATCCTATAGCTACACACCAGGAGAATTCTACACACCAGGGATACTATCTTTTCCTGAAGAAGGAAAAGAAAACGGCACTTTTCAGCGCCAATTTTTTAATTATAAAACAGGAACTATCTGTTCGCAATCATAAGCCTATATATAGGAACCGTTGAAACGACAGATTCTGCTCGATTTTTGCTGCCTATTTGCCACCAGATTACATTACGCAGATTTTGCTCGGTTTTTGCTGCCTATCTGCTGCCAGATTGCATTACGCAGATCCTGCTCCATTTCTGCCTCCAACCTGTCGACAGATAATGTCAGCAGACTTTGCTCGGTTTTTGGCGACAATCTGCTGTCACATTATGTCAGCAGAATCTGCCTACAAAACACAAGCTTAATGCGGACACAGATGACTATGGCTTTGGTGTAGGATTCTGATCAAATTTGCTGCCAATCTGCGCGCATCCTGCTAACATTTTGCTATCTAGGATATTACATGGTATTTCAATCAATAAGAGATCAACTCAAAACAAAAGAAAAAGTAATACCCATGACACATGGTGCAGTTGCAAAACATCCAGATTTACCTGGAGCAAAATCCCCTGGTCTACCCTATAAACTAAGAGGATACAAAACAAGAAGACAAGCTCTTGATGATCCAAATGTTTTAAAAGAAATACGCCAAACATGGTATGACGTAGAAGCCAGAAAGAAGGTGGAATTACCGGACGTCTGTTGCTTCGCAAGAGCTCAGATCTGCTCTAGAGACAAAAATAAAATAAGAGCTACTTGGGGCTACCCATTAGCTGTTTATGCGACAGAAGCCCAATACTTTTATCCTTACCTTAAACATCTTAAAGAGGGGGGCCAAACTCTAATTGCATACGGCGTAGAGATTGGAAATGGAGGTATGGACTATTTAAACACTATGTGTAGAAGTTACAGGGACGATGTCGTCCTCTTGTCCGATTATCAAAGATTTGACAAAATGCCACCTCCGTGGCTAATTAGAGACGCATTCAAAATAATTGAAGAATCGATTGATTTTACTAAGGTACAAGATGCTAATGGTAAAATGTGGAAAATAAGAGAACATAGATCCAAACGACGATGGAGGTAATTATCAGATTTACTTTGACTACTGATTATACAACATTAGTTTCCACGAAGCGTTTAAATAATTCGCATTAGCTTTTGTGTTAATGTGCTAATAATGTCGAAAAATACATCGTAGATTTTTGACTGCGATTTGGCACGCAGAGAGAGAAAGTACAATCCTGCACAGAGATATAGAATATATCTATAGGGGAGACAACCCCTTCGCTTATTTAAGACCGAAGAGAAACATCGCAGATTACAACCCATTTTATACAAATCAATATATATCTAATTGTCTACAGAAGTCTAAGCGCGTAACTGATTTATTAAGCGACCGAGATACAAATTATATAAAGGCAAGTGTTCGATATACTGAAAAAAAATGTAACCCGCGTAAAATAAATGTTAAGGGAGTAGACTGCAACCGTGATAAAAATGGGGACAAAAAATAGAAAAAAATATTTTTTAAGTTAAACGGCTCTTTGCTCTTGATTTCCCTACTTTATTAATCTATAGAGCCTGTTTTTCATATTTTTTACGCAGGTTTCAATATGCGATTCTGTAACGTTTGACTCTGCGTATCTCTTGCGGTATCCCTTTTAAAACAAGCCAAGATATTATAACAAATCTAAAAAAACATTTACGACCACACGGAATAATATTTCCGTAGATACTACCCTATATTATCTGCAACCTCACTTTAAGCAAATAGAAAGTGGTTATGACGTTGAATGCAATTATTACACAAAACATCTCAGTAGTTTAAACGGATTTAGAAAATTGCTCGCGCATGCGAACCGACACATACCTATCATCGCAAAATGAGTAAGTATTATACACATTCGAATAAGACACTTGTTTATATAAATACAGTCCTAAACAAAGTGATAAATACACGCGTGCGCGTGTCCAGACAGTCGTTCAACTCGAGAATATTTACAGCGAAGATAACCTGAGAACATTAATAAAATGTCATTTATTGAAAACTATAAGTATATCAATATAGCCTTTTTTGGCGTATCGCCCTGTATATACAATAGATTGAAGATTAGAAGTTAATTTACTTTCCTTCTTTTTGCTTTTGTTTAGTTATAATTTATTATGGTTGCTTGATTAAACTAACCTAGTATAATTAGTTATTTTGCATATTTAGTTAGATTTAGTTTATTGATTGCTCATATTTACGCGAAACGTCGGTGGGTCGCGATCGGTAACAATTTGTAAATTTATGTGACTCACCAATTGGTGCTGCCATCGTTCATCCACCGACGGCAGCAATTACCCAAAAGGGAGCAAGTACTCGCTCGCGGCACGTTACAGGACCGCGAGCCATCACTCATCGTCAGACACTCTCATCGCTAAGAAGCTCTCGAACGCGCATCAAAGTTTTCGGACGTCCCACCGCGCTCTTCCCCCACTCTTGGGGACCGATCTCTCGCCGGCCGCGCTTTGTGCCTGCTTGTGCCTGCTTGTGCCTTTTGCTTGCTTTGCTATCCTGCGGATTCGCTGCTCTACCTGTGAATGCTGAATGCTGCATGCTGAACCAAACGAGACGCGGATCTAACGGCCACGGGACAGGACGAGAATCGGCGGACTTCGCCAGGAGACGACGGACAGACCGAACGGTGAGTCGCTTTGCATTTTCGTTCGTTGCATGCGCATTTTTTTGCTTATCGCCAATTAGTCGTGATGGGATTGCTTACCCCCCTCTGGTCCTTCGAGCAATAATTAGAAAATCTCGCCTCCGGGGATAGTTGACACCCCCCCGCTCAGCCTTACATTAGCGATCACTGAAGACTAGCGATAGTCACATCCATATGTAAGAAATTAATTTTAACAACTTTCTTTCAGAAAAAACTTAGCAGACGCAGAAGAAGAAGATTTATATCTCCCATATAAATCGAAACAATCCTTATCCATTTACGCCATTGTGATACGGGATCATGGTTTATTAACCGCGGTGCTGATCCCAAAAATAAAAACAGAATTTGATCTAGCGATGGGGCGAAAGGACGACGAGACCGCGTACATCTGGTTGAAAAAAAATGGCTGGACGCGGTCAAGCGGCTTAATGAGAAAAATGAAAAGGATGAAGACTTATCATTAAAAATATGTACTCATCGAGTAAGAATAACATTTCTAAATTAACCAGCATGACGTGTCGTATGGAATACATGAATGTTTATGTTCTAGATAAATAAAGCTAAAATTATTCTCTCAGATCTGGAAAAAATATTAAAATTAGGATATACGCAAAAAGGCAAATGGAAATAGATAACATGGATGAACCAAAAGAAAAGGAGAACTCAAAAATAAAACGCAAAAGATTCTAGTGTGTTACGTGAACAAAAATTCACGCGCTGTGACAACCTTCCGCGGCACGTAAAAAATGTGCATGTATGGAACGTGCACACGTGCAGCATTTGCAAAAAATCTTATTCCAGAAATTATATACTACGGTTGTTTGGCGTATCGCCCTGCATGTATATATATATTTTATAGCATTTAATTTTCTCCTTGCCTTTGTTTATTTTATAAAATTATTATAGTTGCTTTATTCGCAAAATAGAGATATTAAAAAAAGATTTAAAAAATTCGGGCATAAATTTGGAAGAGTTTATTGATAAAGATTTTTATACAATAAAAGAAGTAGGAAACCGTTTGGCGCACCCAACGGTGGACAAACACTATGAATTATTAAAAAATTTTAATAATTAGGATTCTTTTTTAAGAAGGACAGGCACCGGATTAAAAATTCTTACTCGTTAGCATATTTAGTTATTAGTTTAATGTTTTTTAATATTCGCGAGACGTCGGTGGATCGCAATCGGGATTCGTAAATTTATGCGACTCATCAATCGGTGCTGCCACCGTTTATCCACCGACGGCAGCGAATTACCCCCAAAAAGGGAGCAAGTACTCGCTCGCGGCACGTTGCAGGACCGCGAGACTCACTCATCGCTAAGAAGCTCTCGAACGCGCAACGAAGTTTTCGGACGTCCGACCGCGCTCTTCCCCCCACTCTTGGGGACCGATCTCTCGCCTGCCTCATTGCTTTGTGCCTGCTTGTGCCTGCCTTTTGCTTGTGCTTGATTGTGATCCTGGGGACCTGTTGCATCCGCCTGCACGAATAACAGGGGCAGAATCTGACCGCTCACAGACAGGACGAGGAGCGGAACGAGGATCGGAGGAGCACCGGAGAACGACGGGCGACCGAACGGTGAGTCGCTTTTTTGTTGCATGCGCATACTCGCTTTCTCGCTATAAAATTAGTCGTGAGGGGATTATCAGTACCCCCTCTGGTCCTTCGAGCAAAATATAGAAAATCTCGCCCCCCGGGGATAGCATAGACCCCCCCGCTCAACGGTATATCAAGGATCGAAGTACACCACCGCGGCTCGGCACAGATGAGGCATGGGCGCATCGGTGCATCGTGGCCACAGAAGCGCGAGCGCGTTTCACGGCGGCGCGCCGATGACTTACCAATATGCATAGTAGCTATATTAACCAGAAAAACCATATTAAAAAGCATATTAACCAGAAATTATTTGTGATTGTTAAACAACCAAAAAAAGTCAAAATTATTGTGGAGGCGTTGCGCCCGTAATAAATTAATTGGGGGAGCAAAAAGTGCTCTGCCCCCACGAAGTATACTATACTATGGAAGGGAAACCTGAATCAGAAACCGAAGGCTAACAATAAGTACCGTGTTTATTTGACAGATGGAATCTTGGCCGATATCACCATCGATGTCAAAATGGACAACAAAATAAAAATCTGAATAAATTATCGGATTTGTTACTGAAACGCCATCATCTTTAAATAAATATGTGATGAATGCAAACTTTTTTTAATTTGGTCGACTGTTTGAATTGAAATTCATTAATCTTTCTTTGGCTCTCCGCAGCCATCTCTGGATTGCCTCCTGTAAAACCTTTTTAATGTTATACACTCTGTTGTACAGATAATGTATCGGCAACCATTCAACCACTTCATAGTAACCAACGCAGTAATAAAATTAAAATGTACAAGATACAATGGCCATATAAACGTACGCTGCGGGAAAGCTGATTTAAACTTATCGTTAAAACAATAAGTTCTAACGAATATGCCTAAATCTAAAGGAATATGCCAATCAAATGCAAAAACTCACTGAGATTTTAATTTAAAGATGCGAACAGAACATACTTTAACTTCGTTGCTACCAAAAATAATCTCCTGTTAACTTAAGAACAACACATTTCTTTGTATTCTAACAAACAACATTCCGCTCAATATCGATGACATAGACAGTGTTCAGAAATTAGTAAAATAAAGTCGATGGGATGAAGAGAGGCAGAGCTCGTGATGGTAAAAATGAAATTTGAATAAAATCGGTGATCTCTTTACCGACCTTCGCAAACGCATTAACTATTAGGCGGCGCTATTCTAATATTACCATGCATGTCGCGATGCGAGGCGCACGCATCTCGCGAGCGTCGTCAACCACGTTGTTTACGTGCCTGGTAACCGGCACCTCTTCACTTCCGTCCGAATGCTCTAAGAGTGAGCACATCTTTTGTCAAGTTGCGCAAATACGCATATACGTTTCGAGAGGATTCCGAGGAACTATATCGAAGTCTCAATCTGCTGTGGCGTTTCAAGTGCCGAATAAGAGAAGGGAAATATCCCTGTCCGACAACGGATCTAATTTTGAGAGGAAGCTGCTGATAAATCTGAATGAGGGAAGGAAGGAAGGAAGAAGGAAGGTTCTACGCAGACGAGCCGAGAACACCTCCGTTACCATTTCGTGACACGAGCATCCTTCGGGACATGAGACGCCCTTGCGGGGCATAAATCTATTGCTGAGATTACGACTACTATTAGTGGTCACCTGCTACCAGGTAACATTTGAGATCTTTCTTGTAACCGAGGATACTACTCTACTACTACGCATTACGACCTTGGTTGAAGAAGTCTGTTTAATGTGTGATCCTCCGGTTACAGAAAGAGGCACGACATAAGTGTTATGCCATTCGGCAATGCATCCTCCTGATTGGAGATTCATATTCTCGTTATGCGCATAACACGTGAGTCTGAAGGTAATTCGAGTGTCCATGGACCGCGAGTCGAGTAGAATACGAATGTAACGTTTTTAACGGTTTCTGCCTGTAATATGAATGTAATTTTTATTCGTTATTTTCATCTCTCTTTGTTGTCGTCGAGATACGACTGCGTCTTCAACGCCCCGCTCAACTGAACATATTGATGTATTCGGGCGCCATTGTCTTCTGTTATTCTCGTTACCACGAGATTATTAATGCGATATTCAATTGTGCCAGTAATTCTCCATCAAAGATTCATGCCGATATTCACGTAAGCAAAGCTATAGTCTATTTACGATACTTCTGCGTATAACAATTGCGAGTTATTCATTCTATTGTGTGTGTTTTATTATATTTATATGTGTATTATGCTTTCCGGTAAGGAGGATGACTCTGTAGATTCTATTGCATTAGTGAACTATTAAACCATTACACGTTTTCTTTCGAATAGTGCGAGCTATAACAATTATAGTGAATTGTAATCCTTTCTTATTTTATACGACAACAAAGATAGTAATTTGCATTCCAGTCTTATGGTGATTTCTAAGTATTTACGTTGCGTAAATTTACAATAATGTTCAATATCTTTTATGAGATACCGAGTATTCAGTCTTCGGATCAAGTATTATGAACACTTAGAGTTTGAATCAGACGTCATGTTCCTGTACCTGTTTTATTGCGAATCGTACATGATTTATCCTTTGTGATACTTACTTATCGTTTTTTATTCAATTGTGTTTAACCAAGTTTATTCTCTAAATCATATGAATGAAATCTTATGAATTCCTTGGAAGACAATTCGAGAACTTTGATGATTGTCAAAATATCATGATAAAAATGGAACATTAAAACCAAAGACTGACCCTGCATAAAACGCGACTTCGTCTCCACCGACGCGATGGGTCGATCGCCACGTGTTGAAACAGACGTAATATATGAAATAATAAAAGACCTGAAATGGTGGAAAGAGAAAGAAAGGGACAAGCTTCTAGGCAAAACCAATAAATTTTGGTGTGGCAACCTTCGTCAGCCAACAGCATCCAGCCTCAAGGGTAACCTCCACTCCGACGACACGAGGTTTCCGCGACAGAAAGCAGGTTATAATTTACGATGCGCGCGGGGCAGATTCACGTTGTCAAACGCGGAGAGTTTGAAGTCATCGGAAAGCAAAAAATTTCAAGTCGCTTCCAAGATGAAGATGGTTAAACAATATTTCTATGCTTCCTGATGATAGTCCCGTATAGTTCTGACCGTAGGCTACTTCTAAATAATTATTAACAATTATTATCAGCATATCACTCATACTACAGATTGAAAGATTTACAGAGCGCAAGTTTCCTAGCAACCCCGTTGTTGATACTCGCCGCCGATTTTCTCGGGTATAAAAGGAGAGCCCGTCGCAGAGAAGACTCGGAGTAATTCGAGCAGTTGACCGGAGCAGTCGAGCCAGCCTCACCACGTCACGCTCGAGTAACACCCAGAACCCTTCCCGGCTTGCCGAGGAAGTGGTGGTCGTGCAGTCCACGTTTCGACGCAGGACACAATTGCTCCCTTTGCAGCGTTACACCGCTAAAAGGAGGAAGGTTATCCTGAGCGATTTCCTCGCCAACGGCGCACAGCCGCCTTCCGGCGCCAAGCGCTCAGCTCCGGATCTCTTCCCGGACCCTCCGAGGAAGGTAAATCCAGCCAAAGGCGCTCAGCCGCCTTCTGCCGTTAGGAACACAGTTCCTGACCCTCCGAGGAAGGTAATCGTGATTGATCCGCCCACCGGTGCTAGCCACCAGGAGATCGACGCTCGACGGCACGATCGTTACCTTCCCTCGAGAGTCCTCCCTCCTCCGGCGCACAGACGCTGACACCGAGAGGTAATCTTTCTATCAGCGCAAAGTCGCTAACAGGCGCAAGTCGCCTGGACGAGCATTCGCCAATTCTCGGTGCCAGTCGCCCGACATTACCGACAATATTCGTTTCTCCCATTAAAAAAGAACCTTTCCTTCCAGTAATCTCAACACCAAAGCCTGAATTAAAGGACCTACCTAACCTGCTCAAGGAATTTGAGGTTCCCCGCCTTATCTCTCCTCTTCCTCCCTCTCCACGACGTTACAATACTACTTCACAAACCGAGGTGACAAGGAAGGAGTATTTGAACAAAGCTACGCAGACCGAAGTGACACAACAAAGTGTAGCTACGCAGGCAAAATCGCGAGGAAAACAACGAAAGAGAAATAATCAAAGAAGACAGAATAAAGAAAATTCTATTTGCTCAAGTTGCCACAAATGTTCAAACTGTGGAAAATGTTAAAGCGTTAATATGTTAAAAAGCATTTAATGTAAACCGAGTAAAATTTCTTAGCGAATCCCACATATAAATAAGAAAGCGTCGTAGAAAATCTAGCGAGCGGTAGATTCCGAGCGACCGATAATTATTCCTAAATTTGGAATCTCATCCGAGAGGCTGTAAACAAGCCAAGTAACGACTAATATAATTATTTTATTAATAATAAAATTAATATTTTAACCATGCAATTACTATGATTCAGAATTTATAGGTGAAAACCCACCCCTCCTGGCGGATTCCATACAAGTTATCGTTAAAAGGAATAGAAACAATATATTAAATAAATAGCCTACAGAGGCTGCAGAGAGGCCTCTGTAGGCTTCCAAAAAGAAAAAGAGGTAAGTCTTTTATTTACCTACTTATTAAGTTTTAATAAGTACGTTTGGAATAAAATAGCCAAAAAACTGAAATATAAACTACAGCCTAAGTCGATATGCACAAAGATAGAAATGAATAGAGGCACCTCATGAATATAGGCACCTGTCAAACATATTTATGCGCTGACAAGCGTTATGGACTGATGATAATAAATAGAAATAAGTTGTGTTTACATATTCTATGTTTTCAATTGTTTTTAATCATGCCATAACAATGGAATAAACTTTTAAGAATATACCCATGCGTTCAATTTCGTATTGGGAGGATGATTAATTATTGCCAGTTAAAATCGATGAAATTCGTAACTTGATAAAGAAAAAGGTTTAACACAAAATTTCTTTTTTGAACCAATTTTTGCCCCCAAAGCTACACAATTTGTAATAACTAGCACTTAATAAAAAACAAAAATATATTCCACATAAAAATTTCAAATTGATATACTTTTAAATTCCTTGGAAGGCAATTCGATAACTCTGATGATTGTCAAAATATCACAATAAAAATGGAATATTTATAGTCACTACATATAGTCTCACTCATGATAATCATAAAGTTCATCCTGTCCACTAATAAACCACACGCGTTAATTACACATTTCGTCGATAAAATGGCGTACCATACGCTCTTAGTGTCTTCAACCGCCGAACTAAAGTAATCGGTCAATGAAACCACATTTAAGTACAATAAAACCTCGTTTTTCTTTTCTCAATTAATTGGAACCTGGGGCTGTGGAAACGCACAAACCTGCACAGTGTAAACTCTGCGGCGTGTATGCTCCTAATTATGGTTACACGAATCACACAATGAGGAGCGAGTCTGCAAGCTGTGTTAAAATTGCATTTTCTGCGTTAAAATTTTATTTTAAAACTCAACACCAGCTTTCGCTTTCAAAGCAAAGATTGACCCTGTGTGAAAAAATATTTGTAAAAAATTTTTTAATAAGTAAATAAAGATCAAGAATCTATACGAAACTATAAGACAAAATAGACATGGCGTATTATCAAAATTGATAAAATATAAAAGCCTTGATGCACTGCAAGAAACAAGAGATTCGGTAATTTGTCCAAATACAACGGAACAAAGTTATAGAGTAAAAATATAAAGTTAAATTTCTTTTGATGACTATTGAATGGTAATGTATGTTTAATTAACGTTTTCTTTCAGCTTCTTCTTACATATATTTAAAAAATAATGCCTCCTTAGGCCAAAATTACCACCAAAGGATTATATAATATTGTCAAAGACGAACAATGGTCTACACCGACCCTGGCGAAAATAGAAAGTTTCATAAGCGTTTGTTAAGCGTTTACGTGAGCGTTTGCGGGAGTTTGTTGAGCGTTTAGAATCGGTCAGTAAAACGTTTAAAAAGCAGAAATTGCAACGCTTTAGCGTTTGAAAGACGTTTGTATTAAGCGTTTTGAAAGTTTGCACAGCATTTTCACAGCGTTTGCACAGCGTTTACGGGAGTTTGTTGAGCGTTTGAAAACGGCCAGTAATCCGTTTGAAAAGCGTTTGAAAAGCGGAAATTGCATTGCTTTAGGGTTTGAAAGGCGTTTTTTGAGAGTTTGCACAGCGTTTACATGAGCGTTTGCGGGAGTTCGTTGAACGTTTACAAACGGTCAGTAAAGCGTTTGAAAAGTGGAAATTGCATCGCTTCAGGGTTTGAAAGGCGTTTTTTGAGAGTTTGCACAGCGTTTACGTGAGCGTTTGCGGGAGTTTGTTGAACGTTTACAAACGGTCAGTAAAGCGTTTGTAAAGCGGAAATAATATATATATATATATATATATAATTTCGCATTGTTAATAAAATGCTTGCGAAATCTTTATTGAAAATACTGGCTGGAATATATGCAATTCTTACCGTTGCAGTACCGCTGAATATTGTTTTTGGCGCAAAGGACCAAATAGGATTATTCAGACTTTCGTTCTAATATAAAATGTATATATACATAATAATGTATAAATGTGTATACATGTATATAAATGTATATACACATTTTATGTTATAACAAAAGTCTGAATAATTTTACTTGGTTTTTTGCGCCATAAACAATATTCAGCGATACTGCAACGGTAAAAATTGCATCGTACATTCCAACTAGTATTTTCAATAAATGTTATACAAGCATTTTATTAATGATACAAACAATTAATATTATAATTGAGCCGATCGCAGTTACTTTGTGCAAAAATCTCGTCGAGGAGCGAATTTCGTGCGCCGCAACAGAAGATCATCGTACAAGATGCGCCTGAAGAGGGTCGGATTGTTCGTAGATTTGCGAGGGCAGCTGCAAAAGAGGCTGGATTTGAAGTAGAGGGTCCAATGTATGAGGCAAGGATATGTCAGATTAGCGGTAAGTAAGAAAAACTCGTTTTTCTCAAAACGACACTTTTCTAAACGGAGTATCTTTGTTAAACGGATAACTTTGTTATATTACATTTTTTAAGCATTAATGGACGATTTGGCGTAAAATCGCATTTGGTGTACAATTCGCATCTGAAACTACTACCTGCTTTTTAGGGCCGTCACAGTAGTCTAACCCGTTAAGCATTTCACGAGCGTTAGCTGTTGTCATTTAAATAAACGGTGTAAGGAGCGTTTGCTATAGATTTGTGAACGTTCAATAAATATAATCATTATGTGAACAAATATCATTTATTATAAAAAAAAAAACATTAAGTAACGCACTAATCTTATGTTATATGACGTTAAAGATTTGTATATGTGGTTGCAGTAGTCCTGAAAACAAGATAAAAATGTTAAGGACAAATTAATAATATATTTAACAAAATTATACTCAAATTTAATAGTACATACTCAGCATGTTGAAATCCCATTGGTCCTGCTTCTGATGTTGGTGGCGGAGTTAAATAATATGTCTGTAAATTATCTACGTCTTGGTACTGCTGTAATAACAGCTGTGATGAGATCGGGTCGTGGTGTGATGACTGCTGCGGTGGTTGTTGCTGAGACTGTAAATTATTGACATCTTGGTACTGCTGCAATGATGACGGCTCTGATAAGATCGGGTCCTGGTGTGATAATTGCTGCGGTAGTTGCTGCGATGACAGTGGCTGTTCTCTTCTCTTATAATTTCGTTTCGGCGCGGTGGATTCACTTCGCCTGCGCTCAGGGGCGTTTCTCACGTTGGCGCCTCGAGGGCCACCCTGCATATCATAAGCCCGATCCGCGAGATAAGCGGGGAGTGCATTCACATACTTTTCCACTTCTGCAGGTGAGTATTTTGAATGCAGCTGCCCACTGTTATCCCGAATTGTCTGTTTGATAAGCCAATCGCGGTGCAGGACTGTAAAAACAAAAAATCTATTTAGTATACTCTAAAATTATCGTATAATTTTAAAAACTCTATGTCAACCAGTCACATACACTTGGCCACCATGAGGAAGTTTTGAGAAAACTTCTCGTTCTCAGAACATTTGCTGCTAATTCGCACCCTCATACGATGTGCTTTATCTCCAAAGACTCCTTTGAGCAGAGCATATGCCCATTCAGCGTGGCTCTCTTCCACATTTATCAATTTACTATAAGCAGCTTTGGAGCAGAAAACTCTATCTCCAAGAGGTACCTGGTTGGGAAGAACACATGAAGTTAATAAAATTAGAATAATTAGATGAATGGGAAGCAAATGAAAAGTCTGTCGCAGACGAACTCCTTTAACCTCACTCACGGAGTGGCAATTCATTCACCTTTTCCTCTGTGTCTGATGAAGCATTACTGCTGGAAACTAAACTGGCAGAAGACACTAAAGACGGTGGCCGCATTCCTATATAAAATGTTATATTTGATATATAACATAAATAACATGTGGAGCATTATATTGCACAACAACCTTTGCATGTTGAAATGAATCGCATAGTTCACATCAACGTTTTCCAGACCTGTTACTTTTCAATGTCTGAGGCAATCATGTATTATATTTCTTGCGTCATATATTATGATTTCAACAGTTGTCACACCCTACTTCTATGAAAATATCACAACCAGCACTGAAGTAAACTTTGTAATTATAGCCGTCTTGGAAAGTATGCGGTAAATATTTACAATTAGGGCCCCAACGAGAAATCAATCGCCACTTAAATATGTTGTAGGGGAGGTCTTTCTGAGTAATTCTACGCAAGAAAAAAGTGAGGGACGGCATTGGTTTAGAAGATATAGCAAATTGAAATTTCAGAATTTTTATGCTTTTTATTAGATATTATAAACCTATAGGTTAGTGACGCGCTTTATAAGTATGCGCTTTGTAAGTTGAAGCGAGGTCCACCCTATACAGGGTTGGGAGGGATGGTGCAGGTGGGGGTGCAGGAAGGTAAATTCTATGTATTTTTGCCCCTTTGCTTTAACAAATTATTTAACAAATAATTTGTTAAAGCAGAGAATAGTAGGTATATGAAAAATACATGTTTATATCCCAGTAAACACCAAGTTACAGTTATATATATGTTAGTTGTAATTTCCTACTCAACAATATAATTGTTATATAACACGTGTGTTATATAACAATTATATTGTTGAGTAGTAATTTACAACTAACATATATATAACTGTAACTTGGTGTTTACTGGGATGTACTTATTCATCGTAGGGGAGACCGGGGCAAATCGGTCAACGGGGTAAAAGTGTCAAATCAAATATCTCGGAACCTGTATATTGTGCGAACTTGCTATTAACATTGTAAACGCGTCTTATGGTACCCATGTGACCAACGGAGTTTCGGCAGATTACCTGCCGTGTTATGATTTTTACGAGGGCAAACGTGTTTTCGGAAGGTGAAAGTTAAATTTTCTGCGCGTGGAAATTGTGTAATATCTACAATAATATTTGCTCTCCAAATCTCCAGGTACGTGATTATAAAGAGTAATGCATGCTGAACACGAATCCAGTGTAGTTTTTTCATTATCGTTCATGTCTAATATTTCGTGGGCGATGAAACCTGAAACTTGTGTTTGGGGCAAATCGGTCAGTAAGCACCCGGGGTGGACTTTTATAATATTGGCAAATTTTATAATTTTATTATATTTTTCAGTCTTTTCTACCCCTATTTTATATATTTTTTTTAAATATTTGGTTGATTAGTTCTTGAGTTATAGAATCCGTACACACACACAAAAACACAAAATAATAAAATTTTTTAACACTAATTAATAAATGTTTACATTTTTCTATTACCAAATAATTAATAAAATGTATCCCATCAGTTTTCATAATCGGAATTATGTATTTATGGAGTGACAGTTTTACCCCAGCATTTTTGAGATTTCAATTTTTCCACCGTTGACGTTTTTGCTCTATACCGGTTAAACAAAGCGACGTAGACAAAAATTTCTTACATAAATTTTGTAGCTAAAGGTTCACTCTTAAAAATGGTATACCACATTTAACTAAAATTATTTATTTTGTTGTTAAAAATCGGCATCGAAAAAAACCTGACCGATTTGCCCCGGTCTCCCCTACATATTTATATGTACGATAAATAGTTGATATATAAATATGTACTTTTCATATATCAACTATTCTCTGCTTTAACAAATTATTTAACAAATAATTTGTTGAAGCGCGCCGCTAACCTGTATAGGTTAGTGGCGCGCTTTACTTCTTTCGTCGATATGTCAGATTTTCTAACCTGAATAGTCGTCAACTGTAACGATTAATATCTCGCCCCTCTGTCCACGCATGTACTTTGGTATATTAGTCTCTTATATATGTATCTCATAATATTCAAAATAACTGTTATAATTTTCAAACTTTTTTGTTAATAACTTTTTAATAAACACAACGATTCCTTGCTAGAACCTTTCAAAGGTTACTCAGGAAAATGATCTCTGTAATATATGTCAAGATCAAAGTCATCGGCGTGGTGTTACTTTATAATATCTAATAAAAAGCATAAAAATTCTGAAATTTCAATTTGCTATATCTTCTAAACCAATGCCGTCCCCCACTTTTTTCTTGCGTAGAATTACTCAGAAAGACCTCCCCTACAACATATTTAAGTAGTGATTGATTTCTCGTTGGGGCCCTAATTGTAAATATTTACCAAGTATGCTAATTTCTTTATTATACAGCGCGTTGAAAATAATGCGTCACAATTTTGCTTTTCGGAAACCCGGTATTTTTCAGAAAAATTGCCCAGACAAGAGTTATCTAATTTCAGGGGACAATTTTTCTTAAAAGTGCTGTGTTTCCGAGATCAAAATTAGTAATGGTTTATTTTGAACACCTGGTATATTTCTTGGTATATTCCTGGTACTTTTCTAAATTAGTATTACTATTATTATTTATTATTACCAATATATGTACAGGTAATATATTACTTTACTTGTAAGACTAATAAGTCAATATTAACATGATAAATATTCAATATTTTCATTTTCGGGTAAACTGTTCAACCAATGTTGCACATATTGCGGATAAGGTTGTGGAAACTTACTCATCCAGTCTTCTATTTTTGTCATTTTTCCTTCTAACTCCGCTAATTTCTCCATGTTTGCCTTTCCCACTGAGTCATATTTCCTCTGAAATTGGTCTTGAATTTTTTCCACTTTTGCTTCAATCCTTTGCAAACATTCTCGCAGAATGTTTGCAATGTTCTGATCTTCCCTCACTTCTCCAGGTATATTTTTCTTCTGTTCTGCTTGCAATGCAGATTTCAATTCTGCATTCTCTCGCAGCAAACACGTAATATCATCATCTGCAGTGACTGGTGCATGAGTTGTAGAACTTTCATACAGACTCCTCGATGCTAATAATTTGGCATGGACTGCATCAGTAGCCTGCTTCTTTGTCTTTTTTTTATTTTTCTGAAAGAAAAAAAGATGTATTAGTACAGCTAAATTGCCATATGTCTAACATTTGCAAAAATTATACTTACATTTGAATCACGATTGCTGGTGATGGTTAGATTACCTTCTTCTAACACAGCATTATTATTATCAGTAGTGTTCGGTTCTGACTGATCTCCATCCAATACAATGTGCCAGCTTATTCTCTTCCTAGCCATAGCACTTTCCAATGCTTCTCGAGATTCTGTAAAACAAAAAATAAATACTAAATTGAATTGCTTTCGTTAACTGGAAACAAATGGCTGAAAAGACCACCTTTGGGTGATTTTAGAGAAAAAAATACTAGCTGAGTGGATTCAATCATCTTTGCACAATTCATCATCATTTTTAGGTTATGGTTTTATAGGCTAGGCTTATAAGAGAATATTACTTACCAGCAAGCAAGCCGATGTGGGCATACCACTTGTGTTCTCTCCCGTCCTTGCTGCCGTGCGTGGTGTTAACGGTATGAAATTTCATTCTATCGAAGTCCGTCAAGGACTTCGGATTAAATGATACTCGTTCACCTTTTCCGATTTTTAATTTAATTTTCTGTATTGGCAGTACCTCTGTTTCATTGCCACTTTTATATTTAACCAGCGCGTACCACCCGGAATTGTCAACTAGATTCATGACTTTATTGGGAACTCTAAAGCTAATTGTAACGCAAACAAAACATGGTGTTGAATGGCGTCGATACCAGTCGATACCGATACAACCAACGACTGCCGGCCGGTGCCGGTCTCAGTGGCCTTACTGATCCGCCAATCACCGCACACGTCGATGCGCAGAACACTGAAAAGCGTTGCCTCAGCGTTGCAGAACTTTCACGAAACGTTTTATACAGCGTTTGATAAGCGTTCCAAAAGCGTTTACAACCCAAAAGCGTTGTGTAAGAGTTTTTACAACGTTTGAAAGCGTATAAACGCTCAGAAAACCTTCACCAAATGTTTGTCAACGCTTTATAAATCGCAAGTCAAGCGACCAATCACAAACGTAGTTGCCGCGACGCACGCATCTTACCGATACGGAACGTCATGCATGGACATTTTTGATATATAATTCTATATATTTTTACATGCTTTTACATGAAAAATTTTTTACCGGGTTATTATTTATTATTTAATTGTATCCTTGCTAACCCAAAATGTGATGGTTTGGTAATGTTTTTGGTGTACACTTGATACCAAATCACCCAAGTAAAATAATATGAATATACTAATTTTTTGTGTAAAAGTTCCAAAATGTAACATTTTTTTTCACTGCAAATGTTATTTCGTTTCAGAATATAATATCATTTACAACAGCTTCATCTTCACAGAATGACGTTGAGAGGATAGGTGGATCTGTGAATAGAGTTGCAGATGACACACGTGCATCATATTCATTGCAGGTATGCAATAATTTTTTGCAATTATTCTGAATATTACATTGTAGTAGAATAAGAATCCCCGTTTTCTTAATTATTGTTTTTATTTTGCATTTTATTATTCTTTTTAGAGCTACTCTAATGGAATAAATAAACTAATCACTAATGTGACAGAAACAACTACAACTGATATTCAATCTGACAGTAATGAAAAAATTAGAGAGATTACCTGTGATTCATCAACAAAGCATCTAGAGTTTGCTTCATCATCAGAGAGAGACTCAAGGTCTATGTCATCAAGGTCTATGTCACAAGAAAATTCCTTGGCCAATGATACCTCAACCTCAACAGATCCTATTGATCACATCAGTGTTGAAACAGAGAAGAAGAAACTGTCAGAGAAATTATGCGATTGCACAAACACTACAGTTGGTGATGTTATTTTCATGTGCCTTGTGTTAGGAGTGAGGCATAATTTATCATGGGAGGCACAACTTGACATTCTGCGAATGGTCAACTCAATTCACGACAAGGAGGATCTTCCAGGAACAAAGTACAAGTACTTTCAACACATAGAGAAAGAAAAGGAGAGCATATCTTATCACATCTATTGCCCAACATGTGAAGTGTACTTAGGGGAAAAGAGTTGTTTGCCAGAATGTGTGCAATGTTCTTATTGTGCTGGTAATGTAGATGTGTCTAAGCCGTCAAACTTTTTCTTGTCCATATCATTAGAATCGCAATTGAAAAAATTAGTAAGTGATTCACGTATAGCATCCTTATTGCTAAACCACAGATTTAATCGCAAGAAAGAGCACTCTGATGCTTTTGAGGATATATACGACGTGGAGCAGTACAAAAAGCACTGTGTTCCTGGAGGAATACTCTCCTCCCCTCTCAATTTTTCATTTTCTTTCTTTACGGACGGTGTACAAACTGGGAAGTCGACCGGTAAATCATTGTGGCCTATTTATGTAACGATCAATGAATTCCCATTTAAAGACCGTAGCAGGTATATGCTTCTTGCTGGGCTATACGTTGGACCTAAAGATCCTAATCAAATGGTTTTCTTGAAACCCTTTGTTAAAGAAGCAAACAAACTCTCCTCCGAGGGTTTTTCTTGGAATCACGAGGGAAAAGAGGTTATCAGTAAAGTCATCCCTTTATGTGCTGTAACTGATTCTGTTGCACGGTGGCAGCTTCTCAACATGCAGTCTTTCCATGCATTTTATGGCTGCACATTCTGTTATGAGAAGCAGGCGAAAACAGGCCCAAGATCGAGGTGTTTTAATGTCCTCTCTGAGAGAGCAGATGACAGAACGGCAGAATCCACTTATCAGGATGCAATTAGAGCTCATGAAAGAAAAAATGAAACACGTATAGACAAGCGGCATTACAAGGGTGTCAAGGGCCCGTCTATTTTGATGAATCTCCTCTATTTTGATTTGATTTGGGGTTTTGTCGTGGATTACATGCATGCCATTCTGTTAGGTGTAATAAAATCTCATATGGAATACCTGTTTGATTCTACTAAAAAGAAATGTTGGATAGGTATGACAGACAGTATAGCTTTAAAAAATTTGACAGACACAATAGATGGCCGTCTTCTCAGCATACAACCTCCAACAGGAATAACTAGAAGTCCTCGTTCAATCGAACACTGTTGTAAGTGGAAAGCTTCAGAATGGAGGTCGTGGCTTTTGTTTTATTGCATACCATGTTTGCAAGGTCTTCTTAAAGACAAATACTTGGCCCATCTTGCTATGCTCTCCCAAGCAACTAATATTCTCCTTCAACATTCTGTATCTCGCACTGAAGTTGAGAAGGCGCACAACCTGTTCCTAAGGTACTGCTATTACTTTCAAAAATATTTTGAACCTAAACACACAATCTACAACCTTCATCTTCTTACTCACGTGTGCAAATGTGTCATAAACTGGGGTCCCTTGTGGACACACAATGCATTTTGCTATGAAGGACAAAATAGACATTTACTACAATTATATCAGAGTCCGTTTCAGGTTACTTCACAGATAGCTCGTAAGTTTCTTATGTTCAATTCACTATATACTCTATGTGAGGAGATTGTGTCATCTGAAAGTACTATTGATTTTTCAGAAAGAGTTTTGAATAAGAAGCTTAGATATTTTGTGCGTTCTAATGGAGCACTTCTCTTAGGGAAGGGACAGCATGTTTCGTTTTTGTGTGAAGAAGAGCATCAGTGCTTTCTCCGTTTTGGAAATTTTGATGCTAAGGATTTAACCTTTTTTAGTAGATTATTATATAATGGAATTAGGTACACCTCCTCTCAATATGTTGATAAGAAGAAGAACAACGATTCTTATGCTATCCTAAGAGATGGGAAAGTTGTACAAATAAAATATATTGCCATGTCGCCGTTGGGTGAAATTTTACTTCTTGTGCAAACGATTAAATGCTCTAGGCGTTTATTGGTTCAAAACGATTACGTGGCTCTGAAACATGTCCTCAAAATGAAAAGAATTGGGAAAATGTTATGCATCAAACTGTCACTCATCAAACAACTCTGTGTTGTGATGAATTTACCCAATAATACTTACCTGTGTGGACTGCCTTTTGGCTGTCATGGAGATTAAAAATAAAACTTTTTAATTGATGCGTATTTTGCAATATATAGGTTTTATATATAGGTTTTACACTTTATATTGTAAATAAAGTATTGTATTTAATTTTGGGATAAGTTGATCTGTTTCTTTTACCTTGACTTTGCCCTCTCCCCTCCCTACATGAGTAAAAATTAGAAAGAGGTTCACTACATGGAAAACGGAAAGAGAATATTATCATAAAATATGTATATGTTCAAGCCGTACTGGCAGAAAAGCGTTTCTTAGGCTTTTTCAAACCGTCTGCATAAACGTCCTACAATTCGTTACATTGGAAGAGCGTTTGCTGAGCAAAGGGAAAACGCTTATCTTACGGCGTTGGGAAAAGCGTTTGATAAACGTTTGTAAAGTCTGACAGCAAATTCTCTATACGAAGTTGTATCAGCGTTCACTAAGCGTTCTCTGAAAAGCGTTGGCTTAGCATTACAGAACTTTCACAAAACGTTTTATACAGCTTTTGATACAGGAGGGAAAACGCTCGTGTTACAGCGCCGGATAAAGCGTTTCTTAAGCGTTCTCAAACCGTTTGCACAAACGCCCTACAATTTGCCGCATTAGAAAAGCATTTGCTGAGCAAAGGGAAACGCTTGTCTTACGGCGTTGGGAAAAGCGTTTGATAACCGTTTATAAAGTCTAACAGCAAACTCTCTATACGAAGTTGTATCAGCGTTTACTAAGCGTTCTCTGAAAAGCGTTGGCTTAGCATTACAGAATTTTCACGAAACGTTTTATACAGCGTTTGACAAGCGTTCCGAAAGCGTTTACAACCCAACAGCGTTGTGTAAGCGTTCTTACAACGTTTGAAAGCGTATAAACGCTGAGAAAACCCTCACCAAACGTTTGTCAACGCACTATAAGGCTTCTTATTTTCGCCAGGAGAACGGTACACAATTAAATCACGCGGAGATCGATCCTTATCGGAGTTACATCGCAGAGAGAATAGGTAACGAATAAGTAACATTTACTTCGCCAGCATTTTTGTAATAAAATAGTTGTCTTTTTAATCGACACAACTAATTTATTAGGTTACCACTTGAAATGAATAAATGATACAAAGCATTAAGGCCTCTGTACTCCAACAAACAGAAAAATCGGTAATTTTTTTTATTTATTGTATAAAGCATATTAAATAAAGTATATGTATTAAGAAAAATGTCTTAAAAAACAACAAAGTCCGTTAACGAGTTTTTAACTCCATCGCTGCGAGTGTAAACCGACCATTTGTACAATATATTTTATAGAATGAAGAGTGGTGGTATAAAAAAAATGGAAACTTGAAAACCGAAATAATAATTTCTGAAAAAAATCGGGAACAATAATAAACAGTGATTTAATATTGTAAAATCGGTCAACAAAATTTTTTTTAAAAAATTATCTTAATTAAATCAAAAAATTAAATAAAAGTGAAATACTCCATGGTTTGTACTTTAATCGATGGAAAAGTTCTGAATAATTTGACTGAATGTTCAGGCGTTGTAAATTATCCCATATGTTTTGCTAAGCCTAACCAAATAAACAACATCCAAGAACTTTGGAGATAATATGTTTGAACCAAAACCAGGCGCTTTACAATTTGGTATATGTCCACATATGTGGATTAGAATGTTTTTGAATGCTTACTTCATATTTCCTATCGTCATGATATAAAAGTTTGGAAAGTGTATAAAACTGAGCAAAAGAAAATTAAAAAAAAAAAAGATATATCAAACCTGATTTTTGTCGCAAGTTGTATACATACATATAGTATATGTAAATATATATATATTTACATATGTATGCATGTATACAATTTACGACAAAAATCATGTTTTACACGGTACATATCAAATGACCCCGCAATAATTGCACTTACATCTGTGGGTTTGCTTGCAGCCGTCCATGGAGGGCCGCCTATTTACTTCAGACGAGCGACGAAGAATCCTACGACAAGGAGTACGCTAATTTAGCAAGTACGTTCGCGATATCTTTCTCTTCTGCAAACACAAGACTTCACGAATTGTGCAGTAAATTTATCGTAAGACTAGACGTAAATTATTCACGATTCGCCATTTGGATGAAATTCGTGAACAGCGCGAACGGAGAACAGAATCGAGTACGCATTGTGGTTTAGCTGTTAGCACTTTAGCACTTTTAGCAGTCGTGCCAATTCACCAGTAATTTTTCGATCAAAGTGAACGAAATACCAATACAATTCAATCGATTTGTATTAGTTTTCGTGTACAGACAGCTGCAAACGAATCGCGAACGGTAGAGAGAATCCATTCTGACGAACAGCATATTTTCCGTTGAAATATTAACATAATTAGGAATGAATATATAGTTAATAAAGTTACACGCGTATTTTCTATTTCACGTATTTCCATTTCACAAAGGATATTTATGAGCGGTATTCATATTCACAGTCGTTTTACGCAAATAAAAATTCTTCATTTGCATATATATATGCACACGCACATATGTAAAAGTAAAAAATACATATTCTAAGTTTACAAACTGCTATTAGGAAAAAGACAACCGGAATAAATCAAGAGCTCCGAGTACGAGATAAACTTGAGTTATGAGCTCTTCAAAGAACATAAGTTTCAACATCCAAGGAGCAAAAATTAACATCAATAATTTCTCGAGTAATAGGAAAGAATGCTTATGCACTCGACAAGGTGCTGCGAGCCCGATTTCAAGCAGCACAAAGATAATGCCACGTGATCATGAGAACGGGCCCCGAGTTTTTATAAACATAGATCTAGAGGTAGATGATTTAAAGAAAATACTAATTTGAAAAAAGAACTAGAAGAAGCACGAAATTTAATATCAGCATATAAAATGCAGTTGGAGGAGTACGCGCAACAATTATCCAACCGAGGGGTTGGATAAAACAAAAGATCAAGCTACAAGTAGACTTGCAGAGACACAACATATAAATACATCGTTGCTATATCTCAAAATGATACTAAGAGATTTAAAAAATAAAAATACCGTTTGTTAGCCAAGGCGGCAAAAAATGAAACACAAACCCCCGCGCTTGCAACTTCGGGTAAATGTTTACTTTAACCCGCTCCTCTTTAATTTTGATAAAAATATATGTGACTCCAATCGAAACGTTATCCGGAATGGGAAAATCACCGAGGGTAGAACCTTCTAAATTGTGCCATATTTTAAAAGACAAAATATGTTATAACTTATACAAAAGTTGCTGCTCTTTTTTTGTGGAGATAAAGAAAAATGTTTAACACAAAATTTCTTTTTTGACCAAATTTTTTCCCCCGAAGCTGCACAATTTGTGTGATAACTGCACTTAGTAAAAACAAAAATATATTCCATATAGAAAATTTAAACTGACATACTCATGAATTCTTTGGAAGGCAATTCGAGAACTTTGATGATTGTCAAAATATCATGATAAAAATGGAACATTAAAACCAAACCCTGCATGGAAGAATATTTATAAAAAAAAATTTTAATAAGAAAATATAGATGAAGAATTTATACGAAACCATAAGACAAAATAGACAAAGCGTACTTTCAGAATTGATAGAATACAAAGGCCTTGACGTACTGACTGCAGGAATTTATTTCAATTAAAACTACAGTTCGAAACTAGAGTCGTGTGACTTCATTATGTGACTCTAAGGACAAAAAAGAATCTAAAACAAATAAAAACAAGAAAAAAAGACTATCCCACACACTTCAAATATACAAGTGCGATTTATATGTCCGAAGAAATTTGTAGCAGAAAAAATTTTAAAAGACACGTCAATTATCAACATGCAAAAAAAAATTACTCGTCTATATCTTGATTGTTTAACTTTACGGCTGTAATTTAAGTTTTTAGAATCAAGAATATCAAATACTTGTGTGTAATTTCAGGTATTTCAGTACGTCATATATACAGGGTGTTCTAATAAAGGGGGGCCAAAATTTATGGAGATATTCCTCACACCTAAAGGATGAAAAAATGTTATATGAACATGGGTGCGGAAACGCTTTTTTCAGGAGTTAGAGCTTCTTTTCTGAGTACGGCTAAATGAGGTTGTGACCTTATCTGCCAGGCAGAAATCAGAAAAATTTGACCTTTAATGTTATAGTTACTTGTTTACATAATAATTAATCCTAAATTGTTTCTTGTGTAAGTAATACAGTCAACAATATTTTCAACATAACTCCTGAAAAAATCGTTTCCGCACCCATGTTCATATAACATTTTTTCATCCTTGAGGTGTGAGGAATATCTCCCTAAATTTTGGCCCCCCTTTTTTAGAACACCCTGTATAACAAAATAAAAGAAGAAAAAAATTGGGATTATGAAGTACAAGCAAATTTTACCGAAGTATACAATGAAAATTTGATAAATTTGATCAATTACGAACAAATAAAAACAAAAACCAATAATGCCAAAATATAGATCAAGAATTTATACAAAACCATAAGACAAAATAGACATGGCGTACTTTCAGAATTGATAGAATACAAAGGCCTTGATGTACTGCAGGAATTTATTTCAATTAAAACTACATATCGAAACTAGAGTGACTCTAAGGACAAAAAGGAATAAAAAAAAAAAAAAAAAAAAGAAGATTATCCCACACACTTCAAATATACAAGTGCGATTTATATGTCCAAAGAAATTTATAGCAGAAAGAACTAAAAGATGTCAATTACCAACATGCAAAAAAAAAGAAGAATATATTTGTCATTTACGTGAAATCAAGGTATCAAGAAGCACTGAAAGGCGCTACAAACTGAAACATAAATCATAAGCAAGCAAAGAGGACAAAAGAACAAAATCCCGTATTTCAAAATGAAACTTAAGGCAAGGAACTATGGCCCCCTTTCGCTTCGTTTTGATGTATAAAGCAAATATGATAATCCAGCTACAATGACACAATAACGCAAAATGTCAAACGAATATAATTCACTGGTGTAAGCAAATTCAGTTTATCAGATGTATTCTCAGGGGCTAACCATTTACACGATATTACTATAGAGGCATCCGCTGATGCTATGTTACGTATCACTACGTAAATCTTTATTGAGGAATTTATACTTGTAACTTTATGTCCCACATGGTATAATACCTACACATCCTCTCTAAAAAGTGGTAAATCAAGCCACACGTAGGACTGCTACGTGTGGGACCAAGCCACACGAGCACTTTCCCAAGGTGCTACGTGTGGGACCAAACAACATTAGAAAATATATTTATCTGATAATTACAACATTAGAAAATATATTTATCTAATGATTAATCCTAAACTGGCAGCACTTACAATGGTTGAGATGATTTTTTAAAAATATATCTCTGTTAGAAGAACAATATAATGAAACATTTAGTTAAACAAAAAACAAAAATTAAAGAAAATATACCCGTTTGTATAACCATATTTTTTGTCAAAACTAAAACATATTTTGTACTTTTTTAAATCTTGAAATGATGTCACCGAACATCTTGAACTTGAATATAATTTGCATTTCGCAGATCATCCAGATCGTTCAGTAACAAGAATTAAATTTATTGGTACAAGTAAAGATTTGAAAGAAAGAAGAATGGGAGAAATTAATCTTATTGATTTAGCAGATACTGAAAGGTTAGATACCTCACAAGATATTGCCTCAAATAAAATAAATCAAACACAGAAAATAAACCAATCATTATTGTACCTCAAAATGGTATTGAGAGATATAAAGAAAAAACAAAAAGTGGTAAATCAAGCCACACGTAGGACTGCTACGTGTGGGACCATGCCACACGAGCACTTTCCCAAGGTGTTACGTGTGGGACCAAACAACATTAGAAAATATATTTATCTAATGATTACAACATTAGAAAATATATTTATCTAATGATTACAACATTAGAAAATATATTTATCTAATGATTAATCCTAAACTGGCAGCACTTACAATGGTTGAGATGATTTTTTAAAAATATATCTCTGTTAGAAGAACATTATAATGAAACATTTATTTAAACAAAAAACAAAAATTAAAGAAAATATACCCGTTTGTATAACCATATTTTTTGTCAAAGCTAAAACATATTTTGTACTTTTTTAAATCTTGAAATGATGTCACCGAACATCTTGAACCTGAATATAATTTAAAAAAAAAAAAAAAAAAGAAGGGCCAGACTTCCGTCAGAACATTTATAGAAATTTGTACCAACCAAGATGATTACTTCAAAGAACAACATGAGATTGATCAGATAAATTTATTTAAGGAAAATTTAAAACGAGGGAATATTATTAATAATATTTGATAAATACATTGAGATAATTGTAAAAAAGGGGAACAAATTAGCCTATCCACCACTAAGTGAACACCATGAATTAATTGTAAATCTGAATAATTAGGATAATTTTTTAGAAAAAACAGGTGCCGGATTTAATCTTGTAAAATCGGTCATTAAAAAAATTTTTGTAAAAATAATTTAAATTATTTTAATACAATTTTATGTTATAATATATATATATATATATATATAATATATAGTATATATATACGCACAAGCACATATGTAAAAGTAAAAAATTCATATTCTAAATTTGCAAACTGCTATTAGGAAATAGTCAACCAGAGTAAATCAAGAGTTCCGAGTACGAGATAAAGTTGAGTTATAAGCTCTTCAAAGAACATAAGCTTCAACATCCAAGGAGCAAAAATTAACATCAATAATTTCGCGAGTAATGGGAAAGAATGCTCATGCACTCGACAAGGTGCTGCGAGCCCGATTTCAAGCAGTACAAAGATAATGCCACGTAATCATAAGGATGGGCCCCCAGTTTTTATAAACATAGATTAAAGGTAGATGATTTAAAGAAAGAAAATAGTAATTTAAAAAAAGAACTAGAAGAAGCACGAAATTTAATATCAGCATATGACATCCGGCGCGCAGCGGGATCAACACCCCAATCAACACTCAATCGCATTCAATAACAACAATTAAATTTATTGGTACGAGTAAAAATTTGAAAGAAAGAAGAATGGGAGAAATTAATCTTATTGATTTAGCAGGTACTGAAAGGTTAGACACCTCACAAGATATCCGAGTTAACGGATTATTGCGAAGAAGATTTGCAGTAATTAGAATCATTAAGAGAATAAGTACCATGAAATTATAATATGATATAAAAAACATCGCGATTGCAAATAAAGAAAAAACTTTATGTCAGTATCAAAAAATGCAAATATGATGCCATCAACGTCGAATAATTATACACTAAATAGAGATAATCAACAAAATTCTGCAACATTGAAATTAAGTATACAGGTATAAATAAACTACAAAATAATATATATACATTTGTATATATATTTTTAATAGTTCGTTAAAAATATTTTTAACAAATATTTCTTTTCTTGTTGCAGTGTAGTAAAGCCTAGCGTGGCATGAGACTCACCACGCGCTGACAAGCGCTATGGACTGAGGAGAAGGAAGTTGCAGTGTCCAATATGTAATAGATCATTTACCCAAAAAAAAGTGTGGTTCGCCATTATAATAGCGTACATTTACGCAAAAAATCTAGATGCCTAATATGTAGCGAGGAACTATCGCGAGAAGACGCGGTGTCGAGACATATCAATTTTAATATCGATTGCAGAAGAAATTAATTTTCGAATCAAATGATTAAATAAATAATGACGTATAATGTAAAAAAGAAAGGAGCAAAATAAAATATTATTTTTTATACTCATTTATAACCAAAGGGGAATGCTGAATATAAAGTTTTTATTTAATTTTTTTCATTTATGATATATACATCTTACGGACGATGGACATCTTAATACAGTTGATACATTCATATCACGTTTACATTACAAAGACTGCACCTATTTATGTTATTTTGTGTTTCTAAGGCAACAAGCGGGTCTAGGTCTGAGTATATTTTCCCTGCCAGACAATCGCTTATCCACGCATATTCAATGAATCATGAGCGAGAACTTATTTTAAAGAAAGCAGTAAAAAATTTGCACAAAAGGTTTAAAGCTTATTGTAGGCTAAGGCACACCGAACACTAATTACATTTTTCAAACGCAAAACAAAGATGTCACACATATCATGTGTACTTACAACGCCCTTGCAGAAAGTAAAAATCAAGAACCGTTGCACTCTTTATCTAACCAACAACAAAAAAAGGAAACCAACAACGAAATAATACATTAGATATTATTTAAATATTTTGTGTACAAAAATAATTATTTCAAATAATTTCATTTTTAATTGTACACATTTCAACGCAGGTTAAACAAAAACCCTTTGGAATATCTAAGGGTAACTAAACATTGATCTATTCAATCATTGCAATCCTTACTTTATAGACTTCCTCGACATTGCTGTTCAGTTGAAGGATTTTTGCCCGGAATTGGAATCAATACGTGTACAGCATTCATGGAATGTTACATCGGAGGATATTAACGTCCTCGCTGAGTGTAAGAATTTCACCCTAGATCATGAAACCCATGATAAATAATATTTAATGTTACATCATCTTTCTCTTGCATAGAAGCAGCGAGCGTATTTTCCTCGAATTTTACTACGGAATATATCGACTATAACTAAAGGGTTCTTGGTTGAAAATTATTTGTATAAAAGTAATTTAAGAATTGATTGTTATCATAAATATCTTTTAGAGAAATTTCTGGGAGAAAATCATGAGAGACCATTTATATCCGCGGCGTTAAATTTCAGTCATCACAGCAAGTAAATGTATGATGTCAAATTTGACAGAAATTTATATTTTTTTTTACCTATAAGCCTATAACAATGTTGCAAATACTTTGAGGTGGTTTCTGTTTCAGATTTATAATGGCAGAAGAAATTTTTGCAGTTACATACTAAATAGTAACTTTGCATGCAGGTTAACTCGATTATACCAAAGACAAGACCTACTACTAAAAATAGAAGTTCAAATACTGCAAAAAAGAATTACACAACTAGAAACGGAAAATAGCGGTTTTAAAAACGCTTCTAAATGTATGAAAATGAGGACGAATGCACAAATTGTCACAAACATGTTCATCAAGTACATATTTCAGGCCAGAAGAAAACAGACTTCCGTCAAATCAGTAGAGGAATTATATAAATGTTTTTAAGAAAATAAATACCTCATAGAAAATAAAATCAACCTTATGCAACGATTACAAGAAAACGATTTAAAGAAAATCAACCTTATGCAACAATTTAAAGAAAAAAATATAACCATTGCAACGCTTATTGAGGATATCACGGCCAAAACTATTATCTTGAAAAAAAATAATAAACTGCAAAAAAAATAATGAAGTACACATGCTCTATATCCGATTTTTAAAGGAATGATTACTAATTGTAAGCAAGTTTCTTAATGAGTTTATTTATAATAATTTTTTAAAACATTTTCTATTGGGAGAAGTAAATGAGTTTATACAAGATTTAAGTGTTTACATTATGAAAACTGTTAGTTATCATGATACAGCGGATAAACAAGAAGAACATAATTACCATTGGTTTTTCTTAATTATGCTGGCTAACGTCGATGATAAAGAATACTATGTACGCTAAAAATAGAGAAAGTGGATTAGGAAGATACGATATATTGGTCACCCCTAAAAATGGTGCAAAAGCAATTTTATTTGAATTTAAGCGTGGACGTAGAAGAAAAACTGGAAAATACAGCTGACAATAAACTGCATCCAACTCTTATTAAAATGGCTCTCAGGGATCCTCCCCAAGATACCTTGCCACTCGTTGCAAATGTTTTAGCTCAAATTAAAATGGTGTGGACGGTTTTTGGGCTAAAATCCACAAGAGTTATGCTCGGCTACTGCAAGTACTCGAGCTATAACCATACCTGGCGCTAAGAAACATTACTCTACCCATTTTCAAGAAAATGAGATTATTCTGCACGAGTGTGTACAAGAGCGATGCTCATAAACATCCAATCGATAATAAAAGCAAGGAGGAATTAAATATTAGCCAATATACAAATGGATTTCTGTTTCTAGAGCGGAGAGAGCAAGTCCGCTTAATAATAAAAAAATTAGAGCAGAGCAAATTAATAAAAAAATTAAGAAAAAAAAACGAACATGTCCTAAAAACGTTTATGAGGATATGCGATAAACCCCATAAATATATAAAAAATAAAAACAATATTCGCAAAATAAAGGTATTAAAAAAAGATTGTAAAAATGTGGGCATAAATTTGGTAGTGTATTGAAAATGGCTGCCTTGATACTCTCCTTCTCTTTCTATCTAAATATCCTTCTCTTTCGCTCCAAGTGGGTATTAAAAATGGCGGAGGCAAACTGTTACGCCGGTGGCGCTTCTCTCTTTATATATAACTCTAACCTCAAATAGCTCAACAAGCTGTAGACCTCAAGAAAACGGTGGATGCTCTAAAAACACAATATGAGAATTTGTATCCCTTTATTCGCATATTCCCACTTGCAGGAGTGAAAAGGCTCAATCACAGATTGCATCCTGATTTTTACTATGCCGCCCTTAGTACCGCCTTACTAAACAAGGAGTTTGGTGTAAAAAAGAAATATAAAATGTCCGACATACAGACAACGGCTTCGAGATCTCTGATAGACAAGTTAGCTGACCGATCCCTACACTTGAAGCATGGTGCAGATGAGGCCACTATTAGAAACCTGGAGATACCAGGCATCACTTTACCCCCAGAAAAATTAGAACAAATGAACATCCCATACGCCGAACACGCAAAGCACAACAACAACAACAAAAAAGCTCTATCATTTATAAAAAATAAACATACGTGAAACCTGACACATTCTACGATGAAATCCACCCCTTGACCTTTCCTTTATATTTTTACATAAGATATCAAGAGAAAGTACATTTACAAACCATGAGATTCTGTTAAGCGAGAGTTCATTATTATTGTCTCCGTTTCCAGAATCTTATGAAATGTTATGGAATCATCTACTGTGAATAATTTATTTATAAATTTGGCAATCTATTACTTTATAAATCATTATTTCCTTTATACCGCAACAAACGTGTACAGAGAGCTGCAAACAAATCGCGAACAGTAGAGAGAATCCATTCTGACGAACAACATATTTTCCGTTGAAATATTAACATAATTAGGAATGAATATATAGTTAATAAAGTTACACGCGTATTTTCTATTTCACGTATTTCTATTTAAAAAAAAGAATATTTATGAGCGGTATTCATATTCACAGTCGTTTTTACGCAAATAAAAATTCTTCATTTGCATATATATAACACAAATATTCTCAACTCTGTAATTCACATTGTTGAAGTACGATTCGTTTATAATTCGTATCGTTGAACTTTCGGTACCGGAAATAATTATGCTACTTATCGAAACTGCTCAAAATTAATTGCAAATTTTATACCTCTTGTTCTTGTAATTATTTCTTAAAGAAACGGTACTTTGGAGGAATTCCTTTTATTTCGCTGAATACCAAACGGTTCATTATAATCCCAGTAAAAATTCACGAATGTCAGCGAGGCGCGACGATAGGAAAGCACATTCGTTCTGCACTTCACAAGCGAAGTCTGTGGAGCCGAGGGAAGAAGAGAAAGAGAGAGGAAAGGAGAAAAAGAGAGAAAATCGTCGATTTCTTAATTAACCTGTGAGAGAAAGAGAGGGAGAAATGTTGCACACGCACATGTGTAAAAGTAAAAAATTCATATTCTAAATTTACAAACTGCTATTAGGAAAAAGTCAACCGGAGTAAATCAAGAGCTCCGAGTACTAGAGAAACTTGAGTTATGAGCTCTTCAAAGAACATAAGTTTCAACATCCAAGGAGCAAAAATTAACATCAACAATTTCTCGAGTAATGGGAAAGAATGCTCATGCACTCGGCTAAAGGTTATATTTACATCAACGCATTTACGCGGGAACATGTAAAAGCTACTATAAAAAATGTTACGACCCTCAAAATAAATTCCAACATAAGACGTATAAGCAAAAAGGAGATGCTAGAAGTGCTGCGAGCACTTAAACAATCTTCTGGAAATTCTTTTCCAGATGATCAATCTGCAATTGATTTCTTCAGTTATGCGAAATAACAGAGGTTTGCGAAGGTAACTTCAAAAACTTAAAAGGAAAAATTGTTCGACAAGGTGCTGCCAGCTCGATTTCAAGCAGTACGAAGATAATGCCACGTAATCATAAGGATGGGCCCCCAGTTTTTATAAACATAGATTAAAGGTAGATGATTTAAAGAAAGAAAATACTAATTTGAAAAAAGAACTAGAAGAAGCACGAAATTTAATATCAGCATATGACTTCCGGCGCGCAGCGGGATCAACACTCCAATCAACACTCATGGAAGTCGATCTTGAGAACAGGTGGTGGGAACGTTTTGAAGTGCCAGAGGAACCTGGTCTTACAAGATGCACACAATGCAATGTCGTCGTAAAGTGTTGGCCAGATGACATGTTAGATCATTGCTCATCTGAATTACATAAAAATCTGTTAGTAGGACAAAATACCGAAGAAATACCGTCATGCTCCTTTTCGGTGCCGCCGTCGCCGCAGCGAGATACTTTTCCCAAAAAAAAGAAGAGAAAGGAGAATTATAATAGTTACATATACAAGAGACTTCCGGTTCGGCAGGTGGGGCGAGCGGTTAGCTCGGAGTAAGGGAAGAAGGAAAAGATGATTCTGGAAAGAAAAGAAGTTAAGAGGAGCAAATTGGGTGATGAATTAGGAAGAGGAGGAGAAGAGTGAGGTCCAAAGTATCAATGCTTAAACTGCCCAAGGTCATTTAAACTGAAAAAAAGTGATAAGGTTTCACGCACGAAGAGTTCACGGAGGCGAGGTGCATCCGTGTTATCAATGCACGAAAGTATTCAGAGAAATAGACTTGTTAACAGAGCATTTAAAAGTGGCTCATGGCTTGTATTGATAAATCACTTTCTTTAACATAGAGTACTCTCGTGGGGCCACTCAATTTTTCAGCGCAGTCACGATTAATGGGTCCTTTTTAGAATTTCTATTTATCATATATGAAGCACGTCGGCCGAAGAAACGACCGCGATATCATTGATATCAGCTTTTGTGTGGTCTAGTGGCAAAGTGCCAAGCCTCGTAACTGCGAAGACTCGGGTTCGAATCCCGCAGTCGGCGAGATAAATTTTCAATTGTTGGTCCCACACGAGCACCTTGAGCAATTGCTCGTGTGGCTTTGTTTCACACAAGCTCGTGTGAAGTTGAAATTTCTAAGATGGTGTTGAGTACATTACACCTAATATTATTTAAGACGAAAACTGCCCCTAACGGGCAGCCCCGTTTTGCCATCCCTTTCTCCAGTCTCTCCTATCACTCGAAAAGTGATTGGTCTGAAATGTGGTTTGTCGCCGTCAAGAAAGCCCCGACATCAACCTCCAACAAACTGCTATTAGAGTTTCCGTGCGCGCGCGCGCGCGTGTGCGTGTGTGTACTAATTATTTAATTGTGGGAAAAGTAAGTTTTAATCAATTTAAATATTTATATTGCAACAAAACTCACGGAAAATCTCAGAGAATACAATGTTACAATTTGAGTAATTTTTAGAAACAATTATAAACTAGTTACTTTGACTACTTTAGTATTAATACCTAGTGTTAATTCTTCTAATTCTTTTACATTATAGATCATAATTACGAAACTGTAACTGTGGGTATAGTAAAAAATTTCAGAATAATTCTAATTGCTGTGAATTGTCAGTTACCAGATTGATCCAGATAAATTTAGAAGCCTTTGTTTAAGTACCTGCTAAAATTTTTAATCAACATTACAAAATATGCCCTCAGCTGTGCATAAAGTTCTTGCACATGGCGCTGAAATCATTATAAATTCTGTGCTCCCTATTGGGGTTCTTGGAAAGGATGCAGCAGAAAGTCGAAACAGAGATCTTTCTCTAATATATTGGACGACTCGTGGTCATCCAATGAGGCGGATGATGGCAATAACGGAAATTATAGCGCTGATGAAACGAGCAACAGATCTCTCTGGAGACCTGCATCTCCGGAGAGGGGAACAAGGCAGGAGGTAATTTGCATACCGGAAGACACAGTAAAAAATATCGTGATTGCAAATAAAGCAAAAAAACCACTTTATGTACATATGTCAGTATCGGAAAATGCAAATATGATGCCATCAACGTCGAATAATTATACACTATAAAATAAAATAAAATATGCAATATTACTCGTTTTAAAAAATAGATTGCTTTTTTACAATGTTAAAATATTATTCTAATTAATTTGCAGGTTATAGCAGGAAGATACGTACATGAAACAGGATTCATAGTTAAAGTCAAACAAAATAGAAAATGGTATAAAAACGACAGACTATCATGCTCGAAAGACCAACAAAGTTCACACCGTGACAGATGTAATAAACAGGGTGAAGAGAGCATTCAAGAAAGTTGAGCCGGCCGCGGCGCATCAGCCGTCCACATCGACGGCCGAAGAAATAAAGATAAGTTTGATGCCGAAGATATAAAAGTCGAAGAATTTCCATTCCTACAAACATTCTTACATTCTCAAAAATTGTTACTTCGAATTTTTCGCTCAATTTACAAAAAAACTCATCAATCTTTTTTTCGCATAATCCTAACACTAAGCCACCATCTAATAATTATACACTAATAATTATACACTACATTTGAAACATCAAATATTCTCATCTCCACTATTAGTCAGAAGAAAAGAATAAAATAGAGAATGCGTAAAACACTTCCTGCGGAGGTTCTTATCATAATATTTACAGAGATCACTGCCTTATTTTTTAAGTTATAAAATAAGACTTACTTTATGATATACAATATTCGCCGGTGATTGACGAGGCTATCGGTTTGGATTTCGCGGATTTCTTAGGCATGTAATTATTGTCCGAATTGGGGGTGCTGCTGATTATTTTATTACTCAGTGGAGTAGTTCTTTCGGATTTTGGTGGCGTAGTGACTTGAGAGGACGGCGTCTGTCTCCCGACTGATGCTCTCTTTTTTTGCATATTATCTACAGGATGCACCATTTTCATAGGACCTCTTGCACTGACTACATTCGACCTTTTCTTCAGCTTATTATTAACATCGCTCATAGCGATGGTAACATCCTTATACTAAAAATTGATTGAAAGAAACCAACACTCTCCGAAATTATTGAAAACAAGAAAATATATTTTAGAAACCACTCGGATTTAATAAAATAAATGAATTCAAAAAAAGTATTATTAATGCCGGATTATCGGTTGACAAAATTGACTCTTACGGAATAAATATGGTTAAATACGGTAACAAGCTTGCTCATCCTAAAATTGGAACCCATAGGCAACACATATAAAAAAATTCTATAAGTAGGATTCTTAGTTAAAGGGTGCTACCAAAACTTTAATCTTAACGAATAGAATTATAAAATAATCTTTCAACATAAATATATTAACTCATACCGTATTCGAGGCAACAATCCTCAATATATATTTTCAATACTATATTCAATTAAAAGTTTTATATATATATATATTATATAACTTAATTGAATATAGTATTCATGGATTTATTTGTACGATCAAACACTATAAAATAATACACCAAAATATAAACTAGCTATAATTGCCATCAAAGTTAAACTAATTATATATTCAAATAACTCCGAAAATAATAATATTGACGAGGAAATTGACGAAGCAAACATTGATTTAGACCAATTTAGCCCTGAACATTATTTGCCTTAGTAAAGTTGCGTCTCCTATACATTTTATTTTTTTTAGCTATAACGATACACGCAATTACGAATCGTTCATCGTCAAGGTAGCTCATCGCGCAAGTTAATAAACGCTAAGAAAATGATCTCGATATGAACGGTAACGCGGTAATACACGGAACGGATTACATAGCTACCAAAAACGTCTTACGACGTCCGAACACGTCCTACGATGTCACGAGACTGAGAACTTGAGAAGTGAGACTAATTGTAAGTTTCGGCACGCGAAACGTGAATGATAGTACAACGGCGCGCAGGCCGCGCGACGTAGATCACGCGAGTGGCGAGGGGTACTGCAAAATCAAAACAAACACTCAGGCCAAGGCCAAGGTGTTTATCTGCTTATTCTGAAATTCTGAAATTTGTTCATAAAATACGACCGAGTCTGGTCGTATTTTACACCATTAGTTGCTGGGTGCAACGAATGTGGGGAGGAAATTTGTGTTAACTGGAAAACAATATTTACAAGAGAATTTCGAATTTATTTGAAAAAGCACGATATATTTTTGGAAAGTTATAAACTTCCAAAAAAGTATGAAAAGTATTGTACCAACTTAAAACAATATATAGCAAAATGCAATTATTGTCCGAAGTATCCTACATACAGGATTATGGGAGTCTCCGATCACATGCAGATCAGCGCAGCGTGTACCTAAGTCTCAGCAATTTGCAAATCATGCAGCCAAAGATAAAAGGGGACGACGAGACTGTGTACATCAATTTGAAGAGATGGCTAAACTCGGTCGAGTGGCTCAATGAGAAAAATGTAAAGAAATAAAACTCGTTAAAAATATCTACGCGTCGGTGAGAGACGATGGCCGGTATTCATATATAATCGGATCTTATATTTAAGATTATCTTCAGTAATGTCCTAAGATTTTAATGAACCAATCACAGAGCCGTATTAGCATCTTAAGACATTAATACCGGCCAATGAGGCACCGGCGCGGGAGAAGCGGACAAGAATATATTTCGAACTGTCTTATAACTCATTGGACAAGTTCCGATTTTCAATAGATAAGAGAAAGATCTCTTATATATGTATATTAACGAATGTTCTACTGTAACCTAACTAACTGTAACCTATATGAACTTTATATACATAAAAGTAATTCCCTTATAGCGAACACGAATCGGTTTCATACAAAAATTAGACTACCGTCTAAGAGAAGAAAATACATCATTTAAAACGCTTTATGAAGATATCGAGTTCATCGTTATACACAGGAATGAGATAGCACATCCTGATTGCCCGCTCGTTGAAACGGCAAAGAAATTTCGCCATTAATCGCCAAATGTAAAATGTACTACCAATGGCGAAATACGATATGCGAGGCGGCAGCCACGACACACGACACGCGCACGGCACGCACAACATTCCCAGCATTTCCGGGTCCTCGCGGAAACGCGGTTACAAATCACGATCGCGCAACACTTTTCACGGCACGACGACGTCGACGACAGAAAAACGCGCGAAAAGTACGGTGATGCGCGAGACCGCGAGCCGTCCGTCACCGCGAAGTCGCGTCGTAACGGATTTGAATGCCCGACGCGCGGCAACTTCACACCGACGTGATCGCTGAACTACGCCCCCCCCCCCCCCCCTCACGTGTCAAAGTCCACCTAGAAAAAGAAATAAAACAAATAGAAGAAATTCCAAGTTATCTATTAAACTATTTAAACAATTCCTACGGAACTAATTCCCGGCTGCAAGCAATGTGCTTCAGTCAGAGTTGGGAAAGTTACTTCTTTAACAAATAATATATGTTATATACTCTCATCGTAAGTGAGACTATATAGTCATCAGTGTGCTCATCGACTGCGTGTTCTCGCACTCTGTCTTGATTTCTAATTTTATTCCTGGAAAATCAAATCTGCTTCGACAAAAATGTAATTCTTTTGGCAAAATGTTTATCTCTTTGGTAAATATATCAATATAATAGGGTCTCGTATTTAAAATTCCGCAAGAGAACCCCAATATAAGGGATTACCCACGGTGCGGATCTTCAAATTCTTTATCTCGGGGTGAGATGCTTTTTTGGTAACAAGCTATCACACGAGATTACTTGAGAAGGACGGAAACAATTCCTACGGAACTAAATCCGTATTTCCAAATAAAACGTCAGAGACGATTATTTTTTCATTATATGTTTGCAAAATCTTCAAATTTGGCTTACAAAATTTTCTGCTTTTCGTGCAAATAAAAAAAAATGTTTAACACAACTATCTTGACCAAATCCCCCCCCCCCCCCCCCCCAGCTACACAATTTGTGACAACACTGCACTTAATAAAAACAAAAATATATTCCATATAAGAATTTCAAATTGACATACTTATGAATTCCTTGGAAGGCAATTCGAGAACTTTGACGATTGTCAAAATATCATGATAAAAATGGACCATTAAAACCAAAGACTGACCCTGCATGGAACGCAACTTCGTCTCCACCGACGCGATGGATAATTTAAAAAAAAAATTGAAAGAAAAAGAAGATAAAATAATCAAATTGGAAAAAAATATGGAAGAAAAAGATACTGGACTCAAGACTAATCCGTACTTAGAGAAAGGCCTGATTACTGGCATTTTGCGGCTAGCAAAGGCGAATTTGTTTTCCGATTTGAATAATGTTGCGGAATATACGTTGCTAGATAAGAAGTTTGCTCGCTTTTATGGCTTTACCCAAAGCGAAGTAGATGAGCTCTTGACTAAAGTACCACTTGAAACAATATTTACAAGAGAATTTAGAATTTATTTGAAAAAGCATGATATATTTTTGGAAAGTTATAAACTTCCAAAGAAGTATGAAAAGTATTGTACCAACTTGAAAAAATATATAGCAAAATGCAATTATTGTCCGAAGTATCCTATATACAGGATTATGAGAGTCTCCGATCACATGCAGATCAGCGCAGCGTGTACCTAAATCTCAGCAATTTGCAAGTCATGCAGCCGAAGATAAAAGGAAACGACGAGACTGCGTACATCAATTTAAAGAAATGGCTAAACTCGATCGAGTGGTTCAATGAGAACAATGAAAAGAAAGAAAACTCGTTAAAAATATCTACGCGTCGGTGAGAGACGCGGTGGCCGGTATTCATACATAGTCGGATCTTATATTTAAGATTATCTTAAGTAATGTCCTAAGATTTTAATGAACCAATCACAGAAACGTATATTGGCATCTTAAGACATTAATACCGGCCGGTGAGGCACCGGCGCGGGAGAAGCGGACGAGAATATATTTCGAACTGTCTTATAACTCATTGGACAAGTTCCAATTTTCAATAGATAAGAGAAAGATCTCTTATATATGTATATTAACGAATGTTCTACTGTAACCTAACTAACCGTAACCTATATGAACTTTATACTATACATAAAAGTAATTCCCTTACAGCGAACACGAATCGGTCTCATACAAAAATTAGACTACCGTCTAAGAGAAGAAAATACATCATTTAAAACGCTTTATGAAGACATCGAGTTCATCATTATACACAGGAATGAGATAGCACATCCTGATTGCCCGCTCGTTGAAACGGCAAAGAAATTTCGCCATTAATCGCCCAATGTAAAATGTACTACCAATGGCGAAATACGATATGCGAGGCGGCAGCCACGACACACGACACGCGCACGGCACGCACAACATTCCCAGCATTTTCCCAGCAAAAAACAAAAAAAAAGGCGAATCCGAACTAGAAACCTTTATAAAGATATGCAATAAACCAGACATATATTTGAAAAAAAAAAGACAAAAAATAGTTATTAAAAAAATAGTTATTAAAAAAATAGTTATTAAAAAAAAATTTACAAAATGCGAATATAAATTTAAAAAAGTTTATTTATAAAGATTTTGATACAATCAGAGAAGAAAAAAACAGGTTAGCGCACCCAGAAGTGGGCCAACACTTTTCACGGCACGACGACGTCGACGACAGAAAAACGCGCGAGAAGTACGCGCGAGGCCGCGAGCCGTCCGTCACCGCGAAGTCGCGTCGTAACTGATTTGAAATTTGAATGCCCGACGCGCGGCAACTTCAAACCGAGCAACGCCGTGATCGCTAAACTCCCCCCCCCCCCCCCCCCCCCCCCCCCCGTGTCAAAATCCACTTAGACGAAAAAATAAAACAAATAGAAGAAATTCCAAGTTATCTATTAAACTATTTAAACAATTCCTGTTAATATATTTCGTGACCGAGATGACGCTGTCGAGGTAGAACTTTCGAATCCGGAAGAGTGGGGCGAGAGAATGGCGCGAATCCGATTATTACGAGAATGGATCGTAGAAAATTTAGAAGCCGCGAGACAAAAGCAAACGCGATATTACAATTTACGTAGGCGGGATCGTCAATTTACGGTGGGCGAGCAGGTATTGAAGAGACAGCATGTCTTGTCGTCCGCCGCTCAACACGTTTCCGCTAAATTGGCCACAAAGTTTCACGGTCCCTTCGTCATACGGAGGATTCTGTCGCCCGTAGTATACGAGCTCGCGGACTCGGCCGGACAGTTACTAGGGAAAATTCATGTTAAGGACCTTAAACCTTACCACGCTCCTCTCCCTCCTTAGGGTGTTGTAGCTGTCGTAGCTGTCGTTGGTGTCGTTGGTGTCGTCGCTGTCGGACTGGGGGATCCTTGTCGAGGAGGATGGATCCCCAGGACATGGATTTCTGGATGCAATGGATCCACGTGATTCTCAGGGTCCAGCAAGACTACCCCGGATTCTGGGAGGCGCTGGCCGAAGAAGTACGCCGGAGGAGGGCCCGGCAGTTTACGACGACCGGGGCGGTGGCACAGAACATATACTAAGAGAAGCGCAACTTCCTTTGTAACCAGTGGAAACACGAAACGCCGCCGCGCGATCAACGCGCTCTGGCGGTTAGGCCCTGTACTACATTCTATATCTATAGCTACTAGCTGTGCTACTAGCTGTGTTCCGAATACACTGCCAGTACTGAAAATCTATAATTTACGTTATACGTAAACTATAGATTTTCAATACTGGCAGTGTATATCGGAACACAGTTTATATGAGCTGTAAATAATATAGAATATATGTTAATAAATAATATATGTTATTTTCGTCATAAAATGAGGGAATGCGCAATAAAGAACAAATTAATTACATATAAATTGAAATACATTTTTATTTAAAAATTTTAATTTATAACATGAAATACATTTCTATTTCAAAGTGTGTAACATAGAATTACATTTTAATTTCAAAGTTTAACATAAAATACATTTTTATGTCAAAGTGTGTAACATAAAATACATTTTGATTTCAAATAAAGTCTATAATAATAGACATTTTCATTTCAAAGTAACATAAAATACATTGTTATGTCAAAGTGTGTAACATAAAATACATTTTGATTTCAAATAAAGTCTATAATAATACAACACTTAACAGAATATACGATTCTATAATAAGTGGGAAAAAGAAAAAAACCGTACAATTAAAGAGTTCGAAAACCAAATATATCAAAGAGAAACTAAAATGCAAATAAGCAGAAAATGCAACTAAATCACAATGATTTAAATTGCTTGGTTTTTTCGTAATGGCCTGCAGTTTTCTGTACCGGTTTTTTCTTATCTTTAACATACTTATGTATTAAAAACTTTAAACTATCTTCGACGATTAGATTATCACATCGATGATTGCTACAGAAATCACTGCTGTAGTTATTAAAAAATATTTTTGTAAAAGCTGATTCTAAGTTTGACTTATGTCCATTTTCATCGCAAAAGTGAAATAATCTATTGTGTACGTTTTGTATTAACGTAATCAGCTGATTACTTGGATACGTTAACGAATCTTTGTCTGAATATTCCTTAAAAACCGTGTACAGATGATGTTGTTCTTGTTGTGTACAAAACAAATCAATTTTACATTTTGAACAATTTTCATCAGGAAGTTTTAGCCTTTTTAAAAGATAACCCGACACGTAAGAAAGAGCTGGTGGAAGGTCTTCTGACATGTTATACTTGCGTTGTTCGTCAGGCATGTGCGACTCCTCGTGTTTCGCTAGACTGGTCTTATTACTTCCTTTCAGGGCCTTTGGTATTGCCTTCGGTAGCTGCAGTCTGAAAAATTAAACAATACAATTAGATTCACACACTTAAAAGACAGATTCACAAATATATATACACAAATATATATATATATATATATATTCACAAATAAAATTGGCAGCAAAAAGAATGCAATTTTAAAAAAGAGAAGGCAAAATCAAAAAAGAAAGCAAAGTGTAACAACTAAAGAGAAAATATGATTCTAAGAATTGAGAAAAATAAAAGATGGTCCGAGTGAAATACTTATACGTACTTGATGTTGATGTACCAGCATGTGTCTCTGTAGATTGTTCAGCCTGTTGAACTCGCGATCGCACACTTCGCAATCAAACTTCTTGTCGGGATCGTGATGCTTCTTATGCACACTCAAGTCGGTTATGTGGTGGAAGGTCTTCTGACATGTAGCGTTGTTTGTTAGGCGTATACCTCACTCCTCGTGTTTCGCTAGACTGGTCTTATCACTCTTATCCATGAACCGCCGACCGCAGTAAATGCAAGGAAGCGGTCGCGATCCACGAGGCACCACCGAAATTCAACATGGCAGCAGGCAGGCACTTTTCACTTTCACGTCTCCGAATCTCCGACGCCGACCATGCCCGATCGACGTTCGGCTTGCTTCGGCTCACGATATGCGCGCGCATTACCCCGCTAATGTTAGGCCGTGCCGCCATGATGTTTCTCCCCTTCTCCTACGAGTTGTATCCCCATGGGCGGTGGTACGCGAGATAGTCGAGAGCGACGCGACTACCCAAACCGAGCCCATGGAGGGGAGGGCAGTCGAGAGAGCAGAGAGCGATGCGGCGACTCAAACCGAGCCGAGGGTGGAGAGGATGAGGATTCGGGTTCCGGCAAGGAGACACGTCGGGGTGCAGGTCTACCCGAGGCGCGCGGACGCGGCTGTCGGAACCGACCCGGAAGAGCGGGGGAGGGACCGATCGCGAAGCCCGAGACGACCCACGCGAGCGGAGTCGTCCGACCACCCGATAGACATGCTGTGGTGGCTACCAGAGATGCCAATGGTGCTGTTTTGCCCGCTGCCTGCGCGCATGGTGGGGACACGCACACAGCTGACGGTGCCGTGTGCGCTGGTCGCTCGGCGGCGGCTCGGCGCAGCTCGGTCAGCTTCGGGCGGGTAGAAGAGCGCAGACATACACTCGGATGTCTCGTTCTTCCCCGAAAGCCGATTCGTATGCGAGCTGCCGAAATTTTCTCTTATACGTCTCGCTTTTCTTACGCGCTGCGTTCCGTTCACCTTCAAAAATTAATATCTCTGGATATATTTGTGGTAGAGAAAGCTTTAAAAAAGCATTTTAAAGCTAAGGAGACAATCTTATTGAAAAAAAAGTTTAAGTTACAAGAAATTGCAAATTTTAATTGTTATAAGCAATTAAAATGTTTAATTAATTTTTTCACTAAAAAATACATTTTTCTAAATTTTTTAAATAATGCTATCTTATTCTCTACTTTATTCTGAAAGTACACATATTTTTTATTATATGAAGAAACGATGGATTCTATTTTTTATAAAACTTTAATAACTGAGATGCCGTGCCGTGCTCGCGTCAATTGCTTATAACAATTGGAATGTGCAATTTCTTGTAACTTAAACTATTTTTTTCAAAAAGACTGTCTCCTTAGCTTGAAATTGCTTTTATAAGAATCTCTCTATGACAAATATAACCAGAGAAATATTTTTTATAAAATTGACTTCTATATTTTTTACGAAAATTGTATTGCTTTAATTGCTTATAACCTTTGCAAATATATATATACATTTTGGACAAATAAAAAATACGTATCTGCTTTTTTTATGTATATTTCATGTAAATAAAGTTTCTCAGATAGCACAGCTGATCTTTATGAATTCAAAAAGATCTGAGTCTGATTTTTATAAATTTATAAAGATCAGCTGTGCTATCTGGGTTCACAATCGATTTAAAAAAATACGAGGTCATTAATATATTATTGTGTAAATGAAGTATTTTATATGACACTATTCATTTTTGCGTATTTCCTTTATTTTATTAAAGTTTTTATTAGACTCTGCGTATCTCAAAACTATTTAATTCTTTTATTTGTATTATTGGAATAATCTGAATAATTCTAAGGAATAAAATTAATATTATTAGTAACATAAGTAAAATAAATAAAGTAAATATAGTAATAAAATTCTTTGTTACTCACGTATCTTTCATTTACGTGTGTATCTTACTCATTTACTTTTAATCTTTAGCAATTGTTATTTATAATCTTATCTCTTAACTAATTTTGCCCAGTTGCTATGCAGTATTTTTGTATATTAAGAGAAATCAGTAATACTAGATAGTAACTCTGCTCGGGTATTTAGTTAAACTGTACAAATTTCTGCCAAGGTAAGGACGTATTTTTTAAAAGGGTATAGCAAGATAAGGGGGGAATATCTAGCGGCCCCCAAACAAAATTATTTTGGACTAGGGGCATTTTTAAAGATATAATAATTGATAACATTATCTGAGAAGATTTCCTTATCTCTTCCTCGCCCCATTTCCGGAATATCATAAAAAACGTATTTTTTACATTTTTTTTTCTGCCGCTATTATATAGATATCAAGATGAGGTTGGTCTCATATTATAAATAATTTAAGGCATTATGAAACATACGTTTTTTTTTAGAATTTTCCAGGCCAAAACTCGACTTGCAGAATCGTTTAAAATATTCAAGAAAATTTTTCGCACGCTTCGAGGTGAAACCTTGAAAAAAATTTAGAATATATGTTACATGAAAGACTATTTTCCCAATTTTTTCCAGATTTTTTCAAACGCGGCACCATATTTTTAAAAAATTAAAACTAATTTTTTTTATTGTTCCGTAATAATAAAGTAAAATCAGTAAATACATTGTTTTATTTAACTACAATAATATTGTTTTAATTTACTTCAATATTCGTGTTATCAATGATAAAGATAATAATTGTCATCTAAGCAGTTCCTAAGTTGATAATTCACAAACCAATTAGCCTGCTTAATTATGTAAGTAAAGGACTAAAAATTCTCAAAGGCTTACTTATAAGTGAATGATTATTTACATATTTATTATAAATTACAATTTTATGTTTACTTTAAAAACTATAAGATTTATATACAATCTGCACATACATTTATTCGTTGCAATAATTACAACAATTTAATCTTTATCACTATTTTCGTTAATAATTAAGTCAATTCTTTTAGTTTTAAAAATCTAATCTTGAATATGTTCTACTGAATCTCTTTACAAATTTTGATAAAACGAGCACATAAATTAATAGCATTTTAAAAGTAGGAACTTGATATTTCTTGAGGTAAATTTAATTGATAAACATATTCTTCAATAATTTTTCAATTTAAGAAAGAAGTACACGCGATTGAATATGTTCTACTGAATCTCGTTACGAATTTTGATAAAACGTGCACATAAATTAATAGCATTTTAGAGAGATTTGTAGAAACTTGATATTTCTGGAGGTAAATTTAGTTGATAAATTTAATCTTCAATAATTTCTCAATTTAAGAAAGAAGTATATGCGATTGAATTTGTTTACTGAATCTCGTTACGAATTTTGATAAAACGTGCACATAAATTAATAGCATTTTAGAAAAGTTTGTAGGAATTATATATTTCTGGAGATAAATTTAACTCAAATTTGATCGTCAATCATTTCTCAGTTTAGGAAAAAAGTAGACACATGATTGAATATATCTTATTATGAATTTTAATAAAACGTGTACGCATAAATTAATAGCGTTTTAGAGAGATAAAAAAGTATCTTCTGATAAAGTGAGAAACACTTTAAAGCAGATACCTGGTAGCAAATGTACTATTCAATACCTGACCCTAATGAATAAAATTAAAGAAACCTTCCTAAACAAATCATTAACTTGTTCGGATCGAGTTTATAATATGTGGTATACATATTTTTTATGAGGGCCGGGAGACATTGGCTCTACATAAATAAGATTGCTCTCAAGAACTTTATAACTTCAAATACGTATACATGTATAGAGCTTAATGGTCATGGGCTTATTTTACTACTAATCAAACTAAAGGATAACCCAGAACAGTTTTTACCCTAGTTCTTTTCAAACCAAACTTGTGAACAAATATTTCGTCAAACAATGTCAATGTCACACTTACTCAACAATTGTAAATTTTTCTATACTAGACCTTTTGCGAAGGCTGTCCAGAATTCAAATGATAAACGAAATTGTCACTGACTTAAGTATGTCATTTATATACTACAATTCAATTTTATTACTCTATTATTATTTTATTATTATTCCTATTACTTTATAACTCATTTTAGGAGATTCATTTATCTTTCCGAGGAAAAAGTGCTCGTCAAAATTGGGAAATACAACAGAAAAAGATCGTGGAAAATTAATAACACTTAGTGAAATCAAAGATATTCTTTTCCGCGTTAAAGCTGGCGCACTAACTGATTGTCTCGCGTTAGAAATAAATGCTACAGAAGAAGCTTTTTATACGATCACGAAGACAACCGGAGTAAATCTGACAGCGACGAGAATGGTGATGGTATATCATCAAATAAAAATTCAGAGTATATTTCCGAAATAGACCTCAATGATATTACTAAATCTAAAACTATTTTTCAAAACATGAATCATCTGGATCTGAAGGATTTTAGTCAAACTCCAAACAATAATAAATCAGCTTTAAAAATAAAACTAAAGACTGGTAAAACTATGAGTGTAAAGAAATCAACCCTTTGCTGGTTTTTTTACCGAAAACAAAAGTTGCCTGTCTGCCGACCGGCTAGATAGAGTAAAGGGAATGGGCTCTCAAAAAACTCTTTTAAAAACAAAACTTTTAAAAAGTCGAAAGAGAATAAAGAAATCTATTAAACCAAAGAACAAAAAAAGTAAATTGGAAGAAGAGCAAGTTGAAGAAAGTGAGACGGAAACTAAAGATGACTACATTTCAAAATTTGAAAGCAGCGGCAGTGAATATGTGGCAGAACACAGTAGCTCTGATTCGGAGGCCCCAAAGAACCAACAAATAGCCACTGTTAAAGAAAAATACTATGCAGTATACTATGATGATCAGTGATATATAGGAAGAATAATAAAAATCGAAGAGGCAACGTGTCAGATAAAAGTTCAGCCATCTCTGGAAGGAGAAAACACTAAAATTTTAATTGTGTTAAATATATCTCTGTTTGGGCAAAAATAGTTTAGTCGGTCGATAAACACGGAGCTGTGGCCGCGGCGGCACATGCTGCCCGACGAGCGGCAGCGCTTGCTGCAAGAGCTCGAGCCAGGAAACGGCAAGAAACGTGGCGGAAAATCGTGCCGTTGGTAATAAGACGTTGGTGTAAGCAGGCTCTCTGTGGTACAAGGCTATTCCGTCGGCAAAGCGATAACTTGTTGGCTCAGCTGCAAGACGTGCAGCAACAATTAAAACAATTAGAGGACCGGATGGGGCACCTACATCGCCTTCAACAGAGGACACAGTTTCTTCACGGCGAGAAATTAGAAAACCAATCGCTGCTCAGTCTCGTACTGTCGGAAGATGGGACCTATTTTGATATAACCATAACGATACTGTGATCAGAGTTCTACGCGACCCTCTACGCGACGATTATAATCATTTCTTATAACGTCTTCCATTCAAAAGGACTTTAAAGAGGCAGACATAAACTCGAGGCATACGAGTAAATGTACACAAAGATATTTTAAAGTAATGGCAAGTGAACTGTGTGGGGACGGATACGTAAACGAACATGTAACCAAGTTTTTCGAACAACTACGATAGGTATGTGTAAGGTAATGACTGACAAAACTGTTGACGAGGGACAAGGGCAAACGCGACAAGGATAACAATATAACGCAGTGAGCGGAGGAAGACGCAGCTCGACGAGCGGCAACGATTGCTGCGAGAGCTCGAGTCGACAGGAGATGACAAACAACATAAGATCCTGTTCTGTTGGCTCGGCTCAAAGACGTGCAGCAGAACAGGATCTCCGTATCGGCGAAATGGAGGATCGGATGCGACAGCTATTTCGTCTGCAGCACAATGTCCACATTCCTCCGCTCGGCAAAGGTGGGAAAATTGCGTCTTCTAAGTATAGTGCGGTCGGGGGAGAATGGGATAAGGGTGCACAACGTGCTGCTGAATGACCAGCGGCTTCGACGGCCCGCTTATTCCATCAACAACGACGGTATAATAAATAACGTACTTTTAAAAGTTATGATTTTATGTAAAGAACTAACGAGATTCAATAAGTATTTTTAAGTAAAATAATAAATAATTCAGTTCTTTATTAAAACAAAAGTGCAATTTAGACACATTTAACCATCGACATATTTAAAATAAGAGAAAATTATAATCAATAAACATCCTTCGTGTGTACATTTGGCGTCATAAATATCATTATATTATAGATAATTTTCGCAATTGTACGTATTCGAAATTCGTGCATTATAGTTAAAATTCATAAATTATCGTGTGTGTATGTGTATGTATGTGTTGGCATAATCGTCATGTCTTTCCCATGCTAGTGTAGATAACAAAAAAGAATTTATAATAAATAAAGCTTTTGAAATTATTCGGTGTTTTAATTCGTACCATCTTTTGTTTCATTATATATTAAACATCATATTTTTCTTTTATTATATGTTCTTAAATTTCAGGCAGGGGCCGGTCTATCTTATAAACAAGTCTTTGCTTGAAATTACGTGCAACCCAATAATTTATTAATATTTATTAAACTAGTTATTGGCAAAAAGAATATGCATGACCAGGGTGAAAATCCTCCAACCGCGGATCACAACCCCAGGAATATAATCTAGCAATGGACGATGCAGCGGTTAGGCAGTTAAGTGTGTGTCAATACATTAGCGTGCAGCAGCCTGCATTCGCTCATCAATAAGCAACACCTCGTACTGCAGATCCGGCGCTTCCGAACAACACGGAGCCATTACAGATTTAAAATGATCAAAACGAATTATTCCGTACTATCGGCCAACGTAGACTGAAGTGAATAAGAACCGCTACGACCGAAAAATAGAAGAAAAAGATAAAAAAAGTAAGGATTTCAAAAGCGTGCGAAATGCAGCGAGTGTGATAAAAAGTTATCCATACGACACTTGAAAGAACACTTGGAAACTGAACACAAGTAAGTATACATTTAGAAATGACTAAAATACTGAACAATATAAAGTTGATAGTAATGAAATAGTTCAATAGCGCCAAAGAAAATGTAACGCATACAAGTATAGGCATAAGTATTCATCAAAGCACTTATATACATATACTAATTATTAGTAGATGGTCGCGACAAAACAATAAAATAATATTTTGGACAATCATAAAATATTAGTGATAATTTTATAACTTAATCTGTTTTTTATTACCCCAATACCTTTTAGAAAATTGCAATGACTAAATTCCTAATGTGAGGCGGGGCGGTACGAGAGCCATCCTCTCCACACTGCAGCATGCTGTTCCGTTTGCAATCTGGCAGCTCTGCTTGTGTGTACGGTTTGTCGCACTTCTCTCTTTATGGAAGAGTCGACTGATTTGGAAGTAAATGTAATAAAGTCAAAATACAAGACACATCTAGCGAATAATGAGTGGCTATTTCAATATATTAACATTTTCCATTTGCGTAGAAGTATGTTTAGGCGAAGGCATAATCCAAAATCTGTATGTTTTACAGGAATTTTTCTCGTGAGTTTTAAACACTGTTTGACTTTAGACGTAACACTTCTTTTCGTAGGACTGACTTCTATCACATCTTTGGAAATTTTACTAGTGTTGTTGGACTGGAGAAGTGTTTCTGTAATAAGTGCCGTGTCAAACTAAAACGAACTATTTTTTTCATTACGTAATTTTGTACCTCAATAAATCGCTACTTTTGCTATTTTTTTCATGGAGATTCTCTCGTATTCACAAAACTTATCTTTCCATTCGTTCAATTTGTTATAATTCGAATATAGAAAAACACAGTTCAGAATCAAATGATTTTACAGAACTTCTGCCAAATAATTCTGTCTGGGATAAAAATGATATTTCAACACCAGCGTTAGTGAAAAGAATAAGGATGTCACATTTAGAATGGTCACTGCGTGCCTTGTTAAGGTTACGATATATAAGAGGTTATTATATACATTATAAAATATAATTAAATTATAATAACAGATTATTATATATCATTAGTATACCGCTATCACAATTTTTGCTAAACTGGCTCAATATTGTAATATACGACTATTGAAACCTTAATCGAGTACCAAAATAAATAGGATTGCTTGCTAAGCTAAGGACTTCTTCATTTTGCCATTCCCACTTGTGTGCATAAGGCGGTCTGGATGGAGCCTGGTTGAATATCGCAACAACATAATTTTTCTTTATCTATAGATTGTCTGGTAGAACCAATTAATTAAACCGTTAACGAAAAAGAGTCATAAAATTGCTTACAACTGATAAATCTCTTTGATTTGATCAAAATTTTATGCAAATTATTAAAGCTAAGTTAATATTAGAAACCGAGAATAATATAGAACTTTTGATGATTTACTAAAATAAAGTAAAAAACATTTTATAAAGTACGATAGTGACTCCTTTTGTGGATGGGATAAGCCGGATGAGAAACATTTAACCTGTTGACACCTTAGGTGTCTTAATGTGATTATAGAGATGTAATAATCTGAATATATTGTATATTCTTATTCTGAATATATAAGAGACATCCCATTAGTTTCAAGACTTTCAAGGGATACATTACCCCAGATTACACTTAAATATACATATATCAGAAAAAGGATATATATATTTAGAATATTTGAACAAATTAGTCAGCGGAGAATTTAATTTTCTAACATTTATAATAAGTTATTTAGATTCTTCGAAAATTATCCATACGGATGATTTTTTTGACCGCTTGATCGAAAATGTTAGCGGAAAAGAAGCGGTAAAAATTAACTATATATATCTTAATATTAGTGTATTACCTATTACTTGAGCAGCAAATAACTTTAAATTATTTTGTGGCTAGGTATTACGATGCATTGTCAGCGCGTCCGTAACTTCGAGTATGTACAATGGGGAGCAAAAATGAGTTCCTTTTTCGGTGTAGATGAGCATAGGTAAATAGGTGCAGTAAGTGCAGCAACTGTCCCTACAAATAGCGTGCTCATCTACACCGAAAAAGGAACCCATTTCTGCTCCTCATTGTATGTATGTATAGATCCTTTTACTCCTCGCGGAGCATTATGGCCTCCAAGGAGGTTTCAGTAATCGCTTTAAATTCAGATGTGCGGGTGATTAGCCCACAGCACCCTGGCATGGTGGATATTGCCATATAGTGTTTAGACCAACGGTTTAACGTCTCTTCCGAAAGACGGAGCCCAGTTTTTCCCATTTGAGAATTTTTCTCGCATGGGGGGCGCAGTTTCTGGAAATAAATTCCAGTGTACTCAAGTGGACTCGAACCCGGTTCTCCGGATTGTGAGTGGCGCTCTACCACTAGACCACACTGCCGCCCTTAAGCACAGAACAGTGCTAAGGTAATTAAGTCTCACGGAATGCTAGATCTCTGCGTATACCTCGTAGAATTATAATAAAATTAAAAAGAGAAAATGAGAGTTTAAGAAATCTTATTCACAAGTATGAAAATGGCTTTCTTATGTTGGAAATAAGAAATGAGATAAGAATATTTAAAGAAAATTTAAAGCGTAGTAAACTAATTAGAAAAGAAAGGAAGAAGGGCCAGACCAAAATTCAAACGTTTATAAATATGTGCAATAAGCCAGATATATATTTTAAAGAAAATGAGATTAATGAGATAAATTTATTTAAGAAAAATTTACAAAAAGAGGATATAACATTAAAAACTTTAATGAATAAAACCTTTGAACAAGTCAAAAAAGAAGAAAATGATTTAGCCCATCCGAGAGTGGGTCGGTGGATCGCATCAGGGGAGGCGGAGGCGATTGAACCACCAGATAATTTTATTAAGATAGAATTTTATTTGTATGACTAAATCAAAATTATAAATATCATAATACGACCTCGACAATCTCTTAGATAAAAGCATATTGTAGTCACCACTTGGCTAATTAGTAGCAGCAAAGTAGTGGCAAACTTGTAGAGCAAATTAATCGTTCTGTCATCATGACGATATGTACATTTACCAAAGTTCTACGAAGAATTGCATCTAACATAATTTTAATAACAAATAAATGTTTAAAATGGGGACCCCAATTACCAGTATACGCTTCGGGAGGAGGTCCTACGGCGAACTCAGGGCGAGTATGAATCCGCGGCAGATTATCTCACGACCTTGGAGTGACGAATTTAGGGTTGAACTGCAGGAATTGCTCCTAAACGCTACAAGCTTCCATCACACTAGCGGACATCAGGCGGAGATCTACTATAATGGTTTTATGCTAGGTACACTACTTACATTAAAAGGAAGCTACACTATAGACAGCGAACGAGATCCTTATGATAATTTGTTCGTGCGCACCGTCGCAATATATTGTAAATTTTTAGCTAAAATTCTTTCAACTATAAAGTATAAACGAGATTATTTCGACTTATTGGACTGCTGACAGAACACAAATAAGGTGACTGAAAATGCGCTCAATAAAATTATATTAAAGCTGGAGACATTCAGAAGATTGTAAAATTTGCATAATTACAGACTGGTGATCTTAATGTATATGTGAACCTTTCTTCTTCTTATCATTATTAATTGTTATTACAATATACATGATGGTTGATAATATGCTCATTATTAATCTTTCTTCGATTGTCGTAATCGTTAACCGATTGTAGGCGACCTCTCTGCATATATCTGTGATCCAGATATACGGAACCTTCAAGATCCCTTTCAACGCCGCGATTTCGAACTATTGGCACATACATAGTGAGTAGTTATTACCCATTGATTACGAAGAACCCTGCTGCAGGAAGGAACGACAATCTCGGATCTTTCGAATTGTCTCCCGACAACGGTCATTTCGGCAGTAAAACAACAATGACAATAAGTTCTTCAAATCATTGCATAATGCAAAAATTATGCAATTTTTTAATATATTCACGAAAAAAAATATTCTTCCATTATTGAGATATATATACATCTTTTCCTTCTGTAAAATAAAGATACCAAAAAGATATATTTATCTTATTAAAAAATAAACACAAATATAGAATAATTAGAATTCTTAAGAAAAAGTGGCCACAAAAGAATATATTTAATGATTAATCCTAAACTGGCAGGACTTACAATGGTTGAGATGATTCTTTTAAACAGAAAACAAAAGTTGAAGAATAAAATATACCTGTTAGTATAACCATATTTTTTGTCAAAGCTAAAACATGTTTTGTATTTTTTTAAATCTTTTTTCTTTTAACCTTTTTATTTTTTCTTTTTTACTTTCTTTACTTCATAAAAAATTGTTACATCCATGTTTATTTTAGTATTGTCTTTTCATCAGTTAGATCGAAATATTATTGGTAGCATTAATAGAAGAATATTTATCGAAAAGAACAACAATCTTTTCTTACAACATATTAAATCTCGTGACTCGGATTTTTATAATAGTTGTCATTGCAGAGTCATGCCAAAACCACTGCTTTCGGGAATCCGGGTAAAATTCAATAAAACTTGAGATTAATTTTGGCTCTGCAACGGAGACCTCTAATTTTCAACGGAAATACTACCAAGCCGACGAGAAACAATTCCCTACGATAAGGCTCGTAACTAAATCATATACTTGTCATTCATTACCCATTGAATACTAAGAACCCTGCTGCAGGAAGGAACGAGAATCTCAGATCTTTCGGATTATCTCCCGACAACGGTCATTTCGGCAGTGAAACAACAATGACAATCACAGTTCTTCAAAACATTGCATAACGCAAAAATTATGCAATTTTTTAATACATTCAAGAAAGAAAATATTCTTCCATTATTAAGAGAAAGATACACCTCTTCCTTCCGTAATAAAGATGTATATCCATTACCAACATATACATTATACATATATCTTGTTAAGGAATAAATACCAACACTCATAGATAGAATAAATCTTAAGAATAAGTAGCTACAAAAAATATATTTAATAAAACGATTTAATAATTGAAGGTCTCCATATACAAGGGAATGTAAATCGACTTACATCCCTATTTTCGTTTGTTGCAAAAAAAATATTAGTAAATTTAATACCTTATGAGTTTGATTGGCAACGAAAAACGCGTTAAAAAAGCTCGCCAAAAACGTTTTTCAATTTTTGTAGCTTGACTCTCAGTTTCTTTGAGCAGTGCCTTTGAACGGACCTTCAGTGCCTTTAAACAGTGAACAAACATCAGCAAGATAGTCGCTGGATAGGCCGCTGAACGACGATATATTTTGTTGCTATATATATGTACATACATATATATAGCAACAAAATTTCACATAATAATAACGTAAGAATTTGTTGCTCGCAAAAAAAGTGTAAACAACAGCGAAAAAAACCTTTCAGTTTTCAGGTTTTCTCTTGTAACTGCCTGCACGCTTTTCCATTATACTTATTTCAGTTTATACTTATTTCACAAGCAACAAATTCAAAATATGAATATTTCAAGAGCAACAAATTCAGACAATACGCTAGTACCTTTAAGCGAGCAACAAATTTTTTTGGTACTTTACTCTTGTAAATGCCCGCACGCTGAGAGGTTTTTTCTGCTGTTGTTTACACTTATCTTACGGACAACAAAATCGGGACTAGCATATTTTGTGAGCAAAAAATTAGCAACAAACTCTTACGTTATTTAATCAAAGATTATTATATAAGACAAATAAGAGCAACACGCCGTTATTAAAACGAGAGATTTAAAATTTAATATAAAATAATAAATTTTGAAATCTTTTGTGTATTTCAAATACACGAATTTTCAACCTCCTAAACTGCGTGCCAATTTTTTGTCGGACTTAAAACACAGTTTTCATGGTAGCATTAAAAAATCCCCTATCTCCCAATTAAATCAATACGATTTAACTTTTTGATGCTAAGCATCTAAATTATTGTAAAGAATTTATTGCAAAACTTATTTTTCATAATATACTGGATGGTTCGGCAATAGCTGGACAACGGTCATTTCGACAGTAAAACAACAACGACAATCATCGATCTTTATATCATTGCATAATGCAAATTATGCAATTTTTCAATATATTTGGAGACGAGGCGACGGTGGAGGCCGATGGCCCCTGATGGGCGGCGGGCGTGGGAGGCGCCCGCCGACTTTGCCGACCACCTTCGACCAGCTCAGTTACCGCATAGGGGGTGGCCTCCAGTGGCCGGTGCTCCCTGGTCGGGGGACCCGCAGGGCACTCGAGGGGCGCCGCAGCCGTCACCCCCGAGGCAGGGACCCCCGCGTCAGCCGGAGCGAATGTTCGCCCTAACACCAAGGAGGAGACACTCAACCCCCTCCTCCTCTTGGCCTCCCTGACGAAAAAGTCCGCCGCGAGTGTCCTGAAGGACGACGCGGATTGGACTACAGATGGGGACGTCCTCTTCCTTCTGCCGCTTCTCGCGACGTGGCAGACAGAAGAAAGATTCGGGTGGGGTGATCGACAGCGGCTGTGGTCGCATTAAAAATTCTTTTTTAAACTGGTGCGGACTCCATCCTCAAAGGGGAACAGTTTCAGCACCCACTGGCTAATGTTAGACAAACTGCACCAGTACGGACTCCGCCCCCCGCGGATGACAGTCCCAGCACCTACCGGTGTAGCCAGAGCGGACATCCAGTTAATTATAAAAAAATAAGTTTCGCAATAAATTCTTTACAGTAATTTAGATGCTTAGCGTTAGTAAGTTAAATCGTATTGATTTAATTAGGAGGGTAGGGAATTTTGTAATGCTTCAATAAAAACTGTTTTTTAAGTCCAAAAAAAATCGCAGTTTATGAGGTTGGAAATTCGTGTACTTGGAAATACACGAAAAATGTATAAAGTTATTATTTTATAATAAATTTAAATCTCTCGCTTTAATAACGACGTGTTGCTCTTATTTGCCTTATAAGTATAATGATCCTCGATTGAATAATTGAATTTCGACCATTATTAAGAAAGTTATGAGCAAAAAACCAAAAAAAGAGCGGTTTTTTTGAAAATTCGATATTTTTTAAACCAGTGATCAAAAAAGTCTCAAAATTTACCAGGAAGCCTCTTTTGAGGGGTACTAAAAAATACCAAAAAATTAGGAAAATCAAAAACAAAAATTTTTTAAACCGTCCGATTTGGCGTGGAATGCCCCATATATATATGTATATATGTATATCTATCTAATGTTAGTCATTTTTCTCAAAACAAAGTTCTTTTAATTTTCATCCCTTTGTACGAAAGCCTTCAATTAATCCTAAACTGGCAGAATTTACAATTTCAAGGTAATGGTTTTCTGTCAGAAACCAATAGTTAAAAAATAAAATATACAAGTTTATAACCGCATGCAAATTTACTTATTATGTTTATTTTACAGATAGAACCGCCGATAGAACAGATAAAATCTCCTAGGCTTTAAGTGCCCATACCTTCCATTGTTGGACCCACTATGGACTTCGAGGCAATGGATAGAGAAGATGAAATAAAGAATTAGAAAAAAATAGAGGAAAAAGACCAAGTTATTATAAAATTAAATAAAGACGGCGAAAATAAAGATAGAACAATGGATAGAGAAGATGAAAAAAAAATTTGAGGGAAAAGCGATATAAAATTAGATAAAACAATTTCGTATTTGAAAGATCTGGTTCAAGAGTTACAAGGCTCTGTTAGAGTTTAGTATTAATATCAAGTATTAATATTTTGTAATTATTAGTAAAAAATAATATACAATATATAATAATGTGTATAGTATAATGTATAGGTAAATTTCTACAATTAGGGCCCCAACGAGAAATCAATCGCCACTTAAATATGTTGTAGGAGAGGTCTTTCTGAGTAATTCTACGCAAGAAAAAAGTGGGGGACGGCATTGGTTTAGAAGATATAGCAAATTGAAATTTCCTTTCGACAGTTATTTTGAGTATTATGAGATATATCTATGAGAGACTAATATACCAAAGTACATGCGTGGACAGAGGAGCGCGTTCCACACAAGTCGGGGGTTGCGGGGGTCCCCCCCCCCCCACCTGCACCCTCGCTCTCAACCCTGTATAGGGTGGACCTCGCTTCAACTTACAAAGCGCATACTTATAAAGCGCGTCACTAACCTATAGGTTATTGGCGCGCTTTACAAGTATGTGCTTTGTATGTGCTTCAACTTACAAAGCGCATACTTATAAAGCGCGTCACTAACCTATGGGTTTATAATATCTAATAAATAAGCATTAAAATTCTGAAATTTCAATTACGCCACATTTTCGCAAAAACTCTATTAATTCATTTTACCTTTCACATATGGATAGAAACTGAAATAATTTCATTGTTTTATTAATTGTTATAACACAAGACTACTGACGATAGACTTCATTGCTCGATTGTCGGTCGAAGACTGTGACGTTATGATTTTTGTGAGAACACGAGAATTATGTTTACTGTGCAAGGTGAAGGAAGGTCGACCCCGAAATTTTATCAACAGTTTTGGATTCGAGGGGCAAAAACACGCTCTTCTGTCCACGCATGTACTTTGTAAGTTGTAAAGCGAGGTCCACTCCCCCCCCCCCCCCCCCCCGACGCCTGTGGAATACGCTCCTCTGTCCACGCACGTACTTTGGTATATTAGTCTCTCATATATACATCTCATAATACTCAAAATAACTGTCGATTAAGGAAATTTCAATTTGCTATATCTTCTAAACCAATGCCGTCCCCCACTTTTTTCTTGCGTAGAATTACTCAGAAAGACCTCCCCTACAACATATTTAAGTGGCGATTGATTTCTCGTTGGGGCCCTAATTGTAGAAATTTACCAATGTATATAGTAATTTATAAAGATTGTATAAAGTTTTTGAGAATATCGAAAATTTGGAAATGTCAATAATACATTTTCTCTTTTGTTTTCTTAATTTGATTACAGCAATTACTATAAATAAAAATATATTTTATTCAAGAAAAAATAATAAAAGCTTTTTCAAAGATAAACATAATTTTTATTTTTTTAAATATTAACTTCTTTTCTTTTCATCCTTTTTTTTCTTTTTTTCTTCTAAACTTTTTCCCTATTTTTTTATTTATTCTAAAAAAAATTATTATACCCATGTTTACTTTACTACTATCTGTTTATCAATAAAACAGAACTATATTGATAGCATTAATGGAAGAATATTTATCGAAAAGAATTAAGATCGTTTCTTATAACATATAAAATCTCGTGACTCGACCTTCATATCTGTCGTCGCCGAATCATGCCGAAACCATTGCTTTCGAGAATCCAGATCAAATTCAATAAAACCTGGGATTAATTCTGACTCTGCAATAGAGACCTCTAATTTTCAACGGAAATATTACCAAATCGACGAGAAATTCCTCGCGATGAAAATCGTTACTAAATCGTCACTAAAATAATTTTTAAAAATTAATTTAAAAAATAGATAAGTAATCACCGAAACTATTTTTAAAACTAATTTTCGATTTTCACACAAATATTACACAGAGATATTGTTATTTGAAAAAGTTAAAGTCAAATTTCGTATATCTTATGATCAATAGGATGCATCATTAAACGCTCTACTTTCACCGCTATTAGTTGCAATGCGTGATTTTTGTCACTAACATGTAATTTATGGTACAATAGATAGCAGTCTATCGTGAAGGATAATTACGGTCTGAGATGATTTAGGTATTAGATATTTTATTTATAGATAGCTTGACGATTGCGAAAATATATCTTTATCGCAGAGAGAATAGGTATAACGGATGAGTAACAATGTTACTTATTCACTGTCAGTGCTGGAAATCTATATTTTTCTATATTTTACGTCACGTATACTACAGATTTTCAGTACTAACAGTTTATATCGGAATGCAGTCTTAGTTTATTATTTAATTATATACATATACTCATCAGATTTATCTCGTTACTTTTTTCAAATAAGAGCCGGTTGTTCCAACCTGTTAGTAAACCAACTAATAGTTAAATCAAATGCCTATTTTTATCTAATTCAAAAGAAAAATAAAGATATATATATAACTTAACTATTAATTAGTTTACCAACGGGTTAAAACAACCGGCCCTAAATAAAGAGTTACAAAGTTATTTTTAAAAAATATAAAACGTGATTTTTCAGTTTATTAGCTATAACTTCTTAACGAAGCGTTTCCGGACCTATGCTTATAGGAACATCTTGTTCCAAATTCTTTTCTATAAGACCCTGAAATTGTATAAACCCTGACCTGGAACATCTTATATAATAAATTAGTACATAAGTTTTCATAATTCATATATTATTTCTTCTGTTGTCTGTATAATCTACTGAAAAATTAACGTACCGAAACAATATCCTAAAATATAAGTTTCCAAAATATTTTAAAAATTGCGTACATGAAGCATGATGATTAATTAATCTGTTAATCACATTTAAGCAAAAAATTTGATATAAAAAATTATTAAAAAATTTTATAAAAACAGAATATAGAAAGATATAAATACGTAAGCACAATCTCATAATTTTCATTAAAATCGTTTTTAAAACTAATCATAAATCAATTTAATGCTTCCGTTTAATGCATTATATTACTATAAAAAAGAATACTCTATCAAAACTGCATCCTCCATATAAATTCAAAACGACTTACTTATAATTCACACTTATAAGACATAATTCTAGATCATTAATATATTAATTAATGAGAGTATAATACTTTATATTAAATAGAAAATATAATAATAAACACAATTTGGCAGTTTATTGATGAGAGCAATAATGCGATGAGAAAAAATGTATCACATACTGTTGTGGACATTTCTGTCCCAAACGTGTACACGTTGTGGATTTCTTACATTAAAGTGCTTTAAAAATAATCAGGAGAGATTTTCTCTTTTAATAAGTTTCATTATTGAGACTTTGTTTCTTAAATGTTAACTGGCATTTCACTGTATAATTGACTACAACTTAGTCATTGTAGTATTATTCATCAATTATAAAATTGTTATTGCAAGAAACAATTTTTTCCATTATTTATTACACACACCCACGCACATACAACTTAATAGTTGCTTTCAAGCGCGTTAATTATTAAATCGGATCGGACTTGAAATAATAAACACAATTTTTTACGCTTAAACTCGAAAACTTCTTTGCTACTTTAAACTATATTAATTACAACAAATAGTTGAAGTTCACTTCTCGAACTTTCTCTTTAAGACCCTAATTGTTATACATGCAGAACGGAGCAAACAATTTCTTGATGTTTCGACGACAAATATACCTACTAACGATTTCCTCTTTAGCAAATGCCCGATTGTTATACATGATCGAGTGGCGTGCGGACAAAGCCTTGCTACATTATCCTTTCAATTTTCTAAATTATTTCCTAATAATATTCTAATCCTAATATTCGATTTTCTAAATTATTTCCTAATATTGTAATCTAATTTATTCGAATAATATTCTACTTCTTCATTTTTACATATTTCTTATATTTCTCTATTTTTTTATTTTTCATATTTTTTTTGTTTTTCATATTTTTTCATATTTTTTTATATTTTTTCATATTTTTTCATACCTTTTCATATTTTTATATATTTTTTTATATCGTATTTTTTATATTTTATATATTTTTATTTTTTTTTATTTTTTTCGATTGATTACACATGTTTTCTTAAAGCTGCGTCTACATCTATCGTAATTGCAATCGTGGTCGTAAGCAAAGAAGCTGTCATAAACAATATATCTAATATGTTAATGAGCGTCAGTAGACAAGCGTCGTAATCGTCAAAGTTCAAGTGAACCAACTCATCAATAAGGTTATGATAGCTGTCACTATGAGCATTACGATTATCGTAAGGAGCTTACGATAATCATTACGATGGATATAGACGCAGCCTTAAGGTGCGCCTACATCTATCGTAACGCTGCGATCGTGGTCGTAAGCAAAGAAACTCTCGTAAACAATATATCTATGTTAATATATCATATAAACACACTTTTCTTCGCGCGTCGAGAGGGCTGACAGATTAGGTTACTGTTGTAACGCTAGACAAGCGTTGTAATCGTCAGAGTTCAAGTTGAATCAACTCATCGATGAGGTTACGATAACTGTCACGACGAGCATTGCGATCGTCGTAAGTGGTCGTAAGGAGCTTACGATAATCATTTACGATAGATGTAGGCGCACCTTTACGCGCACAATCATGTAGTCGTAACTTAGCTATTAATATAAAGGAAGTAAACATGAATACAAAACAAAGTGGAACAATGACGCTTATTTTACATCGGTCGGAATCTCCCATATATGGTTTTCGAAATGCTCTGATAATTCGATCTTGTCGGAGAAATGACGTTGTTCCAGATGAGGCATAAGCTGTCAACGGAACGGAAGGAAAAGCACTGGTCTTCCACCAATTGTGATCCACGGTAGAAGCTCCTGAAGATATTCTTGCAGCCATCGGTGCCAGAAATACATACATTGCAAATGATACTAGCGGTCGAGACGGTTTTCTAACCGTCTAATTAATAATGGTTGCGGCAATGAGTACAATGCCGATTAAAAAATGCGCCGCGGCAGGGCATAATCATCATCAATGCTGCTAGATTATTCGGCGCTTGAATAATTTGACCGCTCCTTCCCAGAAGCCTCCGAAGTGCAGTACAGCAGGGGGATTAAAGCACTAACGCATCCGATCGTTAATTAGATGATCGGTGATGATGGTGGCACAGTCGCTGTGTTGACACAGGCTTCTACGCAACACAAAACGGCACAATGCTGTTGAGATAAACCTTCGCCGTGTTGTTCGATGCGACTTTCAAGCGAACTTTTGATGCAATTCTGACACTCAAGCATACAAAAATAATAATAAAGGTTTTGTGTCCCTCCTTGATGTACAGAAATAAATGGGCTCGGCAGAGTACCATATGCAGAATGGGCCTGAATGGAATGACTGTTGGTTCAGGCAAGTTAATGTTTTCTTCTGTAAACACAAAGGGGCGTCGATCATAAGCTTAGTGATGTAGCTTAATGATGACAAAGATGACAAGATGTTTTGTCAAAACTGAGAAGCAAATGATCTGTAGCAGATCTCATGCATCCAAGAATACCATTCCTCAATTTGAACAGTATACTGCGTTTAGGTAGTGCCTCCAGATAACAGCTCATTCTGTCTTGTAGAAAGTGGTGCAACGCGTGTCCAAGTGATCTCATCTTCCTGCTTTAATTCTTGCGTGCTTAAATTGAGTGTCAATTGAGTGCAGTGCCGGCGATGTGGCTATTCGTGTGTGTTGTATACGTCTCAGCCAATACAAAGCCATAATAAATACAAACTGCAACAATTTACGCAGCCTGAAGATTTAAAAAAAAAATGTAACTTCTGAATGGATGGCCATGACCGCTTGTACGATCTTCCGTTACTCCGGCAGTTCGCTGAGTAGATGACCGACGATGGTGGTGGCACAGTCGCTGTGTTGACACAGGCTTCTACGCAACACAAAACGGCACAATGCTGCTAAGAAAATCTTCGTCGTGTTGTTCGATGCGACTTTCAAGCAAGCTGTTTGACGCGACCCTGACACTCAAGCATACAAAAATAATAATAAAGGTCTTGTACGCTTTATGTCCTTCCTTGATGTACGGACGTAAATAGACTCGGCAGAGTCCCATATGCAGAATGGGCCTAAATGGAATGACTGTTGGTTCAGGCAAGTTACCCAATGTCGGCTGAAGTCAGAATACTCGTTATCGCAGATAGGCACTGATGTATCTGCATCTTGAACTCCATTGAACTTCTGCGTAGTCCAATATTTCTGGTGGATAAGGTTGAGTGTATTCCTTTGTGTAATATTTTCTTCTGTGACACACAAAGGCGTCGATCATAAGCTTAGTGATGTGAAAAGCTTAATGATGACAAAGATGACAGGATGTTTTGTCAAAACTGAGAAGCTGCGTTCAGGTAGTTCCTCCAGATAACAGCTCATTCCGTCTTGTAGAAAGTGATGTGTGCAATGCATGTCGAGGTGTCCTCATCCTCCTACTTCAATTCTTGCGTGTCTAATGTGAGTATTGAGTGCAGTGCCGGCAATGTGGCTATGCGTGTGTGTTGTATACGTCTCAGCATATACGAAGCCGTAACCAATACAAGCTGCAACAATTCATACGTAGCCTAAAGAATTGAAAAAGGCTGAGACTCCTTTGAATGGATGGCCATGACCGCTTGCACAATCTTCCGTTACTCCGGCAGTTCGATGAGTAGTAATGGCTGTCTCAATGAACAGGACTTTCAAAGACAACCAAGCTGAAATTAGCAAGGTGTAATCGCAGAAGTAATCTCTTGTTTTCATAATGCTTGAAGAGAACAGATCACACACCCGATCAAAATTATCTGTCGTAATAAGATTGCATATCCAGTTCTTTCTTCCGAATCATCTTCAGATAACGCAACTTCTCGATGCTGAAGATTGTCTTCCAACGATGGAATCGAAGAGAACTCGGAGTAAAGGTCAATCTTCATATTTTGCGGAAGACTGTTGCAGTTGGATACGCGCGAGAAAGTCCTCCAAAGAACGTGCAGAAGTCTCGATACATGTGAGAACCTCAGATTCTCGTAAATCGATGGCGGTGTCGAGAAATTTGCTCTTCTGCAGAAGATAAGTTCCTTCCACTAGACTCACGTAATCAATCTTAAGGTAATCATGACTGATAAGAGCATATCAAAATTTATAATCCTGCTTCCTATCAAATTTCGACCACTAAGAGCTGAGCGAGATTCCATCTCGTCCAGTGTTATATTTTACATGCCTTATTTAAGTTTTCGTAAGCGCATAAAATACAATTCCAAAAATTCGCATTTACATTAAATGATTCCTACCACATTTGTTGTTTCGCAATTTACCGACTCTTAAAAAGCAGACAGAGTTGACAACGTCACTATGACCAACGTATTTACAAAATTGCACAAACGCTGAGGCAAGAAATCCAAAAACCAAGAAATACATATAATCGATTTATTATAAAATTAGAACGAACTTCAAAAAGTGGGGTAACGCAATTCTTTACACTTGAATATAAGTTTAAGTAATACATTTAAATCTGAAAATTCCTTTTTACAAATATATGTATATACAATGAATCGTTAAAAACGCATTTTGAACTGAAGTTCTTTTTAAAGTTCTAATTTTTTCGTAGCGTGCGGAACGGAGCAAATAATTTTTTGCTTTTTACGACAACACGAGTGCCGTCTTTTGAAGCGCAAGCCCTTCAAACTTCTTAACAATTTATCTTTCTGATTTTCTAGATTGTGCGATGACATTCTAACTCTCATCAAAGATGATTTCTTCATAGGTGACAAATCCAACAAGTATTAATAAGTTTCAAATTGTCGCACAATCTAGATAAAGAAAGCGAAATTTACATTTTTGTATTTTGAAGAAGAGACAATTGTTCAAAGCGAGAGATAAAAATTTCAAAAAAATAACTTCTTTATGTCAAATATAAAAAATTAAATTTTCAAATATATTCAACAATAATTACACTTTTTCTGTCGTTTTGAACAATACTCAAAAATAACAATATTAAATTAAAGGCGTGAAATATATTTACTAGTTACGAAAACATATAACTTCTTCCAGTTTTATGTCAAGCTAGATCTGACATGATGTTTTGTAGTAGTCTGTTACATAACTCTTCAAACATTTTAATAAAGTATAATAAGTAAACTGTATTTTTGAAATTTTTGTAAATACTTTCAGATAATAAAGAAAAATCTTTGTTTCATGTCAGACCCGTAAATTTGATAATCGAGGATAGAATTGTTGATCATCGATTATATGCCAGAAATAATTTAAACTGCAAAGATTTATAAACCTTTTCACTCAAATGAAACCTTGCTCTCAACGATGTGTGTGCGTGTGCGTGTGTGTGTTCCGCATTAATAATTCTTTAGAAATATTTATAATTCTCTGACGTTGCTGTTATTTGGAATACATAAATACCAGCTAGTATTTAAGAAACTTCAGATCTTATATTAAAAAAAATAAAATTGTTATAATTGTTACAGATGTTATTGTTAGAATTGTTGCAAATATATAGAGAGATTCTGTTTCTTTTAACGAATCATGATATAAGGAATTCCTTCTGTAAATCTCTGCAACGGTAATGTTTTTTTTTTCCGTCACATTACAAGCGTTCAAGAAAAAGGATCGCACATTATTACAAGAATATTATCAGTATTATATACAAAATCGGAAGGTTTTAAGGCTCAATGCAAAATATATAATAAATCTTTATCATTTGCTGCTTATACGAGTTTAAAATATCATTTAAGTACACACTCAACAAACATTTATGGAAATGTACCAAAAAATTTTACACCAAAAAAAACGAATAGTAACATACAATAAAGAAGTATTTATTTTAAATAATAGAGGTAAAGATGCCGATTTTGATAAATTTTAATAATCAAAACCGCACACGTATTGACAAAAACGAAATAAGACATAGTCAAGATCTAAAAAAATTTTATGCGTAGGTACAATAAATGTATATAATAAATCTTGTATCTTTTAAACGTATGTTAAAGATATCTTTACAATGTTGTCTGAAATTATGTCGTCACCGAACATCTTGAATCTGAATATAATTTCTTTCCCTTTTTATGCAGTTTAAAGATATATTCAATTTTATATATATATATATATATATATATATAAAATATATATATATAAAATATATATATATAAACACATAATTCACGATGCAAATAATTATTTGACTATTAGCAATTATGTACCAAATATAGATCGTGCAATTTGCACGAAATGCAAGACAGAAATTATTTTAAGAAAAACTAGTGAAGATAATTTCATTGTTTTACATCAGCATTTCACAAGACATGTACAAGACGAGATGAGGTAAGAATAGAAAAGTTGAACTTGCCTATTAATTAACAATTTGTTATAATTTGCTACAAGATATTAATTATATTTTTTATTTTTAAAGTCGTACGAAAACACCATTGAGATTTATTACTGCAGTAAAAAATACATCAACACAAACAGAAGGCCAGTTCTCCATGTAAACGGGAAAAAAGAATAATACTAATAGGTAATTATCTGATTTACTTTGACTACTGATTATACAACATTAGTTTCCACGAAGCGTTTAAATAATTCGCATTAGCTTTTGTGTTATTGTGCTAATAATGTCGAAAAATACAACGTAGATTTTTTACTGCGATTTGGCACGCAGAGAGAGTACGGTGTCTCTTTTAAAACAAGCCGAGATATTATAAAAAATCTAAAAAAACATTTACGGCCACACGGAAATATTTCCGTAGATACTTCCCTATTATCTGCGATCTCACTTTAAGCAAATAGAAATTTCCCAAATTCTTCTCGTCATTAAAATATAAAATGGTGGCTCGTGAAATTTATTTAAATTAAGAAATTATAGAATCGCAAATTATTTGTTATTCAAAAAGTATAACAATCTATATATAAAACTGTAACAATATATCTATAACTAGGTACGTTACTGCGTTACTTGTGCAAATTGGGTGTTCTCTCTTTCTTGTATTTTATACAGGAAAATTAAACCTGCTTCGCATAAACACCCCTAACTCTCAGACTAGATCCGTGTACGGTGCTCCAAAATGAATAAAGAAAGTCACAAGAGCTTCAACATCAAGGAAGCCAACATTAACATCAGTAATTACTTCAATAACGGAAAAGAATGCTGCACTTGACTAGGTGCCAGCCCTATATTAACCAGCACAAAATTATTGCCACGTCATAATGAGGATGGGACCCCTGAAGAATAAAAATAAGTCTAATGTGGCACTGATTTTAACACTGCAGGTATTACAAGGTACATAGCGTCAATACCGTTGAAAAACAATCGTGAATTGATGATTCGTGGCACGTAATTGCCACAGAGTGCCACCAAAAAGACAATGAAAAAAATTGAGTTTTAAAAAAACACCATTACAAATCACCAACCAAAATAGATACCCTGCAACTGAAATCTCCAGCAATAACCAAAGAAAACATTTAGATCATTGCTCCTCATCTCAACATGAGTAAGTACACATTAAAAAATTAATTATTAATACTAAAAGTTATAACACATATACAATTGAAGGCTTTCGATTAGATATTTATTTGGCATTATTATTGCAGGAATCCGTTAGGAGGCGAAAAAATACAGTCATGCTCCTTTCCGGTGTCGCCGTCGCACCGAGATACCAAGAAAAGGAAGAAGAGGAAAGAGAATTATAATACCTACATATACAAGGTATTGAAATGAATATACCCAGATGTTGGTATTTCTCATAAGGCGAAGCGCTTTTTCATGAACAACACGAACACGAAGCCGTCGTACCCGAACCCGAACCAGTTCTCCATGTGAACGGAGAAAAAAGAATAATACTAATAGATAATTATCAGATTTACTTTGACTACTGATTATACAACATTAGTTTCCGCGAAGCGTTTAAATAATTCACATTAGCTTTTGTGTTAATGTGCTAATAATGTCGAAAAATACATCGTAGATTTTTGACTGCGATTTAGCACGCAGAGAGAGTAAGTACAATCCTGCGTAGAGATATAGAATATATCTATAGGGAAGACAACCCTTCGCTGATTGTTGAGTTAAAGCCTCCTTTTCCTATTTTCGTTGCACAGGACACTCACAAAACCACTGTTCAATATTCTGCAATCGAGAGCGAAGCAACTGTTACAATACGATCGCGATACTTTACGAGACACTCCCGAAATGAAACGTACGTATATCACGGATCACGGCGCACTTTTGACATTTAAATCCGACAGTTCACCGAGCTTTTGTTATTTCCACTGAACGCAAACCGTTCGAAGAACGCCGTACGGAATTTTCTCGGAATTATATGACAAAATAATAAACTCGCTATAACTTTCTTAGCTCGTCATTGTTTATATTTGTTTATTATGTTGTCCGTCGTCGTCCGCTGTAGACGTTACCTCTTTGTATCAGTCTAATTTATTGTCTGACATTATGAAAACCCACATTTTAAATACCAACCAACGCACAAATCACGCAAGTGTCCCGTCTTTTTATCGACTCGATGTTTTATAATTTAATCGATACCCGTTAATTATTATAATATTTCAGTTCTTAGTGAATATATTATATTTTGTAGTTTTCTTTTTATACTTATTTAATTTAATTTATATTTATAAAAAAAATAAAAAGGAAAAAAGAATAAAAAGAACATAATTACGAACTATAGATACTTTTAATAGCGAAGATTCACTCGCCATCTAAGATTCATCGTGACATTATAACCGTAATATATCCGCTAAATGAGTTAAAAGGTTTCCTTCTTCGCGGTGCTTATCTAAAGTTAAATGTAAGACGATAATACGGAGAAATGCCAAGAGCGGCCAAGGTTGCAGTTTTCATGCAACTGACTAGGCGATATAAGCCATATGTCCACGAAATATATTGAACTATAATATATACGTAGCCATGTCCACGAAATTATTCAGAGGGTTTTTAAAAAAAAATTTACTTCAATAAAAAAAGCGTCATACTTATTAACTAAGAAACTAAGAGTGGATTTTTATACATTACATCTACAGATTACAATTATTATGTTTATAAATACTTATTTAATTTTTCGCGATAAAACACTTTTACTGTGACATTAAAAAATCTCTTGAACATGTTATAAATATTCTTAAAGAAACTATCTTAATGCTGCGCAATCTTGTATCAATAGGTTACTTCTGATCGACGAGGATAAAGAAATTGGGCATTAGGACGAGGCATCTACATACGTATATCAAGAACCGGACGAAGACGCGTCGAGCTCTTGACGCTGTGCGATGTGTTGAGGAATCAAATCGCGCATCGCTCGCATAGATTATTCTCCATCATTATTGGACTGGCCGTACTGGTCCTTGCAGGGTGACAGTATGTATCTCGTAACATCGATTTTTATTTATTCGGTCTCTTTTCTTACACAATTTTACAGAAGATTTATAAATTTCGCTTCTTTGGTACGCGCAACGCGCCGGGTACGACAGTAAAAGATAAACTCATGACCCCTCCAAAGATTTATCAGATTTTAAATCTGAAGTGAGATTTAATTTAACGCAGGCAAAAACGTGTCTTCGCATGCTGTCTATTTAAGAAATCATACGTGCGCGGAGGCTGGGAGAGGACTAACAAAAATCGTTACAAAAACAATACGCTACGATCCGCCGCAGAAATATTTACAAGGCGTTAACATCGATGATGAAAACTGGCAATGATTGATTCCTTTAAATAGTAAGAAATACTCTTTATACGAAGTAATCTTAAGAAAAGGCTAGTGTTCGATATACTGAAAAAAATGTAGCCCGCGTAAAATAAATGTTAAAGGAGTAGACTGCAACCGTGATAAAAATGGGGACAAAAAATAGAAAAAAATATTTTTTATGTTAAACGGCTCTTTGCTCTTGATTTCCCTACTTTATTAATCTATAGAGCCTGTTTTTCATATTTTTTACGCAGGTTTCAATATGCGATTCTGTAACGTTTGACTCTGCGTATCTCTTGCGATATCTCTTTTAAAACAAGCCAAGATATTATAACAAATCTAAAAAAACATTTATGGCTACACGGAGTAATATTTCCGTACACCCAGAGAAATGATTTATTACATTCAAATAAATAAGTACATTAGAATACTATTTATTTGAATATAATATACTTTTATTTGTGCGAACAAAATTTTTATTAGATTGTGACTATGAGATTTACTTGGTGCAACTGAATAATTTTATTTATGTATAGTTGTGCCATATAAAGAAATATTCTTTTGGTCTGAAATAAACGCGATATTTAAAATTGAAATTTTAAATAAGTATTTTTTTTTGGTCAAATAGATAATATACTCAAGTAAAATCGCGCTTGCTAATAAATTAGCTGGCTGCGTCGCACGCGCCCGTTACTTGTTTTTGTTTCTCATCCTGTATAGACGTGTGCAGTGTGCAGTGCAGTTTTCTCGAGAGTTATTGTAACATCAGTGAAGATGAATCATGAGATGGTGACATTCTTACAAAATTCAGGCTTGGAGAGCTACATAGAACTTTTCACAAGTAAGTATATTCTAAATTCTAAAATGCACGAAACTTATATATGTGAGATGTGACGAATGACCGGCGCCCTATTATTACCTTTTACTACGAATAACTTTTACAGTTATTCTATCATAATGGGTTATTAGTTGTTTATAGTAAAAAATGTATGTCGGTCCTTCTTCTTTCGCTTATAGAAAGCTCGTACAATGTATCGATGATCAATGTATGACGAATGCGAAGCTTTTCGTCATCTCGTGTCTTTGATCTTATTCAAATAAACAAATATTTTTATCAAATAAAAGGGCATGTATGGTCCAAATAAAAATTCTATTAAAATAAAATAAATTTCTTTATTTTAATAAAATTTATTTGAATAAAATCAGTTTTCTCGAATGTTCCGTCGTTTCGACGTCGTTTCAGTTTTAGGAAATGTATGATCATCAGTTTTAATAATAATGTTTTTATAATTGTGATTGCAGAAAACAAAATTGGAATTAACCAAATTGGAGAAATCACGGCGGATATTCTCCCTTTATTAATTGCCCCGATTGGAGATCAATTACGATATAAGAAGGCTGTCGAAGCTTTTAAAGCTAAGGTAAGCTTATAACGTTTCTCTTCAACGAATTATTGCCGTTGTTTTTTTATCTAGTAATGTTGAAAATAGTTATATATCGTATTTGTGATAACCATCTTTGATCGTTCTCAAATAAATTTTAACAATCGTACACATGTATAGGTTATGTACTTCTTTTTTGTTATTCAATTAAAAAATGTGAGAAATGGAAAAAATGTCGACATTGGTCGGTATTCGGGGTGTCTCGGCACGGGCGCAACAATATAGTCCTTATTTCAAGCCTGTCTTATAAATAATTATTAACAATTATTATCAGGCTACTTCTAAATAATTATTAACAATTATTATCAGCATATCACTCATACTACAGATTGAAAGATTCACAGAGCGCAAGTTTCCTAGCAACCCCGTTGTTGATACTCGCCGCCGATTTTCTCGGGTATAAAAGAAGAGCCCGTCGCAGAGAAGACTCGGAGTAATTCGAGCAGTTGCCCGGAGCAGTCGAGCCAGCCTCACCACGTCACGCTCGAGTAACACCCAGAACCCTTCCCGGCTTGCGGAGGAAGTGGTGGTCGCGCAGTCCACGTTTCGACGCAGGACACAACCGCTCCCTCTGCAGCGTTACACCGCTAAAAAGAGGAAGGTTATCCTGAGCGATTGCCTCAGCCGCCTTCCGGCGCCAAGCGCTCAGCTCCGGATCTCTTCCCGGACCCTCCGAGGAAGGTAAATCCAGCCAAAGGCGCTCAGCCGCCTTCAACCGTTAGGAACACAGTTTCTGACCCTCCGAGGAAGGTAATCGTGATTGATCCGCCCACCGGTGCTAGCCACCAGGAGATCGACGCTCGACGGCACGATCGTTACCTTCCCTCGAGAGTCCTCCATCCTCCGGCGCACAGACGCTGACACCGAGAGGTAATCTTTCTATCAGCGCAAAGTCGCTAACAGGCGCAAGTCGCCTGGACGAGCATTTGCCAATTCTCGGTGCCAGTCGCCCGACATTACTGACATTATTCGTTTCTCCCAATAAAAAAGAACCTTTCCTTCCAGTAATCTCAACACCAAAGCCTGAATTAAAGGACCTACCTAACCTGCTCAAGGAATTTGAGGTTCTCCGCCTTATCTCTCCTCTTCCTCCCTCTCCTCGACGTTACAATACTACTTCACAAACCGAGGTGACAAGGAAGGAGTATTTGAACAAAGCTACGCAGACCGAAGTGACACAACAAAGTGTAGCTACGCAGGCAAAATCGCGAGGAAAACAACGAAAGAGAAATAATCAAAGAAGACAGAATGAAGAAAATTCTATTTGCTCAAGTTGCCACAAATGTTCAAACTGTGGAAAATGTTAAAGCGTTAATATGTTAAAAAGCATTTAATGTAAACCGAGTAAAATTTCTTAGCGAATCCCACATATAAATAGGAAAGCGTCGTAGAAAATCTAGCGAGCGATAGATTCCGAGCGACCGATAATTATTCCTAAATTTGGAATCTCATCCGAGAGGCTGTAAACAAGCCAAGTAACGACTAATATAATTATTTTATTAATAATAAAATTAATATTTTAACCATGCAATTACTGTGATTCAGAATTTATAGGTGAAAACCCACCCCTCCTGGCGGATTCCATACAAGTTATCGTTAAAAGGAATAGAAACAATATATTAAATAAATAGCCTACAGAGGCTGCAGAGAGGCCTCTGTAGGCTTCCAAAAAGAAAAAAAGGTAAGTCTTTTATTTACCTACTTATTAAGTTTTAATAAGTACGTTTGGAATAAAATAGCCAAAAAACTGAATTATAAACTACAGCCTAAGTCGATATGCACAAAGATAGAAATGAGTAGAGGCACCTCATGAATATAGGCACCTGTCAAACATATTTATGCGCTGACAAGCGTTATGGACTGATGATAATAAATAGAAATAAGTTGTGTTTACATATTCTATGTTTTCAATTGTTTTTAATCATGCCATAACAATGGAATAAACTTTTAAGAATATACCCATGCGTTCAATTTCGTATTGGGAGGATGATTAATTATTGCCAGTTAAAATCGATGAAATTCGTAACTTGATAAAGAAAAAGGTTTAACACAAAATTTCTTTTTTGAACCAATTTTTGCCCCCGAAGCTACACAATTTGTAATAACTGCACTTAATAAAAAACAAAAATATATTCCACATAAAAATTTCAAATTGATATACTTTTAAATTCCTTGGAAGGCAATTCGATAACTCTGATGATTGTCAAAATATCACAATAAATATGGAATATTTATAGTCACTACATATAGTCTCACTCATGATAATCATAAAGTTCATCCTGTCCACTAATAAACCACACGCGTTAATTACACATTGCGTCGATAAAATGGCGTACCATACGCTCTTAGTGTCTTCAACCGTCGAACTAAAGTAATCGGTCAATGAAACCACATTTAAGTACAATAAAACCTCGTTTTTCTTTTCTCAATTAATTGGAACCTGGGGCTGTGGAAACGCACAAACCTGCACAGTGTAAACTCTGCGGCGTGTATGCTCCTAATTATGGTTACACGAATCACACAATGAGGAGCGAGTCTGCAAGCTGTGTTAAAATTGCATTTTCTGCGTTAAAATTTTATTTTGAAACTCAACACCAGCTTTCGCTTTCAAACCAAAGATTGACCCTGTGTGGAAAAATATTTGTAAAAAATTTTTTAATAAGTAAATAAAGATCAAGAATCTATAGAAACTATAAGACAAAATAAACATGGCGTATTATCAAAATTGATAAAATATAAAGTCCTTGATGCACTGCAAGAAATAAGAGATTCGGTAATTTGTCCAAATACAACGGAACAAAGTTATAGAGTAAAAATATAAAGTTAAATTTCTTTTGATGACTTTGATGACTATTGAATGGTAATGTATGTTTAATTAACGTTTTCTTTCAGCTTCTTCTTACATATATTTAAAAAATAATGCCTCCTTAGGCCAAAATTACCACCACAAGAATTATTTAATATTGTCAAAGACGAACAATGGTCTACACCGAACGGTACACAATTAAATCACGCGGAGATCGATCCGTTCGGAGTTACATCGCAGAGAGAATAGGTAACGAATAAGTAACATTTACTTCGCCAGCATTTTTGTAATAAAATAGTTGTCTTTTTAATCGACACAACTAATTTATTAAGTTACCACTTGAAATGAATAAATGATACAAAGCATTAAGGCCTCTGTACTCCAACAAACAGAAGAATCGGTAATTTTTTTTATTTATTGTATAAAGCATATTAAATGAAGGATATTAAGAAAAATGTCTTAAAAAACAACGAATCCCGTTAACGAGTTTTTAACTCCATCGCTGCGAGTGTAAACCGACCATTTGTACAATATATTTTAAAGGATGAAGAGTGGTGGTATAAAAAAAATGGAAACTTGAAAAGCCGAAATAATAATTTCTGAAAAAAATCGGGAACAATAATAAACAGTAATTTAATATTGTAAAATCGGTCAACAAAATTTTTTTAAAAAAATTATCTTAATTAAATCAAAAAATTAAATAAAAGTGAAACACTCCATGGTTTGTACTTTAATCGATGGAAAAGTTCTGAATAATTTTACTGGATGTTCAAACGTTGTAAATTGTCCCATATGTTTTGCTAAGCCTAACCAAATAAACAACATCCAAGAACTTTGGAGAAAACATGTTTGAACCAAAACCAGGCGCTTTACAATTTGGTATATGTCCACATATGTGGATTAATGTTTTTGAATGCTTACTTCATATTTCCTATCGTCATGATATAAAAGTTTGGAAAGTGTATGGAACTGAGCAAAAGGAAATTAAAAAAAAAAAGATATATCAAACCTGATTTTTGTCGCAAGTTGTATACATACATATAGTATATGTAAATATATATATATTTACATATGTATGCATGTATACAATTTACGACAAAAATCATGTTTTACACGGTACATATCAAATGACCCCGCAATAATTGCACTTACATCTGTGGGTTTGCTTGCAGCCGTCCATGGAAGGCCGCCTATTTACTTCAGACAAGCGACGAAGACTCCTACGACGAGGAGTACGCTAATTTAGCAAGTACGTTCGCGATATTTTTCTCTTCTGCAAACACGAAGCTTCACGAATTGTGCAGTAAATTTATCGTAAGATTAGACGTAAATTATTCACGATTCGCCATTTGGATGAAATTTGTGAACAGCGCGAACGGAGAACAGAATCGAGTACGCATTGTGGTTTAGCTGTTAGCACTTTAGCACTTTTTGCAGCCGTGCCAATTCACCAGTAATTTTTCAATTAAAGTGAACGAAATACCAATACAATTCAGTCGATTTGTATTAGTTTTCGTGTACAGACAACTGCAAACGAATCGCAAACGGTAGAGAGAATCCATTCTGACGAACAGCATATTTTCCGTTGAAATATTAACATAATTAGGAATGAATATATAGTTAATAAAGTTACACGCGTATTTTCTATTTCACGTATTTCCATTTCACAAAGGATATTTATGAGCGGTATTCATATTCACAGTCGTTTTACGCAAATAAAAATTCTTCATTTGCATATATATATGCACACGCACATATGTAAAAGTAAAAAATACATATTCTAAGTTTACAAACTGCTATTAGGAAAAAGACAACCGGAATAAATCAAGAGCTCCGAGTACGAGATAAACTTGAGTTATGAGCTCTTCAAAGAACATAAGTTTCAACATCCAAGGAGCAAAAATTAACATCAATAATTTCTCGAGTAATGGGAAAGAATGCTTATGCACTCGACAAGGTGCTGCCAGCCCGATTTCAAGCGGTACAAAGATAATGCCACGTAATCATAAGGATGGGCCCCCAGTTTTTATAAAACATAGATCTAGAGGTAGATGATTTAAAGAAAATACTAATTTAAAAAAAGAACTAGAAGAAGCACGAAATTTAATATCAGCATATAAAATGCAGTTGGAGGAGTACGCGCAACAATTATCCAACCGAGGGGTTGGATAAAACAAAAGATCAAGCTACAAGTAGACTTGCAGGGACACAACATATAAATACATCGTTGCTATATCTCAAAATGATACTAAGAGATTTAAAAAATAAAAATAACGTTTGTTAGCCAAGGCGGCAAAAAATGAAACACAAACCCCCGCGCTTGCAACTTCGGGTAAATGTTTACTTTAACCCGCTCCTCTTTAATTTTGATAAAAATATATGTGACTCCAATCGAAACGTTATCAGGAATGGGAAAATCACCGAGGGTAGAACCTTCTAAATTGTGCCATATTTTAAAAGACAAAATATGTTATAACTTATACAAAACTTGCTGCTCTTTTTTTTGTGGAGATAAAGAAAAATGTTTAACACAAAATTTCTTTTTTGACCAAATTTTTTCCCCCGAAACTGCACAATTTGTGTGATAACTGCACTTAATAAAAACAAAAATATATTCCATATAGGAAATTCAAACTGACATACTCATGAATTCCTTGGAAGGCAATTCGAGAACTTTGATGATTGTCAAAATATCATGATAAAAATGGAACATTAAAACCAAACCCTGCATGGAAGAATATTTATAAAAAAAAAATTTTAATAAGAAAATATAGATAAAAAATTTATACGAAACCATAAGACAAAATAGACAAAGCGTACTTTCAGAATTGATAGAATAAAAAGGCCTTGACGTACTGACTGCAGGAATTTATTTCAATTAAAACTACAGATCGAAACTAGAGTCGTGTGACTTCATTATGTGACTCTAAGGACAAAAAAAAATCTAAAACAAAAAAAACAAGAAAAAAAGACTGTCCCACACACTTCAAATATACAAGTGCGATTTATATGTCCAAAGAAATTTGTAGCAAAAAAAATTTTAAAAGACGCGTCAATTATCAACATGCAAAAAAAAATTACTTGTCTATATCTTGATTGTTTAACTTTACGGCTGTAATTTGAGTTTTTAGAATCAAGAATATCAAATACTTGTGTGTAATTTCAGGTATTTCAGTACGTCATATATATAACAAAATAAAACAAGAAAAAAATTGGGATTATGAAGTACAAGCAAATTTTACCAAAGTATACAATGAAAATTTGATAAATTTGATCAATTACGAACAAATAAAAGTAGAAACTTGCACATTGCTTCCTCATAGTTTTTAAGTGAGCAAGTAGAAACTTGCACATTGTTTTCTCATAGTTTTTAAGTGAGCCAGTAGAAACTTGCACATTGCTTTCTCATAGTTTTTAAGTGAGCCAGTAGAAACTTGCACATTGCTTTCTCATAGTTTTTAAGTGAGCCAGTAGAAACTTGCACATTGCTTTCTCATAATTTTTAAGTGAGCAAGTAGAAACTTGCGCATTACTTAATCAACATTTTATTTCGCTTATAAAGCTTCCTCTATGAGGAAGCTTGTTTTTTATTTGATGTACAATTATTAGTAAATATTCTTTAATTTGGCTTCCTCATAGAGGAAGCTTTATAAGCGAAATAAAATGTTGATTAAGTAATGCGCAAGTTTCTACTTGCTCACTTAAAAATTATGAGAAAGCAATGTGCAAGTTTCTACTGGCTCACTTAAAAACTATGAGAAAGCAATGTGCAAGTTTCTACTGGCTCACTTAAAAACTATGAGAAAGCAATGTGCAAGTTTCTACTGGCTCACTTAAAAACTATGAGAAAACAATGTGCAAGTTTCTACTTGCTCACTTAAAAACTATGAGGAAGCAATGTGCAAGTTTCTACTTGCACACTTAAAAACTATGAGGAAACAATGTGCAAGTTTCTACTTGCACACTTTAAAGCTATGAGGAAGCAATGTGCAAGTTTCAACTTGCACACTTTAAAGCTATGAGGAAGCAATGTGCAAGTTTCTACTTGCACATTTAAAAGCTATAAGGAAGCAATGTGCAAGTTGCTACTTGCACACTTAAAAGCTATATGGAAGCAATGTGCAAGTTTCTACTTGCTCACTTTTTTTATTATCCTAAAAAATCATTTTTTGAAGTCTCAATTATTAAGACTTGAGATGTTCTAACTGCAATTAAAAAATTAGCCCTTTTGCAAAAAGACTAGCCCTTTTGCAAAAGGCCGCCCTTTTGCGAAACACTGATCGTTTCCCAATAAAACTGAACGCACTTTAGGCTTTTTGGCATACATTAGCTAATGCTAGGCTAGACACTTACGTCAGTTTTATTTAAAAAACGATCAATGCTTTTGCAATAAAGCGCCCTTTCGCCCTCTCTCTCTTTCTCTCTCTCTTTCTTTTTCTCATTTGAAATTTTGGAGAATTTGTACATATATCGAAGCTTTATAAAGCTGGGTCTAATCAACCAAACCATAATGAATTATATATGAAATAGGGGTAGAAAAAACTGAAAAATATATTAGAATAAAAAAAATTGCTAATAATTAATACTAAATTGTCAAAAAATATCAATTTATGAAAAGTCTCAATTTTTGAGACTTGAGATGTAGCCCTTAAAAGTTAAAATTTTAAGATTTTAGTAATTTTTTTAATTTTAATATATTTTTCAGTCTTTTCTACCCTTATTTCATATATAATTCTTTAAGATTTGGTTGATTAGTTTTTGAGTTAAAGACATTTAAAATTTCGGGGAATCCGTCCTTACATAAACATGAGTCTAATCATCCAAATTTTAAAGAATTTTATATGAAATAGGGGTAGAAAAGACAGAAGAATATAATAAAATTAGAAATAGCCCAATATTCCAAAACTTACAAAAGTTAGAGCAATCAAAGGCATTTCTTAAAAAATTCAAAATTTTATAAAGAAAGAAGCCCTTTACCAATTATCGCTAAATTCAATTCCATCCTTCCTTAAATAATACTTTATCGATTAAAAAAAAATTTAGCCCTATATCTCAATATTTGCATGAGTTAGAGCAACCAAGGACATTTCTAAATATTGAGACTTGAGATGTAGCCCTTAAAGGTTAAAATTTTAAAATATGCTCTAATTTCCACAAATTTTGAGATATCGGGCTATTTCTAATTTTCTTATATTTTTCAGTTTTTTCTACCCCTATTTCATATATAATTCTTTAAGATTTGGTTGATTAGTTATATTTTTCAGTTTTTTCTACCTCTATTTCATATATTATTTGTTAAGATTTAATTGTTGCTCTAATTTCCATTAATTTTGAGATATCGTGCTATTTCTAATTTTATTATATTTTTCAGTCTTTTCTACCTCTATTTCATATATAATTCTTTAAAATTTGATTGATCAGTTCTCGTGTTACACACATTTCAAATTTCGGAGAATTCGTACATACATAGAAGCTTTATAAAGCTGAGTCTAATCAACCAAATCTTGAAGAATTATATATAAAATAGGGGTAGAAATGACTGAAGAATATAATAGAATTTGTTTTACTTTTTAATTATTGTCATTAATAAGTTTTATTTACATAAATATGGACTAAAGATTTTATGTTTAGTATTAATTAAATAACTAGCTGGTTACCCGGGCTTTGCCCGGAGGTTGTTTTTCTTCAAACAACTTTCCCGACAGCACACGATATCCTATGGACGTCCATTGGAGTCCATTTGAAGTCCAGGAACTTTAAGTGGACTCCAATGGACATCCATAGGATATCGTGTGCTTTCGGGGTTCACTTGTGTTTCAATATCCATATTGTGGACAAACATAAGGAGTGTGTCGAGTGGTTGATTTAAAGGTGGTAGTTTAACTTTTCCGTTTGAACAACACATTCCAGATGCTTAAGTTTTAAACTTTTTGGCTTGACAATGATCACATATTGCATCCATTTTCCCAATTATTACTCTCGGAAAAAATTTATATTCGTAATTTGGATCATAACTAAATTCCTCTAATTTCAAATCTTCGATATTTCACTTTAAAAATGTCCGGGAAAACCAAGGGATAAAATCGGTAATCGGTAAGTAAAATATCGAGGTTCTGTGTACATCGTACATATATAAAAGCCTTATAAAGCTGAATCTAATCAACCAAATCTTAAAGAATTATATATAAAATAGGGGTAGAAAAGACAGAAGAATATAATAAAATTAGAAATAGCCAAATATTTCAAAACTTACAAAAGTTAGAGCAATCAAAGGCATTTCTTAAAATATCGTGCTATTTCTAATTTTATTATATTTTTCAGTCTTTTCTACCTCTATTTCATATATAATTTTTTAAAATTTGATTGATCAGTTCTCGTGTTACACACATTTCAAATTTCGGAGAATTCGTACATACATAGAAGCTTTATAAAGCTGAGTCTAATCAACCAAATCTTGAAGAATTATATATAAAATTGGGGTAGAAATGACTGAAGAATATAATAGAATTTGTTTTACTTTTTAATAATTGTCATTATTAAGTTTTATTTACATAAATATGGATTAAAGATTTTATGTTTAGTATCAATCATCCCTTGGTTTTCCCGGGCGTTTTTTAGGAATTTCGAGATTGCTCGCTTGCGATGTACACAGAACTTCGATATTTCACTTTAAAAATATCCGGGAAAACCAAGAGATAAAATCGGTAATCGGTAAGTAAAATATCGAGATTCTGTGTACATCGCGAGCGAGCAATCTCGAAATTCCCGAAAAAACACCCTGGAAAATCAAAGGATGAAGACGCTGATCGGTAAGTGAAGTATCGGGGTTCCGTAGTAACCTATGTTTTGTGCAAGGATGTAAAGAGTAATTGTGCAAGAGTTGGTTCAGATCGGTCGAATAGTTTATGAGTGTATAAAGAACAAACAGACTTAAAATACGCCCGGGAAAACAAAGGGATTAAATCGGTAATCGGTAAGTGAAATATCGAAGTTTTGTGCGTACATCGCGAGCGAGCAACCTCGAAAGTCCCGAAAAAACGCCCGGAAAAACCAAGGAATAAAGTAGCTGATCGGTAAGTGAATAATCGAGATTCCGTAGTAGCCTATGTTTTGCGCAAGGATGTAAAGAGTAACTGTGCAAAAGGAGCAACCAGGGACATTTCTAAAAAAAATTAAAAATTTTTTAAAAAAAGAACCCTTTTACCGATTATCGCCAAATTCAATATCAACCTTTCTTAAATGATACTTTATTGATTAAAAAAAAATCGGCCCGATATCTCAATATTTGCTGAAGTTAATGCAACCACGAACATTTCTAAAAAAACTCAAATTTTTTTTTAAAAAGAACCCCTTTACCGATCATCGCCAAATTTAATACCAACCTTTCTTGAATGATACTCTATCGATTAAAAAAAAAACAACCCAATATCTCAATATTTGCGGAAGTTAAAGCAACCACGGACATTTCTAAAAAAATTCAAAAATTTTTTTAAAAAGAACCCCTTTACCGATTATCGCCAAATTCAATACCAATCTTCCTTGAATGATACTCTATCGATTAAAAAAAAAAAACAACCGATATCTCAATATTTGCGGAAATTAAAGCAACCACGGACATTTCTAAAAAAATTTAAAAATTCTTTTAAAAAGAACCCCTTTACCGATCATCGCCAAATTCAATACCAACCTTCCTTGAATGATGCTCTATCGATTAAAAAAAAAAACAGCCCGATATCTCAATATTTGCGGAAGTTAGAGCAACCACAGACATTTGTAAAAAAATTTAAAATTTTTTAAAAAAAGAACCCCTTTACCGATCATCGCCAAATTCAATACCAACCTTCCTTGAATGATGCTCTATCGATTAAAAAAAAAAACAGCCCGATATCTCAATATTTGCGAAAGTTAGAGCAACCACAACAAATCTGCACATACACACACACATACGGACATTTTTTTTAAAGGCAATTTTTCGACGTTTTAGAACATTCTGAACACATTAGCATCAAAAACTAAAAAACAATTTTTTCTTTGGTCTTTTCTACCCCTATTTCATATATTTTTCTTTAATATTTGGTTGATTAGACCTAGCTTTATATACGATCAAAGGTCCATATACGAAGTTTATGAAAACAAAGCTTCCTCTATGAGGAAGCAAAAACAAAAACCAATAATGCCAAAATATAGATCAAGAATTTATACAAAACCATAAGACAAAATAGACATGGCGTACTTTTAAAATTGATAGAATACAAAGGCCTTGATGTACTGCAGGAATTTATTTCAATTAAAACTACATATCGAAACTAGAGTGACTCTAAGGACAAAAAGGAATAAAATAGTAAGGCGGTACTAAGGGCGGCATAGTAAAAATCGGGATGCAACTTGTGTGTCTATTTTTTTTTTGCAGAAATGGCGCTAAGGAAAATTGCTTTTCCAATTTTTAAAAACATACGATTGGTCTGCACGAGTGTGCACAAGCCAATAATCGATAATAAAAGCGAGGAATTAAAAAAGATTAACCAATATGAAAATGGGTTTCTCTTTCTAGAGAGGAGAGAGCAAGTCCGCTTAATAATAAAAAAATTAGAGCAGAGCAAATTAATAAAAAAATTAAGAAAAAAAAACGAACATGTCCTAAAAACGTTTATGAGGATATGCGATAAACCCCATAAATATATAAAAAATAAAAACAATATTCGCAAAATAGAGGTATTAAAAAAAGATTGTAAAAATGTGGGCATAAATTTGGTAGTGTATTGAAAATGGCTGCCTTGATACTCTCCTTCTCTTTCGATCTAAATATCCTTCTCTTTCGCTCCAAGTGGGTATTAAAAATGGCGGAGGCAAACTGTTACGCCGGTAACGCTTCTCTCTTTATATATAACTCTAACCTCAAATAGCTCAACAAGCTGTAGACCTCAAAAAAACGGTGGATGCTCTAAAAACACAATATGAGAATTTGTATCCCTTTATTCGCATATTCCCACTTGCAGGAGTAAAAAGGCTCAATCACAGGTTGCATCCCGATTTTTACTATGCCGCCCTTAGTACCGCCTTACTAAACAAGGAGTTTGGTGTAAAAAAAAAATATAAAATGTCCAACATACAGACAACGGCTTCGAGATCTCTGATAGACAAGTTAGCTGACCGATCCCTACACTTGAAGCATGGTGCAGATGAGGCCACTATTAGAAACCTGGAGACACTAGGCATTACTTTACCCCCAGGAAAATTAGAACAAATGAACATCCCATACGCCGAACACGTAGAGCACAACAACAACAAAAAAGCTCTATCATTTATAAAAAAATAAACATACGTGAAACCTGACACATTCCACGATGAAATCCACCCCTTGAACTTTCCTTTATATTTTTACATAAGATATCAAAAGAAAGTACATTTACAAACCATGAGATTCTGTTAAGCGAGAGTTCATTATTATTGTCTCCGTTTCCAGAATCTTATGAAATGTTATGGAATCATCTACTGTGACTAATTTATTTTTAAATTTGGCAATCTATTACTTTATAAATCATTATTTCCTTTATACCGCAACAAACGTGTACAGAGAGCTGCAAACAAATCGCGAACAGTAGAGAGAATCCATTCTGACGAACAGCATATTTTCCGTTGAAATATTAACATAATTAGGAATGAATATATAGTTAATAAAGTTACACGCGTATTTTCTATTTCACGTATTTCCATTTCACAAAGGATATTTATGAGCGGTATTCATATTCACAGTCGTTTTACGCAAATAAAAATTCTTCATTTGCATATATATATGCACACGCACATATGTAAAAGTAAAAAATACATATTCTAAGTTTACAAACTGCTATTAGGAAAAAGACAACCGGAATAAATCAAGAGCTCCGAGTACGAGATAAAGTTGAGTCATGAGCTCTTCAAAGAACATAAGCTTCAACATCCAAGGAGCAAAAATTAACATCAATAATTTCGCGAGTAATGGGAAAGAATGCTCATGCACTCGACAAGGTGCTGCGAGCCCGATTTCAAGCGGTACAAAGATAATGCCACGTAATCATGAGGATGGGCCCCCAGTTTTTAAAAAACATAGATCTAGAGGTAGATGTTTTAAAGAAAATACTAATCTGAAAAAAGAACTAGAAGAAGCACGAAATTTAATATCAGCATATAAAATGCAGTTGGAGGAGTACGCGCAACAATTATCCAACCGAGGGGTTGGATAAAACAAAAGATCAAGCTACAAGTAGACTTGCAGAGACACAACATATAAATACATCGTTGCTATATCTCAAAATGATACTAAGAGATTTAAAAAATAAAAATAACGTTTGTTAGCCAAGGCGGCAAAAAATGAAACACAAACCCCCGCGCTTGCAACTTCGGGTAAATGTTTACTTTAACCCGCTCCTCTTTAATTTTGATAAAAATATATGTGACTCCAATCGAAACGTTATCCGGAATGGGAAAATCACCGAGGGTAGAACCTTCTAAATTGTGCCATATTTTAAAAGACAAAATATGTTATAACTTATACAAAACTTGGTGCTCTTTTTTTTTGTGGAGATAAAGAAAAATGTTTAACACAAAATTTCTTTTTTGACCAAATTTTTTCCCCCGAAGCTGCACAATTTGTGTGATAACTGCACTTAATAAAAACAAAAATATATTCTATATAGGAAATTCAAACTGACATACTCATGAATTCCTTGGAAGGCAATTCGAGAACTTTGATGATTGTCAAAATATCATGATAAAAATGGAACATTAAAACCAAGCCCTGCATGGAAGAATATTTATAAAAAAAAAATTTTAATAAGAAAATATAGATGAAGAATTTATACGAAACCATAAGACAAAATAGACAAAGCGTACATTCAGAATTGATAGAATACAAAGGCCTTGACGTACTGACTGCAGGAATTTATTTCAATTAAAACTACAGATCAAAACTAGAGTCGTGTGACTTCATTATGTGACTCTAAGGACAAAAAAAAATCTAAAACAAAAAAAACAAGAAAAAAAGACTATCCCACACACTTCAAATATACAAGTGCGATTTATATGTCCAAAGAAATTTGTAGCAAAAAAAATTTTAAAAGACACGTCAATTATCAACATGCAAAAAAAAATTACTCGTCTATATCTTGATTGTTTAACTTTACTGCTGTAATTTGAGTTTTTAGAATCAAGAATATCAAATACTTGTGTGTAATTTCAGGTATTTCAGTACGTCATATATATAACAAAATAAAAGAAGAAAAAAATTGGGATTATGAAGTACAAGCAAATTTTACCGAAGTATACAATGAAAATTTGATAAATTTGATCAATTACGAACAAATAAAAACAAAAACCAATAATGCCAAAATATAGATCAAGAATTTATACGAAACCATAAGACAAAATAGACATGGCGTACTTTCAGAATTAATAGAATACAAAGGCCTTGATGTACTGCAGAAATTTATTTCAATTAAAACTACATATCGAAACTAGAGTGACTCTAAGGACAAAAGGGAATAAAACAAAAAAACAAAAAAAAGAAGATTATCCCACACACTTTAAATATACAAGTGCGATTTATATGTCCAAAATCCATAACAGTTATGCTCGGCTACTGAAAGTACTCGAGCTATAACCATACCTCAAATTACTCTGCACGAGTGTGCACAAGAGCGATGCTCATAAACATCCAATCGATAATAAAAGCAAGGAGGAATTAGAAAATATTATTGGCCAATATACAAATGAATTTTTGTTTCTAGAGCGGTGAGAGCAAGTCCGCTTAATAATAAAAAAATTAGAGGAGAGCAAATTAATAAAAAAATTAAGAAAAAAAAACAAACATGTTATAAAAACGTTTATGAGGATATGCGATAAACCCCATAAACATATAAAAAATAAAAACAATATTCGCAAAATAGAAGTATTAAAAAAAGATTGTAAAAATGTGGGCATAAATTTGGTAGAGTTTATTGATAAAGATTTCCATACAATAAAAGAAAACGGAAACCATTTGGCGTTCCCAACGGTGGACGAACACTATGAATTAGTACAAAAATTAAATAATTCGGATTCTTTTCTAAAAAGAACAAACGTCGGATTAAAAATAATTGATGCGACGTTGAAATTTTTTAAAAAAAATTTTAATTATTAGATTTAATTATAATAATGTGGGCATAATTTGGTAGTGTATTAAAAATGGCTGCCTTGATACTCTCCTTCTCTTTCTATCTAAATATCCTTCTCTTTCGCTCCAAGTGGGTATTAAAAATGGCGGAGGCAAACTGTTACGCCGGTGGCGCTTCTCTCTTTATATATAACTCTAACCTCAAATAGCTCAACAAGCTGTAGACCTCAAGAAAACGGTGGATGCTCTAAAAACACAATATGAGAATTTGTATCCCTTTATTCGCATATTCCCACTTGCAGGAGTGAAAAGGCTCAATCACAGGTTGCATCCCGATTTTTACTATGCCGCCCTTAGTACCGCCTTACTAAACAAGGAGTTTGGTGTAAAAAAGAAATATAAAATGTCCGACATACAGACAACGGCTTCGAGATCTCTGATAGACAAGTTAGCTGACCGATCCCTACACTTGAAGCATGGTGCAGATGAGGCCACTATTAGAAACCTGGAGATACTAGGCATCACTTTACCCCCAGGAAAATTAGAACAAATGAACATCCCATACGCCGAACACGCAGAGCACAACAACAACAAAAAAGCTCTATCATTTATAAAAAATAAACATACGTGAAACCTGACACATTCCACGATGAAATCCACCCCTTGAACTTTCCTTTATATTTTTACATAAGATATCAAGAGAAAGTACATTTACAAACCATGAGATTCTGTTAAGCGAGAGTTCATTATTATTGTCTCCGTTTCCAGAATCTTATGAAATGTTATGGAATCATCTACTGTGACTAATTTATTTTTAAATTTGGCAATCTATTACTTTATAAATCATTATTTCCTTTATACCGCAACAAACGTGTACAGAGAGCTGCAAACAAATCGCGAACAGTAGAGAGAATCCATTCTGACGAACAGCATATTTTCCGTTGAAATATTAACATAATTAGGAATGAATATATAGTTAATAAAGTTACACGCGTATTTTCTATTTCACGTATTTCCATTTCACAAAGGATATTTATGAGCGGTATTCATATTCACAGTCGTTTTACGCAAATAAAAATTCTTCATTTGCATATATATATGCACACGCACATATGTAAAAGTAAAAAATACATATTCTAAGTTTACAAACTGCTATTAGGAAAAAGACAACCGGAATAAATCAAGAGCTCCGAGTACGAGATAAACTTGAGTTATGAGCTCTTCAAAGAACATAAGTTTCAACATCCAAGGAGCAAAAATTAACATCAACAATTTCTCGAGTAATGGGAAAGAATGCTCATGCACTCGGCTAAAGGTTATATTTACATCAACGCATTTACGCGGGAACATGTAAAAGCTACTCTAAAAAATGTTACACAACCCTCAAAATAAATTCCAACATAAGACGTATAAGCAAAAAGGAGATGCTAGAAGTGCTGCAAGCACTTAAACAATCTTCTGGAAATTCTTTTCCAGATGATCAATCTGCAATTGATTTCTTCAGTTATGCGAGATAACAGAGGTTTGCGAAGGTAACTTCAAAGGCTTAAAAGGAAAAATTGTTCGACAAGGTGCTGCCAGCTCGATTTCAAGCAGTACGAAGATAATGCCACGTAATCATAAGGATGGGCCCCCAGTTTTTATAAACATAGATTAAAGGTAGATGATTTAAAGAAAGAAAATACTAATTTAAAAAAAACTAAAAGAAGCACGAAATTTAATATCAGCATATGACTTCCGGCGCGCAGCGGGATCAACACTCCAATCAACACTCATGGAAGTCGATCTTGAGAACAGGTGGTGGGAACGTTTTGAAGTGCCAGAGGAACCTGGTCTTACAAGATGCACACAATGCAATGTCGTCGTAAAGTGTTGGCCAGATGACATGTTAGATCATTGCTCATCTAAATTACATAAAAATCTGTTAGTAGGACAAAAGACCGAAGAAATACCGTCATGCTCCTTTTCGGTGCCGCCGTCGCCGCAGCGAGATACTTTTCCCAAAAAAAAGAAGAGAAAGGAGAATTATAATAGTTACATATACAAGAGACTTCCGGAAAAGAAGTTAAGAGGAGCAAGTTGAGTGATGAATTAGGAAGAGGAGGAGAAGAGTGATCCAAAGTATCAATGCTTAGACTGCCCAAGGTCATTTAAACTGAAAAAAAGTGATAAGTGTTGAGGAACCGCAGGTGATCGGGAGATGCAGTGTGAACGTATCTTCTTTACAAACGAAATCTGTATTGTAACACGCTCGACAATGGTTGTGTGCTCTGTATCGCTTACAGTAAATATCTGGCGATCGAGAGCGCGCCGCTTGGTAACCGGAAAAGGCACGCCGCCTAGTGTCGGCTAGTGACTTGTTGCGTATACGCCACACGTGGAAGTGGAGCGTCTGAACGTTATTACGTTTTTCATTGGCAGAACTAGTGCGCACTCAGTGCACATTAAGGCCGTTGAACACTAATTTAATCTCTAATATTCAAAGTAAAATGCACATATTTTGACTGATAAAATACCCAATACTTATTTTACCATAGTACAATAAAGAATATTGAGGATTTCAGTGATTTAAACTGTTTTTATTAAACACACTTTACATTGATTTGTGTACAACGGCCTTAATGTGCACTGAGTGCGCACTAGTTCTGCCAATGAAAAACGCTATTAGTAATAATTTACCGCGCGCAACTTAAACTTCGTATTAAAAATAGAAAACGCGAGAAACTAAATAATCTGAATTTATAGAAGGAAAGATGCACTATCCCAACAATAAGGTTTCACGCACAAAGAGTTCACGAAGGCGAGGTGCATCCGTGTTATCAATGCACGAAAGTATTCAGAGAAATAGACTTGTTAACAGAGCATTTAAAAGTGGCTCATGACTTGTATTGATAAATAACTTTCTTTGACATAGATCACTCTCGTGAGGCCACTCAATTTTTCAGCGCAGTCACGATTAATGGGTCCTTTTTAGAATTTCTATTTATCATATATGAAGCACCTCGGCCGGAGAAACGACCGCGATATCGTTGATATCAGCTTTTGTGCGAGGCAATGTCGAAAGAGACACCCTCGCGTGCAAAAAGAGGCAAGCAGAGAGGACCGGCATCCCCGTTTCGCCATCCCTTTCTCCAGTCTCTCCTATCACTCGAAAAGTGATTGGTCTGAAAAGTGGTTTGTCGCCGTCAAGAAAGCCCCGACATCAACCTCCAACAAACTGCTATTAGAGTTTCCGTGCGCGCGCGCGCGCGCGCGTGTGTACTAATTATTTAATTGTGGGAAAAGTAAGTTTTAATCAATTTAAATATTTATATTGCAACAAAACTCAGAGAATACAATGTTACAATTTGAGTAATTTTTAGAAACAATTATAAACTAGTTACTTTGATTACTTTAGTATTAATACCTAGTGTTAATTCTTCTAATTCTTTTACATTATAGATCATAATTACAAAACTAACTGTGGGTATAGTAAAAAATTTCAGAATAATTCTAATTGCTGTGAATTGTCAGTTACCAGATTGATCCAGATAAATTTAGAAGCCATTGTTTAAGTACCGCTAAAATTTTTAATCAACATTACAAAATATGCCCTCAGCTGTGCATAAAGTTCTTGCACATGGCGCTGAAATCATTATAAATTCTGTGCTCCCTATTGGGGTTCTTGGAAAGGATGCAGCAGAAAGTCGAAACAGAGATCTTTCTCTAATATATTGGACGACTCGTGGTCATCCAATGAGGCGGATGAAGGCAATAACGGAAATTATAGCGCGGATGAAACGAGCAACAGATCTCTCTGGAGACCTGCATCTCCAAAGAAGGAACAAGGCAGGAGGTAATTTGAATACCAGAAGACACAGTAAAAAATATCGTGATTGCAAATAAAGCAAAAAAACCACTTTATGTACATATGTCAGTATCGGAAAATGCAAATATGATGCCATCAACGTCGAATAATTATACACTATAAAATAAAATAAAATATGCGATATTGCTCGTTTTAAAAAATAGATTGCTTTTTTACAATGTTAAAATATTATTCTAATTAATTTGCAGGTTATAGCAGGAAGATACGTACATGAAACAGGATTCATAGTTAAAGTCAAACAAAATAGAAAATGGTATAAAAACGACAGACTATCATGCTCGAAAGACCAACAAAGTTCACACCGTGACAGATGTAATAAACAGGGTGAAGAGAGCATTCAAGAAAGTTGAGCCGGCCGCGGCGCATCAGCCGTCCACATCGACGGCCGAAGAAATAAAGATAAGTTTGATGCCGAAGATATAAAAGTCGAAGAATTTCCATTCCTACAAACATTCTTACATTCTCAAAAATTGTTACTTCGAATTTTTCGCTCAATTTACAAAGGAACTCATCAATCTCTTTTTCGCATAATCCTAACACTAAGCCATCATCTAATAATTATACACTAATAATTATACACCACATTTGAAACATCAAATATTCTCATCTCCACTATTAGTCAGAAGAAAAGAATAAAATAGAGAATGCGTAAAACACTTCCTGCGGAGGTTCTTATCATAATATTTACAGAGATCACTGCCTTATTTTTTAAGTTATAAAATAAGACTTACTTTATGATATATATTCGCCGGTGATTGACGAGGCTATCGGTTTGGATTTCGCGGATTTCTTAGGCATGTAATTATTGTCCGAATTGGGAGTGCTGCTGATTATTTTATTACTCAGTGGAGTAGTTCTTTCGGATTTTGGTGGCGTAGTGACTTGAGAGGACGGCGTCTGTCTCCCGACTGATGCTCTCTTTTCTTGCATATTATCTACAGGATGCACCATTTTCATAGGACCTCTTGTACTGACTACATCCGACCTTTTCTTCAGCTTATTTTTAACATCGCTCATAGCGATGGTAACATCCTTATAGTAAAAATTGATTGAAAGAAACCAACACTCTCCAAAATTATTGAAAACAAGAAAATATATTTTAGAAACCACTCGGATTTAATAAAAATGAATAAATTGAAAAAAATATTAATAATGCTGGATTATCGGTTGACAAAATTGACTCTTACAGAATAAATATGGTTAAAGACGGTAACAAGCTTGCTCATCCGGCAATTGGAACCCATAGGCAACACATAAAAAATTCTATAAGTAGGATTCTTACTTAAAGGGTGCTACCAAAACTTTAATCTTAACGAATCAAATTATAATCAAATATATCTTATAAATTAACTTAACATTAAAATACTTAATTAAAGAGCCTGTAAAATTCTTAAAATTCTTGGGGGTAAAATAATCTTTCAACATAAATATATTAGCTCATCATACCGTATTCGAGGCAACAATCCTCAATATATATTTTCAATACTATATTCAATTAAAAATTTTATATATATATATATATATATATATAGTGCTACTAGAATTCTTGTTCTTGATTTTTGTTTCTTTTCGATATCAACGATTTGTGTTAACTGGAAAACAATATTTACAAGAGAATTTAGAATTTATTTGAAAAAGCATGATATATTTTTGGAAAGTTATAAACTTCCAAAGAAGTATGAAAAGTATTGTAAAACTTGAAAAAATATATAGCAAAATGCAATTATTGTCCGAAGTATCCTATATACAGGATTATGGGAGTCTCCGATCACATGCAGATCAGCGCAGCGTGTACCTAAGTCTCAGCAATTTGCAAGTCATGCAGCCGAAGATAAAAAGGGACGACGAGACTGCGTACATCAATTTAAAGAAATGGCTAAACTCGTTCGAGTGGCTCAATGAGAACAATGAAAAGAAAGAAAACTCGTTAAAAATATCTACGCGTCTGTGAGAGACGCGGTGGCCGGTATTCATATATAGTCGGATCTTATATTTAAGATTATCTTAAGTAATGTCCTAAGATTTTAATGAACCAATCACAGAGACGTATTGGCATCTTGAGACATTAATACCGGCCGGTGAGGCACCGGCGCAGGAGAAGCGGACGAGAATATATTTCGAACTGTCTTATAACTCATTGGACAAGTTCCGATTTTCAATAGATAAGAGAAAGATCTCCTATATATGTATATTAACAAATGTTCTACTGTTTTGTAGGAATGGCATTGATCCAAACATACAGGTTGTTTTCAACACGCTCGTTTGTGAAAGTAAGACAACCCCGACTAATGAAAAAAAAAATTAAAGTGCTAGAAAAAACAATTTTATACCTAGAAACAGAAAATCAATCTTTTAGAAACACTTTAAAATTTCTTGAAATGAGGGAAGAGGCAGAAAGCGTTACAAAAAACGTCCTCAGTTATGTATTCCAGAAGAGAGGGAAACCGTCTTTCGTCAGAACAATAAAGAACCTATATGAACTTTATATACATAAAAGTAATTCCCTTAGCGAACACGAATCGGTCTCATACAAAAATTAGACTACCGTCTAAGAAAAGAAAATACATCATTTAAAACGCTTTATGAAGATATCGAGTTCATCGTTATACACAGGAATGAGATAGCACATCCTGATTGCCCGCTCGTTGAAACGGCAAAGAAATTTCGCCATTAATCGCCAAATGTAAAATGTACTACCAATGGCGAAATACGATATGCGAGGCGGCAGCCACGACACACGACACGCGCACGGCACGCACAACATTCCCAGCATTTCCGGGTCCTCGCGGAAACGCGGTTATAAATCACGATCGCGCAACACTTTTCACGGCACGACGACGTCGACGACAGAAAAACGCGCGAGAAGTACGGTGATGCGCGAGACCGCGAGCCGTCCGTCACCGCGAAGTCGCGTCGTAACGGATTTGAAATTTGAATGCCCGACGCGCGGCAACTTCACACCGAGCGACGCCGTGATCGCTAAACTCCCCCCCCCCCCCCCCTCCGTGTCAAAGTCCACCTAGACGAAGAAATAAAACAAATAGAAGAAATTCCAAGTTATCTATTAAACTATTTAAACAATTCCTACGGAACTAAATCCCGGCTGCAAGCAATGTGCTTCAGTCAGGGTTGGGAAAGTTACTTCTTTAACAAATAATATATGTTATATACTCTCATCGTGAGTGAGACTATATAGTCATCAGTGTGCTCATCGACTGCGTGTTCTCGCACTCTGTCTTGATTTCTAATTTTATTCCTGGAAAATCAAATCTGCTTCGACAAAAATGTAATTCTTTTGGCAAAATGTTTATCTTTTTTGTAAATATATCAATATAATAGGGTCTCGTATTTAAAATTCCGCAAGAAAACCCCAATATAAGGGATCACCCACGGTGCGGATCTTCAAATTCTTTATCTCGGGGTGAGATGCTTTTTTGGGTAATTATGCAGTAATACAGACCACCCTCCGATGACCTTGACCTTGACATATGTTGTCAAGGTCACTCTCCTGAGTGACCTTCAGAAGGTTTTAGCCGTCGCTTGTTATTCGTTAAAAAGTTATTAACAAAAAAAGTTCGAAAAATATAGCAGTTATTTTGAGTATTGAAAAGCATAAACCACCTTGACTTTGACATATATTGTCAAGATTACCCTCCTGAGTAACCTTCAGAAAGTTTTAGCTGGCGGTTATTGTTTATTAAAAAGTTATAAACAAAAAAAATTTGGTAGAGAAAATTATTTAAAGCAGTGAATTGTTGGTATATTGAAAGAAAAGTTACCAACTATTTTCTGCTTTAAATAACTTTCCTTTCAATATACCAACAATTCACAGCTTTAAATAATTTTTCCCACCAAAGTTATAAACAAAATGAATTTGGTGGAAAAAATTATTTAAAGCAGTGAATTGTTGATATATTGAAGGGAAAGTTACCAACTATTATCTGCTCTAAATAACTTTCCTTTCAATATGCCAACAATTCACTGCTTTAAATAATTCTCCCCACCAAAAGAAATTTTTTTTTGGTACATACTTGTAAAGCGCGTCACTAACCTATAGGTTAGTGACGCGCTTTAAAAGTATGTGCTTTGTAAGTTGAAGCACATACTCTTTATTCTCTGCTTTAAATAACTTTCCTTTCAATATACCAACAATTCACTGCTTTAAATAATTTTCCTTCGTTCATACATGTATTATTTCCACATAAATATCAGTCATTTATGTCTATTAGTACTCAAAATAACTGCTAAATTTTTCAAACTTTTTTTGTTAATAACTTTTTAACGAATAACGAGCGACGGCTAAAACCTTCTGAAGGTCACTCAGGAGGGTGACCTTGACAACATATGTCAAGGTCAATGTCATCGGAGGGTGGTCCGTATTACTGCATAATTACCCTTTTTTGGTAACAAGCTATCACACGAGATTACTTAAGGACGGAAACAATTCCTACGGAACTAAATCCGTATTTCCAAATAAAACGTCAGAGACGATTATTCTTTCATTATATGTTTGCAAAATCTTCAAATTTGACTTACAAAATTTTCTGCTTTTCGTGCAAATAAAAAAAATTTTTAACACAACTATCTTGACCAAATCCTCTCCCCCCCCCCCCCGAGCTACACAATTTGTGACAACACTGCACTTAATAAAAACAAAAATATATTCCATATAAGAATTTCAAATTGACATACTTATGAATTCCTTGGAAGGCAATTCAAGAACTTTGACGATTGTCAAAATATCATGATAAAAATGGACCATTAAAACCAAAGACTGACCCTGCATGGAACGCAACTTCGTCTCCACCGACGCGATGGATAATTTTAAAAAAAAATTGAAAGAAAAAGAAGATAAAATAATCAAATTGGAAAAAAATATGGAAGAAAAAGATAAAATAATTAAGAAATTGAATGACACCGTACAAGACTTGAAAGGAAACATTAGAGTTTATTGTAGAGTTCGTCCACCGAACAGCGAAGAACAGAGAAAATGTAAGGATTTTGTAACTATTAGAAAAAAAAAAATTAATTATTAAGACAAAAACATAGGATTGTAAGTCCAGTTGGAACCCAACTGGATAAAGAACGCGAAGAAAAAGAAAAAGCCTTAAATGACGAAAGATGAAATTAAATAAAAAATTAGAAGCTATGAATAAAGAACTATGAATTCCTTGGAAGGCAATTTAAGAACTTTGACGATTGTCAAAATATTATGATATAAATGGAACATTAAAACCAAAGACTGACCCTGCGTGGAAGAATATTTGTAAAAAAATTTTTAATATGAAAATAAAGACCAGGAATTTATACAAAACCATAAGACAAAATAGACATGGCGTACTTTCAAAATTAATAGAATACAAAGGTCTTGATGCACTGCAGGAATTCATTTCAATTAAAACTACAGATCTAAACTAGAGTCCTTCATTATGTGACTCCAATCGAAACGTTATCCGGAATGGAAAAATTACCGAGGGTGGAACCTTCTAAATTGTGCCATATTTTAAAAGACAAAATATGTTATAACTTATACAGAACTTGCTGCTCTTTGTGGATATAAAGAAAAATGTTTAACACAAAATTTCTTTTTTGACCAAATTTTTTCCCCCGAAGCTGCACAATTTGTGTGATAACTGCACTTAATAAAAACAAAAATATATTCCATATAGGAATTCAAATTGACATACTTATGAATTCCTTGGAAGGCAATTCGAGAACTTTGATGATTGTCAAAATATCATAATAAAAATGGAACATTAAAACCAGACTGACCCTGCAGGGAAGAATATTTGTAAAAAAAATTTTAATAAGGAAATATAGATCAAGAATTTATACGAAACCATAAGATAAAATAGACATGACGTACTTTCAGAATTGATAGAATACAAAGGTCTTGATGCACTGCAGGAATTTTTTTCAATTAAAACTACAGATCGAAACTAGAGTCGTGTGACTTCATTATGTGACTCTAAGGACAAAAAGAATCTAAAACAAAAAAAAACAAGAAAAAAATACTACCCCACACACTTCAAATATACAAGTGCGATTTATATTTCCAAAGGTAGCAGAAAAAATTTTAAAGAGACATGTCAATTATCAACATGCAAAAAAAAAGAAGAATATATTTGTCATTTACGTGAAATCAAGGTATCAAAAAGCACTGAAAAGACGCTACAAACTGAAACATAATTCATAAGCAACTAAAGAGGACAAAAGAACTAAATCCCGTATTTCAAAATGAAACTTAAGGCAAGGAACTATGGCCCCTTTCGCTTCGTTTTGATGTATAAAGCAAATATGATAATCCAGCTACAATGACACAATAACGCAAAATGTCAAACGAATATAACATATAATCTGACTAATGTATTTAAGTATATATTAATATAATTATACAAAAAGCTATACATATATTTAAAATATTCTCGAGCACAAATATATTTTGTACGCTCGAAAAATGAAATTACGAAATACCGTAGATTTGTAGAACATTCCCTTAGATTTTTTCGCGCAATTTTGCTTCACACGGGGTGCAAAAAGACCAAATTAAATTATTATTTCATTGCTAACAATGTATATTTGTTAACAACGATCATTTCTCTGACTGTGCTTTGATTTGACTGTATAATCTCGTATCTCGCGTTTCGAATTTTTCATGATAGTATTTAATTTAAAAAAATAATACACGTATCGCTGAGTACGTGAGCCTATAAAATACAGCGCAAACAAAACGTACGTGATGTAGGTATGTGCAAGCATATCAATGATTATATCAATAAAGAAAAGATGACTTGAAACGGCGGGCTGACCCCGTGTGGGGGGATATTTGTAAAATCTTTAAGAACAACATAAAGGCCACTAATTTATACGTAACCATAAGACAAGATAGACATGGCATACTGATGGTATACTGTCAAAATTTCTTTCTTGACCAAATTTTTCTCCCCGAAGCTACACAAGGCGATGTGTTTAAGAAATTAAATTGTCGTCAAGCGTAGAACACGTATGATAATTATTTCTAATTAAAACTACGTTTGTTTAGCTACAGGTACCAAGTACTTATAACCAAAGGGGAGACCTAAATAAAGGTTCGCCCCGCTTGGTAGTTTAGTCCAACATCAAAGGTAAGATTCTTGTTATTATTTTCTTTAATAAATATATCAATATAATAGGGTCTCGTATTTAAAATTCCGCAAGGAAACCCCTATATAAGAAATCACCCATGGCGCGGATCTTTAAATGCCTTATCTCGGGGTGAGATGCTTTTTTGGTAACGGGCTATAACACGAGATTAAAGACGAAAACAATTCCTACGGAATTAAATCCGTATTTCCAAATAAAACATCAAAGACGATTATTTTTGCATTACATCTTTGCAAAATCTTCAAATTTTTCTTACAAAATTTGCTGCTTTTCGTGCAGATAAAAAAAATGTTTAACACAACTTTCTTGACCAAATTCCCCCCCCCCCCCCCGAGCTACACAATTTGTGATAACTGCACTTAAGGGGGAATATACCTTTGTGAGGGCAAAATCAAGGGTCATTTTTGACAATTTATTTAAGAAAACAGCGATATTTTTAAATTCGGTTGTTTATACATCTTGTAATACAAGTCTTGAGGTAAAAGAAAAAATTTTTTTTTAATCATTACGAAATAAAATGGCGGAGCAGTGGCTGATGAAAGACAACTTTTTTTTTTTCATAGTCCTCCACGGGCGTACTCGTACAGGTCACAATTTTCAACCTAGGACAAAAAATAAAAAAGATTTAGAAATTAAATATAAAGAACTAGAAAAGCACGTAGGATTTTCCAAAAATATTGATTTTTAAAAAAGTAGCGTCAATATGAAGGAAAAATGTATTTTTATAAAAATACATTTTTCTTTCATATTGACGCTACTTTTTTAAAAATCAATATTTTTGGAAAATCCTACGTGCTTTTCTAGTTCTTTATATCTAATTTCTAAATCTTTTTTATTTTGACGCTACTTTTTTAAAAATCAATATTTTTGGAAAATCCTACGTGCTTTTCTAGTTCTTTATATCTAATTTCTAAATCTTTTTTATTTGTGACCTGTACGAGTACGCCCGTGGGAAAAGAAGAGTTTTCTTTCATTAGCCACTGCGCCGCCATTTTATTTCGAAATAATTTAAAAAAAATTTTTTCTTTTACCTCAAGACTTGTATTAAGATGTATAAACAACCGAATTTAAAAATATCGCTTTGTCTTTCTTAAATAAATTGTCAAAAATGACCCTTGATTTCTTCCTTACAAAGGTATATTCCCCCTTAATAAGAACAAAAATATACATATGTATATATAAAAAAGATTCCCGTCTACTTGAATACTCGGATACAGAGCGAGAAGAAATATTTTTATTGGAACCTTTTAGGCCAACATGCGAGAGTTCTTCGACTTCGCGCACGCGGAATTGTATCATGGATCATGCTCGAGGATCCTGAACATTTTCTCATCGAGAAGCACACACTCGCGGAAGGTCCGTCAAAAATTTCGACGTGATACTAGCGCGAACCGTTATTTTTTAATAAATGTATCCTTTTTTGTCACCGTTAAAATTATAACCACATGTGAAATGTAATGGTACTTGGTAACAGTTAGAAATTCTTTCTCCGCGTGAGAAAAGTCAACAGCCAACTCTTTAACAGTAAGTGCAATTGTATAAAGTGCCCAAAGAAATCATATCGCGCATTCTCTTCATCTAATAAAGTTTTCTTTAGCCAAACTAAATAGTTCTTTCAATTCCTGTCAATCCTCGTATAGATCCAATACTATACGCATTAAAGAACCTCTAAAGCTAAACCCCTCACCAGCACAAAATAAGGTCGGACCTAGTAAAAAATTTAGTGCTATTTAATCAAAAATACTAGAATTTGTTGCTAATTTTTTGCTCTAAGATAACGTAAAAACATTTTCAAAAAAAATTTTTTTAAAAATACCATTTAGGACTGCACCGGCTAGATAAGCTGTCAGCTACACTTTAATAATATGTTACTTATATGATTTTGGTGCCAAAATAATTTACGGGCAATGTACTATCAAAATATAGCAAAATCCGATTTTGTTGTTAACTCTAACACTTGTAAAATAAATAGTTTACCCCAGCTGCGCGCTCGCGCTGCGCATTAAGTTCCCACACACAAAAAGATACTTAACGCCCGTCGAGAGAGCGCGGCCGGGATAAACTATTTATTTTGCAAGTGTTAGAGTTAGCAACAAAACCGGATTTCGGTATATTTCGATAGTACATTGCGCTAGGTCCGAACTTTTATTTTGCGCTGGTGGGGGGGGTCCAGCTTAATAGATATTTACTATACAGGGTGTTCTAAAAAAGGGGGGCCAAAATTTAGGGAGATATTCCTCACACCTAAAGGATAAAAAAATGTTATTATATATGAACATGGGTGCGGAAACGCTTTTTTCAGGAGTTAGAGCTTCTTTTCTGAGTACGGCTAAATGAGGTTGTGACCTTATCTGCCAGGCAGAAATCAGAAAAATTTGACCTTTAATGTCATAGTTACTTGTTTACATAATGATTAATCCTAAATTGTTTCTTGTGTAAGTAATACAGTCAACAATATTTTCAACATAACTCCTGAAAAAATCGTTTCCGCACCCATGTTCATATAACATTTTTCATCCTTGAGGTGTGAGGAATATCTCCCTAAATTTTGGCCCCCCCTTTTTTAGAACACCCTATATACATATAAAAGGTGACTCACCGGCAGTCGACACCGATGCACAACAGCGGAGTCGTAACCAGTCGTAACTGCATCGTCCCGCTACGTGATCTGTAAAATACAAAAGTACAAATCAAATTATATGTATAGCAGCGTCCAAGATAATCGATATTAACATATACGCGCAATAATTATTTCCTGAAATAATAATTGCACGCGTCAAAAAATTTATTCTTTCCGTGCGTTTTTTTGTTACAGACACAAATTACGCACGCTAGAGTGTACGAGAATGAAAAAAAAGCGTTGTGAATATCGCTAAACATTTCATATTAAAGATCAATATTTTTATATAAAAAAATTTTTTTGTTAATGTCAAAATGTGTACTAAAACACCCCAGAAGTTTAGAAAAGATTCGTTTTATTGGAGCCGAGAAAAAAAATCGCAAAAAATTATTCCTTTTCAAGCGTTCTATAGCAGGTTTCCCCCTTAATGGCCATTGAACTACGCTGTTGCGAAATTTGCTATTTATATAATAATAATTATTTACACTATAATAATAATTATTTATCCTGAACAAACCTGAGCAAGATGTTTCGCGCGACGACCGAGAATTGATATCATTCGCGACGAAACGACACAGAAAGCACGTACGCGATGACCACGGACACGAGCGGGTGCGAACACTGCGAACTCGGCGCGGCATGATCGCGGGATCGCGCACCAGCTAGAACGGAAAAGACGAAGAGAGCGAAGAATCCGTGATTACGACGCGATTCGTTCCGACTTCCGACGCAGGAAGCTCCAAAGCGGGGGGGTGGGGGGCGCACACGCGACACTTTTTACGCCGAGCAATGCTGGATCGCATTTTTCAGATAAACGGTTGCCCGAGCGTTCGTCGAGCAACTCGACGGTCGACGTTCCACGGTTCCACGCGTGGAACATGTACGGTGCCATAAAAACGCGAAAAATTACAGGGTTAGACATGGCGGATTGCGTACCTGTGGCAATTAGCCCCCAAACGCCCAGCCGGAGAGGCGAGGCGAAGCGTGGTGACGATATCCGATATCGACGAATGCGGATGGATAGCGATCGTCCACATCGATTTATTTCGACAAACTTTCGTCACGAGATCCAATTTGGCACTCAGGAGTCCGGACGCTCGTTTCGCGCACAAAAACGGGAGAAAAGCCGCGCGCGAAAGTACGGAGCTTTCGCGCGACCTACACGACCGTCGCGAGTGCGAGAGACGCGCGAAATGATTGGCTGATCGGTGTCTTTGCTGCTTGCGATTATTTCTTTCACGTACTTACTGCGCTCAAAACCAAATTCGATCGACGACACTGCCGGAAGCCAACAGAACTTTTCGCGGCCACGAGGCCGTTCCTTTCTGCGAGGATTGAACTCGCGTGGGGGATGGATCCGGTACGTGGCGCGGTGTCCGCGGATTTATTGCGCAGAGCCGTAAACACGATCGTCGCGAGCAATGGGCAACGCATGCGCCCTCGCACCTGTTCCCTCTGTTCGCGTCGCGGCGATCGATCATGGGAGAGGGGGTTGCTACCCGACATCCCTGTACCGATTGATTACGGATTACGGGCCACAAGCCTAGAGTCAGACGCGCGGGATTCAATCTCGTCGCCTCCATCGTCACCCGATCCCTATATATACCTAACTAATTTTATCCTCTTGATCCTTAACAATATTTTCCGTCAAAAAGAGATTTATAAATGAAGAAAGTGAGGAAGATAATAAAATAAAATTTGAATTAAAGTTCAAGTAAAAATTTGTTGCTAATTTGTTGCTCACAAAATTCACCTTTCAGCGTGCAGGCAGTTACAAGTTACAAAAGCAAAGTACCCAAAAAAAATTTGTTACTCGCCTAAATTTGGTACTAGCGTACCTATTGCCTGAATTTGTTGCTCTTGAAATATCCAAATTATAAATTTGTTGCTTGCAAAATAAGTATAGATAAACAATAAAAGCGAAAAACCTCAGCTATCGTTAGAGGTTAACATTTTCGAGAGAGAGCAACAAACTCAGACAATATCCCAGTATCAAATATAAGCGAGCAACAAATTTTTTTCTGGTACTTTACTCTTGTAACTGCCTGCACACTGGAAGGTTTTTCGCTGTCGTCCACATTTATTTTTCGAGCAATAAAATAGGGACTGACATATTTTGTGAGCAACAAATTACGTTATTGCTATGTGCAATTTGATTGCTATATACATATATATATTGTTCCGCTAACTTAATCTTCTTTTAGCGAAACATCATTTTTTAAGAATACTTGCAGAGTAACTAAGTTTTTTCTTTGGCAACTTTTTAGCAACAAATAAGCAACAAATAAAAATATTAGTTAGAATTGATTCTGCTCACTTTGTTCCGCTATTTTATAAGACTGTTTTATAAGATGGTTTTTGTAATAAATTTTTATTTTTTAAAGTGACAAATGATGATGTCTCTCCTCTTTTCCCCAAAACTGCTGTTGTCATGCCATAGAGATGTAACATTAAACAAAATGTTTTTTTCTTACATTTTTTTTGCAATAATTAGAATATTTTTATTTATTGCAAAACATTCATAAAAGTTTCAGAAAAAAACCAAAACGAATTTTTATAGCAAAAGCTCTTGTTATAATAATTTGACAGTTATATATACCTACATATGTATATATAATGTTAGTCATTTTTAGCTCAAAATGGAGTTGTTTTTTTAATTTACATCCCTCTTGTACGGAAGACTTCAATTAATCCTAAACAGGCAGGATTAACAATTTCAAGGTGGTGGTTTTCTGTCAAAAACCAATAGTTAAAAAATGAAATATACCCGTTCGTAACCACATGCTTTGTCAAGAATAAATATAATTTTTATTTTTTTAAATATCTACTTTCTCCTTTTATCCTATTCTTTTTTTTCTTTTAAAACTTTTTCCTATTTTTTATTTTTATTTATTCTAAAAAGAATTATTATACCCATGTTTGCTTTACTACTATCCTTTTATCAATAAGACAGAACTACTATTGATAGCATTAATGGGAGAATATTTATCGAAAAGAATAAGATCTTTTCTTATAACATAAAATCTCGTAACTCGACCTTTATATCTGTCGTCGCCAAATCATGCCAAAACCACTGCTTTCGAGAATCCGGATCAAATTCAATAAAACCCGGGATTAATTCTGACTTGCAATAGGGCCATCTAATTTTTAACGAGAATATTACCAAATCAATGAGAAACACTCCATAAAAAATTGTTACTAAATCTCTTTGTAATTTTCATAATATAGGTACTCACGATTCTGTATTATCAAAAATATAAAAGCGGATATCAAACTTCGCGAACGAGAAGATAATACTTGCTCGTCGGTTTAGCTCCAATAACATGCACAATTTTGTATTAAAAATTTATTAGCAATTTTCGCTATTTTAAAACAAAAACTGCTAAAAATGTTTAAAAATAAATATTTAACAAACGCGTTAATTTAATGTGTCTAATTACATACATCTTTTCAGTCTTGTATCTTTTTTTATAAAAAATTACGTGTATCGGAATTGGTTCGTTTCATTTGTCGCCTATTTTTTTATTTAATTATTGACTTACACCAAAGGCTTGTTCATCTTTCGCGTAATCGATATTTTTTTAATCTTGCACAAAATATACAGTTTTATGTATATTAATAGTGTGTATATGCAATAAGTTGACACTCTTTATAATTGAGAAACAAAAGAAATTTAATAAGTTTATTAACAATCTCCTTAGTCGCGATTGCTTGCGTTAAATAAACCAAATAAATTTTGCAGTTGCTATTCGATAGTTAACAATAAATATAGCAATTTCCCTAGTGTGCACGCACTATACAAAGTACGCGCGTCATTGGATGATCAAGACAGACGCGCATGCGTGCTAAATATGTTAAATTATAATACATATTGATCTTTTTGAACGCATTTAACAAAAGTAAAAGATAATAACGTTGTAATAATAAGTGATAATGTTTAGTAAATATTTTCAATAAAAGAAATGTGTTTCATTCCACATTTTACAAGTTTACAAAATGTGTACACATATATACGAGTTTTATAAAGAGTGAAATCGTTACAATCATACTTTCTACATTTTGACCCAAGATTTAATTTTTAACATCGATAACAATACAATGTGACGACATCTTCAATCCCAAATATTAAAATTTTTCCACTTGGCTATTTACATAATAAAAGGTATAATTTAAATATTTTTGTGTTGATGTCATTTGAAATATGATAATGAGATGGAAATAAATATGGCTAAGATCGACGATCAATAAGTTCTCATCTGCGACATAGATAAAATGTTCATAAACTTGTACACACAGCGGTTATGGTTATAACATACCCAAGACCAAACCATTTAACTTTAAATTTTTTTTGGGGGGGGAGGGGAATGTAAGATTGTACAGTGCAATAAATAATCGCTCACCTAGGGTTGCTCCGCCGGTGCTGGAAGCCTCCTCGGTGACCCCGGGCCTTCTCCTCTCAACTTCCTGTCTGGATTGCCTCTTCGCGGCGATATTCACTCGTCCTTACACTTATGTATGTCCATCAAGACCGTCTATCGCGACATTCGCACAATATTCACTCGCGAAAACACCCGGGGCATTGAGACACGACGCACACGTTACTCGCCCAATGTAAAATGTACTACCAATGGCGAAATACGATATGCGGGGCGGCAGCCACGCCACACGACACGCGGACGACACGCGCACGGCACGCACAGCATTCCCAGCATTCCCGGGTCCTCGCGGAGACGCGGTTATAAATCACGATCGAACAACACTTTTCACGGCACGACGTCGACGACAAAGTAACGCACGAGAAATACGGTGATGCGCGAGACCGCGAGCCATTCGTCACCGCGAAGTCGCGTCGTAACGGATTTTTGCATGCCCGACGCGCGGCGACTTCACACCGACGCGGACGCCGTAATCCCTACAACCACGAAGTAAGAGGTAAGGAGGTCGAACTTCATAGCGCGCGAGTAGCAAAAGTGGTCCCGATTCGTGGCACCCAATTGAGAGGGAGTCCGCTGAAAGGAATGGATTCTTATCGATGGGCGCCATTTTCAACCTATAGTGCATGCAACATATACTGTAGGATTTTCAGCACTCGTGAACGCACCCCAACCTTACCCGGCCAGCCCGGTCTCTTACTCCGTGCTGTATGTACATACACGTTGCGTCACTGGTCGCTGTACTCCGATTTGCAATTATAAAGCCAAATAAACTGAGAAAGCATTAAAAAGAAATCCCTTTTATTGCATGCATCGTGTTCTATAACGTGATCCGACAGCAGGAGACGGCAAAATATCCACGTCAAAAGCAACAACAGTCACCAACAGTCACCAACGGACTCTATTATACATTCACACATTCACCAACAGTCACCAACAGTCACCAACGGACTCTATTTCACGCACGAAGCACGCGATTTTACAATGCAAATGCACGTAAACAAACTGAACACGAAGTAAGAGACCGGGCAGGCTGGGTAAGGTTGGGGTGCGTTTACGAGTGCTGAAAATTCTACAGTATATGTTGCATGCACTATAGGTTGAAAATGGCGCCCATCGATAAGAATCCATTCCTTTCAGCGGACTCCCTCTCAATTGGGTGCCACGAATCGGGACCACTTTTGTTTCACGGAGTTCGACCTCCTTCTCTCTTACTTCGTGCCTACAACTCTCGTACCCCTCCCCCCCCCCCCACACATCGCGAACAACGAACAATGCCCGCGTCGATCGCTGATCTCACGGTCTATCTCGTGAATCTCGTCTCGTACCCACACTGTTGTCTCTTTTAGCTGAACTTCACTAGATTATCGTGCCTCGTGCCACGATGCCGAAATACATTATGCGGTGCAGCCACGATCGACACAGCACCGCAGCACGCGCGCGGCACGCGCACGGCACCCCCGGCACTCCCGGGTTACTCGCGGAAACGCGGTTAATCATGATTGCGCGACACATTTCACGGCACGACGACGTCGACGATAGGGACACGCGCGAGAAGTACGATGTACAATGATGCGCGAGACTGCGAGCCGTCCGGCCGTCCGCAACCGCGAAATCGCGACGTAATATTTGAATGTCCAACGCGCGGCAACCCGGCAACCTCACACCAGTGATGCGAACTGCGATGCTTTTGCCCGCAGCCAGCACGTGTGGAGGGGATAGCGCGCCCGCCGGCGGCTCGACGCTCGGGGAACTTCGGGCGGGTAAAAGAGCGCAGACACACTCGGATGTCTCCTTCATGTGAATGTTTATATATCAATCAATCTCTGAGTATCTAAAGAAACTAAAAATAATAACCGATTAAATTAGGCAACTATAAGAATTCGGGAAAAATTATCACTTTATGAGATTATAGCGTTTTTATGCTAACTAGTATAATAATTTAACACGCATACTTTTTACACATTCCAAATTCTCTATTACAATGTGGTAGAATGACGACCACAATAACAAACACACATGACATCATACATAAGGTTCAAATTTTTCCCAGAATTAAACTAAACTGATATCTTAATATATATTATATAATCGCAAAATAGTTACAGAGACAAATATATATCAATTGTAATTCTACAAAATTGTTACAGAGACATATATCTATTAATTGTAGTTCAATGTTATTTAAAGAATTATTTAATTATATATTAGATTATTATTTCAATAATATTGGACATTAAAAATTATACAATTAGGAATAATTCAATATTATGATAACATGTATTGTTAATCATTGTATAATTACTGGTCATATAATAATAAATGTTAATAAATGTATAATTATTCGTAACATTTGAATCACGTCATAAAATAATCATATATATTGTGCTTTATATAATTTTGTGATTATAATTATATTATAACATAAAATTTCGCACGCATTTTTTAAGCAAAAAAGGATAATGACAAACACTGCTCGCTTGTATGATTTATCGCGCGATGAAATTTTCTCTCGTGGCGTGACGTTAAATTTTCAAATTTATCGTTCAATTTCAGTAATTTGCGTTGCTTATTTAGGCGGTTGCGCGATGTAAAAAGGAAAGTCTTCACTAGACCCTGCATAAGCATCCCATTCGCTCTCATCGGATTCTACATCGCAGTCATTAAAGACCAGTGGAGGAAATGTTTTTTCGGTCACGTTCGCATCATCATTCATCGATTTACACGTTTCAGATGCGCAATCCGATTTAAGGGGTCGTCTCACTTTGACCGGTTTGAAAAATCGAATTTTTTTTTTTTTTACATATTTCGATAGTATATACCCTTGAGAAACTTGTGTGAAAATTTCATAAAGATCCTAGAAGTATTTGAGATTCTACGAGCCTTTTTCTACCTTAGTTCGGAGCGAAATAGTCCATACGCCAGGTCGATTGAGCATTTTTATCCAGGTTGATGGCTAACGTTAATGTTTTTTGGGTCGTAGAACAAGAATCTGTAAATAGTTTTTTCGTAAGTCGATGCCATAAAAAGTTATTAACAATTTATTTGTTTAAATTGCCCTAGCGATCAAACTATACATCCTATAAAAAAATGAGCAAGAAAAAATTTGTTCCTTTTTTCACGACAAACAAAATGGCCCAAAAAACATAAAAAACCATTAACTTTAGCCATCAACCTGGATAAAAATGCTCAATCGACCTGGCGTGTCGACTAGAAAACGAAGCAGCTGGAACTCTAGATTCGTTTCATCACCCCCCCTGCTTTGGACAAAGAGGTTCAACCGACCAAATCGATAGAATCTGAACTGTTTGAAGAAGCTGAAGGATTGATGTATGGAGCAGGGATTGCAGATTAATTGTAAGCACATTTTTTTCACTGTTTTTCCGTAACAAAAACTTTAAACGCGTTTTTCTCAAAACACGTTTTTCGTGAACTGCGGACACGATAAAAAAAAAACTACTTGACGAATCGGTCTGAAATTTGTATGGCTTATTGAAAACACTAATACCTCTAGTATGAACCACGATCAAGTCAAAATATTGAAATTATCATATTTTAAAAGTCAAAAAACATGACGAAAAATTGGCTTTTATGCATATTTTTTCTTTAAACCTCCACCATTTTTTTATTTTCAAACATAAATTATTTCTGGAGGTTCATACGATAGCGACACTCATACTAATCAAGAATCTTTTTTGTTTTTTTGTTTCAGATGATTCTACAAGCAGTTACAATGCCCGCAGTGGACCAACCTTTTTTTTTTACTTGTTTGCATTTTTGTATTTTCAATTAAATAAACTTGACTAAAAATTCTACAAAAAATATGTTTTGTTGTTTAAAGCATGCGTAATAAGTACAAAAAACATTCATTCAATTATCTGCATTAGTATTGCCAAAAAAAATTCATAAAAATAGCGAATTTTTTGAGCGTTCAAAGTGAGACGACCCCTTAACAGATTTATTATCCCCATTACTTTCGTCACTTTTGTTATCATTGATATTCTCTCGACCAGAACTCAAATCGTCAAAATCCAATTCACTGCTATTGCTTCCTGTATTTTGCACGATTTTTAACATCTGTTGCATTAGTTTCGGAACGTTCATCGTCGCCTGATCCGTCCCATTCAATTGATATTTTGAATCATCATCGTTACAGGATAAAGCGGTAGAATCAGACTGATTCAACTGATGCTGTTTCGTATCATCAACATTAGAAGTAATACAATCAATTTCCAAAGACTGATTTAACCGATGCTGTTTTATGTCATCAACGTTAGAAGAAGAAATAGAATCTGTTTCCATGGATGAAAAGGTTGTTGTTGTGGAATCATTATGTAATTCATTTAATGTAAGGTTTTTAGGCAGCTCCTCGAACGTTGAATCCTTAACTAAGCCGTTTATCTTGATGTGATTATTTGTATCCATACAGTTGCCTATAGATGCCTGAGATTGTTCTTCGTTTGACGAAATAATTGTATCATTGGATGTATTGCAACTGTAAGGCGACGATCGAATTTGCTCACTGCTGGAAGATTCGCTTATATTAACGAAATTGGAGTTTATCTGCTTACGCCTCGTTTTGTCCCATAGCGTCTTGCCACTAGGAGTGTATGCTTTGTTGTTATTTGTATTGGCCTCAAGGGAATTGTTTGTATTGCGTTCAGGTATTTCTCTGTTTGTGTTATCTTTATTATTAGATGTATTAAAGAAAGTTGACTTCGAAGCTGACTTGGAATGTCTGTTCTCCATTTTATGATCGGCTTTTATTTCGCACACTTTGCCATTTCTGTTTACTTCTTGATTTATTTCCTTCGAAGAAGCTACGTTATTGACTTCAAAGGTATTTGTACTGGAATTTGATGTATCTTCAGATTGTACACCATCATGTAATGTCTTGAGCTTGTTTGGTTTAAACATTACTGTGACAATGTGGTCGGGTATTGTCTTGTCTTTTAGCGTTTCTATAAAATTGGACATATTTTCAACGTTATAATCAATATTATTCTCGGGCAGAAAATTTTCCTCTTCCACACAGGTCAGGTTTAAAAAATACTGTTTGCCAGGTACCTCTTTCTCTGATTATGCGATCCTGATTTATGTTCTACGTCGCTCTCACGTTCTCCATTTGGCATTTCCAAATTATTAGGCACTGAAGCAGTTGGTCTATCAGAAAGGTTTTTTTCCTCTCTTATTACCGACCAATCAAAAGGCTCCATCAAACCACGTCCACCATACAAACTCCTAAATGTTCCAAAATCTTTCGTATCGTTTTCATCATCGGAATCTCTCACACCAAATTCCATATAATTGTAACAGTTTTCACTGTTATTCTGCGATTTTACTATCCTATTTGAATCGATTTGTCTTGCATTATCTTTGTTATCTGTGTTTATTTCAGAGATGGAAGTGTTTGAATTAGAATTGGATTTCTGATTTCTGATTCTCAATTTTTCGATAAATGGTAACTTTTGTAAGTGATTCCTTATTTTGCGGATAGTTTTTCGACGGCGATTTAGCATCCAGAGCCTTAGTATCCGGAGACTTAGCAGGCTAAGATGTATCATTCAAAAGTTCAAGCTTTTTAAGTAACGCTTTTTTGCTGATCGGGACGTTATGCAAGGACTTGTCAGTTTTGTTATCGATATCTTCGCTTTTTACATCGGATAATCTATGCGTTCTCTCATCACACGATATCGAGTGGTTTCTATAATAGTTTCTATGTCGCGGTTTTTCGAACCTCAAATAATATATTATGTCATTCATACGCACCGTTTTACCAACTTGCGCTAGTCTCTCTTTCACTAACCAGTGGTTTATATGCACATCCTCTTCTTCGCTGATATCGGTCAAAATGACCACCATGGAATTGTGCTGTCAAAATAATCAGATAAATAATTTTATAACATTTTTGCAATTCTATAATATTAAGTTACATAATGTTAGAGATTTAAAAATAAGATACAATTTATAATTTTTAATTGTTCCTTTAATATCAAAACTTAATGTAAAAAATAAAGATATCATAAAAAATAATTATAAAAATATCAATAACAAAAACACAAAAATATCAATAATTATAAGATAGATATAATTCAGAATTTTAAGAACTAAAACATTTTGATGTTTCGACTCTCAGAAATAGAGAAAATAATCTCACCTTAGGATCAACACTAACTATGGTTGCAGCTAGGAGAGTGCGTTCGACCTTGTCGATGAATTGATCATGTACGCTCTTCTTCCAGCGAACGCCAACAATTGGTTTAACATCATATAAGCCGCAAGGAATTTCTTGAGCAAAAAGAGTAAAAAGGCAAACTTTTTGTGCAAATAATATACATCCTCGGCTGCATACATCTTTAAAGTCCCGTAATCATAAAAAAAATACCTGTTTTAAAAAATAATTACTGCATATTAAAATATAATTTCTCAAAATTAATAAAATTATTTGTCGGAAACGTATCATTTTGTTACTGTTGCTTTGGTGCAGCTTGTACTACACTCACACTAACCGTCACTCTAAAATCTGGCTTTACTCTCTTAATGATCCCTCGATGCCATTCACCTTTGTAAATGCAAGCACAATTTAGGTCCTTTTTAAGGCAATTTTTGCAATGGTATATGTATTTCTGTTACTCTCATAGAAATCGCTAAAGCAAGATAATTTCAACTCAGATTTTACTGCCAACATTTATATATGTAAAAAAATTTGTAAAGATTGGTTGACTACACATATACTTACGATAGTTCATCCATCATTTTATTGAAATGTTTTCTATTTTCTCGGAGATGTATCCAAAAAAAGTTTGGATGAAACACTTCTACAACATATACCTCTAAATATTTTCTGTTGCGTTTTAATTCAATCACCGATATTTCATCAACAGAATCGTATAATTCATTACGTCATTAGGAGCAAAGTTCCTGGTAATGGTAGGAGACTGTAAAATTACAAAAATTATTATAATAATTGAATTATCATGTTGCATTACAAATGCTAAACGCCTTTCTAGCATTATGATTATAATAATCAACAAGAAATAACTATTTAATTAATATTATATAAAGAAGACATGTAAAAGAAAATATTATAGATGTATTATTACTATAAAAAATTATATTAGACATTATAAAATTTTCTATTCATGAATTTGTCCTCGTACTAAGATATAACAATAAGATTTCTACTATTTGCAATAAAAAGTAAACACTAAAGATTAACGCTCTGCTTGTACTTCTCATAGATCTTAATATCCGTGATAATATTGATGAATCGATGAATAGCAGTAACATTCATAAGAAAACATTAACAATTTTAACATTATTAATTATACAAATTCAGAATCTTTAATCGACTAAACTGGCAATATTCAATCATCTTTTCGAAATGAACTTTTTTGAAAGACTGCGAGCCGACCAGATTTGTCAGATTCACACAGCACGTTTCAGATCAAATCGAGATGATGAAATTCGACCATGGATTTGGTCCGTTGATGTAGATAGTTTAAATTAATTTTAATTTTTATTGCGAAAAATATTACCCCAGCCAGGGCTCGAACCTGGAACCTCCCGCATTCCGTTCGGGCGTCGTAACCAATTCGACTACCGGGGCATGTGGTAATATTCATCGCAATAACACATATTAAGATGACTTCTAAACAATAATAAGATGGAACACCGAAATTCTAGTCAAAGGTGTGGGTATAATAATAATAATACATTACTTAATTCGCCAGTGATAATTAAACAAATTCAGAATCTTTAATCGACTAAACTGACAAAGTTCATTTCGAAAAGATGATTGAATATTGCCAGTTTAGTCGATTAAAGATTCTGAATTTGTTTAATTATCACTGGCGAATTAAGTAATGTATTATTATTATTATTAATTATCACAGTTAACAATTTACAGCACAATCCACAAGAAAATATGCTTTGCCGGCAAATTCTGGAGCTAATTCTAAATAAAAAATATCACTAAACAAATAAATATGTTACTAATACATAAAATATTACGTACAACATCTGCCGGGATCGGCGGATTCTCTTCAGCATTACTACGTTGTGCTCGCACTGTATTATGCTCGTCATATCGATTATGCGAGGATTGTGCTATATCAATAGGCTCTGTTTTTAAAACTACTGGTCTTTTGTCCGCGCTTTATAGTATAAAGTCATCAGTCTTGTTGACCTGCGTCATGTAGAAGATTCGTGGCAGGTAAGACGTAAATTCACGCACACTGGCAAAGCCCAACTGGGTGTAATTCAGGCGCACCTTGTATTCGTGGATGAATAAATTTGGCAAATCAGCGCACCAAATGCCCTCCGGAATATTTCCGCATCAGTTCCTCCAATCGAAACTTGGTTCCGTCGTTTATAAGCTGGGATATGTCAACGTATTCGGCACTCCTCATTCCGTGTCGCACTTGCCATTCATCATAGCAAAGTCTTCATTGATTCCCTTATCGTTGTTCTTGTTGTAATTGTCAGTTTGTTCACAATTCACATACTGCGCAAGCTTCGCCGCGAACTCCTCGCTCGTTTCTACATGCCTCTGACAGTTTACGGCGCAATCAGCTGGCAAGAAATCATCTTCATCACTAAAATACTCTATCTGCTCTATACCCTCGCAATCCTCCTGTCCAGCAGCATATATAGTTTGTGTGGTCGGAGGCGACCCCGAATCGCTCTGCGACTTGCTCTGCGACTGTGGAAGAACTTTGGAGGACTCCTCTTCCGTCAGCGCAGCAACCTGGTGGGCTGCGTTATGCTGGTGGGCTGCGTCATGCTGGAAGGCTGCGTCATGCTGGAAGGCTTGCGTTATGCTGGAAGGCTGCGTTATGCTGGAGGGCTGCGTTATGCTGGAAGGCTGCGTTATGTTGGTGGGCTGCGTTATGCTGGTGGGCTGCATTATGCAAATCCCTCCTCCAGGCCGGATATATCATATTGCCATCCAGGTACAACTGATGTGACAGTAATTGTAATTGCGTCTGTAATTTCTGCGTAGAGATAGTGACGAATAGCACTGAGTGCTGTACGAACATCAAAGCATCCTGCAGACTCACGCCGTTTGGACTGTTCTGGATATGTTGCATAAGATAACATAACTTGTCAGGTGCGATGTAAACCTGCTGAAGTGGCCTCGGGTAATGGGTACGACGATTGTACGGCTGACGTAAATGGAACGGGATGTATTTGCCTCTCTGGGGCACTCTCGCTCTCTGGCGCGCCACCAACGAGCTCACGTGCTTAGTTTTCTCCGACGCAATCGCGCGTACACAGTGACCACTATTATACTGCTCGACAATGAAATATTCCGGCATACTTTGGAGAAATTCCACTAAATCTGGTATAACCAAATTGACGATACTGTATACGGGTCTTCTCCTCGTCATAATAGTCTCTCTCTAGAACGGCTATAGCTATACTCTCTGTGGCACCTTTCCGGGCGACCAATAACGCCAAGAGAATCTTGCGGACATCTTCAAGATTATGTTTCTTCGACATTTTCGAAATCTGTTTGGGATTTATAAGAAAACTTTCTTATTATCACCTCCTATCGTGAAATCAAAGCATTCATAAAATAAGAAATAAATTTTATATTTAATAAAATTTTAAAGAAAGTATGTTAAATTACCAATCATACGAATGTGTAAAAAAAAGAAGTTGATAGTTTCTTAGATCGTTATTCTACAGAATTACATATGTGATAGAAAGCTTTTATAAATCTGCCTATACAGGGTGTACCTAAACTGGTGATAAATATTTTAATGACAAATACCTTGTAACATTTTAAGACGAAAATTCTAATACGAAAATGCCGAGGCTATAATAGTTTCCGAATGAGAAAATTTAAAGTGGTTAGTATTTCGCGCACAACATGGCCAATGATAAAGGTCCTTCCATGAATCGAATGCCTTTGACAGTGATGTAAAATTATTGTAAAAAATTCAAAAGTCTTATTAAGAAACTATTTCTGTTTGTTCGTAATAAATCATAAAACCAGTTTAAAAGTATTTATTCATTGTTATAGCCTCGGCAATTTTGTATTAGAATTTTCGTCTTAAAATGTTAAAAAGTATTTCTCTTTAAAATATTTATCGCCAGTTTAGGTCCACCCGGTATAGTTAGAGATATTAAGGATGAAAGAGAAAAATATGTTGCTCTTCTGTGGGATAAAGTTTCACTACAACCGGCCTTGTCATATAATAAGGCACATGAAAATGTTATTGGTTTTGAAGACTGGGGTATGAAAAGAACAAGAAAAATTGGAAGTGTCTTTTACAATATTATTTTTGGTTGCCCCTTCAGGATATTTCCACTTGCTTACCTCTGTAGCAAATTCTCCTGGAGATAGAAAATGAGCCACGTTGCAACGGCAAGTAAGAACGTCGAAAGCGATAGGAAGACAAAGGAATAGAAAAATTTAACAATCCTTAATAAAATACAATCAACTTACCAATATCGAAGGGTACATTCAAGTAATTATAATATTCATTCTTCATCTCTTCGTACGCCATGAATTGTATCGCACCGTGTGAAACACCAAATAATCCAGGAACTAAACCCTGCAAGAGTACAGAGTACTTTATTTAATCATGTAAATTGCAAATGTCTTCTCATTTTATTTCAATAATAATTCGAAAGTTCAATTATGAGAACTTGTTTGCCTTATATAAGCCTCTAATACCCTCCATCTTGTAAATCTTCTTTAAAGCATCAATCATGTCACGATATTTCTTGGACTCCGCTAGATACACATCGTCAGCATATTGTAAGCACAGCCGCGTCTTTACCACCCAGATTGGGTTAGTCATGAGCAAAGTAAGCACTCCGGCATCAGCGGCAGCGAACATGTGCATGGACAGTCCGAGGGGTTTCTTCGAATTGCCACCTTTGATCGAAGTCTTTATCGTGTTATAGCTGCAAATTAATTGGCTTTTAGCACGAGATATCCAAAAAACTACATACAAAGTAAATTTTTCGAAAGAATACAGTACATAAATAATACTAATCGATAATCTAGACTTGAAATCTTTATCACAGATTGATTGATATTAGCACAGTTGTTTAATTACTTAGATTTCGAGACGAATCTAGGGCTCCAGCAATCAGCGATCGCTACTTTATCCTACTTACAAGAAGAAATAGAAGCCCCATGAACTGCCCGATCCTAGAATGTTCGGCGTTACACCCCTATAGAGTCCACGTACACCCTCGGTTTTAACGATCTGTGCGATAGCATTCCTAAGACCATTGTATCGCGGTGCCTTACTCGCTTGACCATCATTCACTGCAATAAAAAGATAAAAAAGGAGATCTTGTTTGACTACGTTCATCACGTGCTTCGATAAAGAAATCGAATTAATACGTTCACCACATACCGAAGATATAATACCAGGTATCCCATTTTAACTTTCGCACCGTAATATCTCTAAAAATATGGAAAATACGAAAAAACGTTTCAGACGAAAGTCGTATGGATTCAAGGGGGACATAAGATGGTGGCAATGATTTGACCTTAGATGGTCGTTTGAAGCTCACGTGAACGTCACCTTCAATTTCTTACAGCAAACCTCTTATATTGTAATATATCGTTTAAAATGGCATAAAATAAGAAAAATTTTGCCTCAAACCAGAGGTCGATACGTTGATCCGTTCGGCAGTTATTTAAGGTCAAATTTGAAAAAAGTCAATTTTTGACCCTAAATAACTCCCGAACCGGTCAACGTATCGACCTCTGGTTAACGTCAAAATTTTTCTTATTTCTTGTCCTTTAAACAATATACTACAATGTAGGGGGTTTTAGGTAAGAAATTAAAGGTGACGTTCACGTAAGCTTCAAACGACCATCCAAGGTCAAATCATTTGCCACCATCTTATGTCCCCCTTCGAACCAAACAACTTTTATCTGAAACATTTTTCCGTATCTGCCATATCTTTCGAGATATTTGCCTGGGAAAATTAAAATAGGACACCCTGTACATATCAGTTACACGTATAAAAGTTCAAACTTTGTAAAATACTGCGAAAAAATCTATAAATCAACGGCTGCGTAAATTAAATTTAGAAGAGTTCGGTGCACTAGATATATATGTATTTATATAACAGTAACAATATTTAAAATATTTATAAACATTGTACTCTACGCAACCGCAACGGCGCGGTCGCGAGACGGTATTGCTTCTCACGGCGCTCGGCCGTTAGCACGCGCTTAGAGTGGGGAAAACGACACCGCAATCCGGTCTCTGGTTATTAAACATACACGATCGATTGGGAACATTTGCAAAATTAAAACGGGCAGCATTCGATAATCATATAATAACTATACCTATGCCGAGAGAGAAAAACACGACATACAATCTTATGGAAATAGAGAACACTCTGGACACTCTGTTCATGGAGAACGATAATTCCGTTATCGAAGATATTTGAATTAAAATTTTCTATATATATGGAAGAAAAAAAATGTTACACAAGACAAACATTTTATACGGAAATCAGGATCGAATCAAAAAAGTGCCACGAATGACGAACCGTTAATATTAGAATCTCGTGCTTTAGAACTTTTGTTCAAGGATGAAAGTTACCTTCTAACTTAGTCTAATAACAAGAAAACATTATTCCTTTGCTAATATTTCTACCAATTTAAATAAATTCTATTATTTTAAATAAATTTTTCTATCGCATTTTTAATGTTTTAAATTATATTAATAATAAGAGCCAGTCACCCTACAGGGTGATATTCCGAGAAGTTCTTCAACTAAACAACGTACTTTGAAATTTACATCCAATTTTTGTGTCGAGAGGTTAATGGATCGAGAAACGCGTATTAGTGATGATTTTGATAATTATTGTATAATTACAGAGGTGGAGCGATGTACCTCAACTAAAAATTCGTCCAGGTCTAAAATCATGAAATATAAGGCTCAGAAGATTGTCATTTAAAACACAATCACAATGTGTGATTTGGAAGGTTTCACAAGCTAGTGCTTCAAACATTTTTCGCAATGCATCGAATCTTGCTGGAATGCATCACACTTTTGTAAAATTTCCATATACACTCAATGAAATTACAAGAAATTGAACCAAGAGCTTAGTAGACAAGATAATTGAAACTGAATACCAAAAATCGATGATGTGATCGATTGTAAACATATAAAAATCGTTGATACACTAAGAAACAATTTAATGAAACTTTTAGAAATAGGATCTTTCTCTCTAAAGTAGAATCAGTGTATTGTCACAAAACCAGTGATAGGTATAGCACTGAATTGATTCAGTGAAATACACTGATTCTACTTTAGAGAGGCCTTTTCCAATAAACATATCTACAAACTGTAGCTAAAGAAGTAAAGATTTTTTTGTGTTACTGATATTTTGTTTACTTCTTAAGTAGCTAATATCAAATAAGATCCGTCAAGATCCGTTTAAGAAATCCGGACCCTGAGGGCGGAGTACGTTATCGCGATCAGCAATAATTAATAACACGTTAGTGTAATTGAAACAGTTCTGTTCGAACCGGCGGCCGCTGGAGGATTTAAGGGAAATCTCTGATTTGCGATGCAATCACCATCCTCGAAAAACATCCCCTATTTCTGAGAAATGTTGACTTCTTAATTAATTACATCACGAAAATACGGATTATTAGAAAAATGAACATTAATAAAATCGATGTAGAGGCGTTTAGTTATTTATTACGTAATGCGAGAAGAGATTATAAACATAGTAATATGACAACATGTGATATAGATGTTAAGACAGATTGGTTAGTACGTGTAATAAGTGACGCAGTTAATGAGTTGGCGCTGATAGAAGAAAAGATTGTACCGATAAAATGGTTGCACAATAAATGGTTTAATGGAGACATATTGGAAGCAATTAAGGAGTGTCACGGCTTTTTGCACGCGGGCGCAAGCCGGATCAAAAGGGGACGGTAGAGAGTCAGGTGTCAGGCCTCTCAAATTGGTCCCTCGCACGAAATCTCTCGACTCGCGATATAAACTATTGGGCGCCAGACGCGGCAATCGCGTCCACTAAACACAACGATCCTCAAATAATTTATCACGACAACTCGAATGCTTCAATTCGCAAAAATTCGCCAAAACGCAAGTAATGACTCACGAAAGCTCCGACTTAATTATTCGTGCGAAGGCCGACCAGCTCGACCTAACGGTAGAGGGGCAGGGCAAGGCAGGGCAGTGCAAGAGGACGACGGGATAACGGCTAAATAACTCGCCACATGTAGAATATAATAAAAATAGATGATCGTTTATTACTAATATCTGGCAATGAAATTGGTGAAACAGTGGTTTAATAATAGTAATTTTAATAATAATATTTAAATTGATCCGAGGAATAATAACAAAGTTAAATGAGGCAATCGCCCTTGCCTATCGAACTGTAATCAAGTTCGTTGACAAAAACTAAAGAAGAACGCGAAGTAATATCAAGCGCGAGCGTACGCGATGAATAATACGCGACAACGAGTAACGTAAGATCAGACGGAAAATAGATTGGAATTCATGAAACTGTTGAGTGACTAAATTATAATGATCTCTGGATCGTTACGGAACAAACCAAGAACTAGACAATGAGATCTAAATGACATTCGCGATATCTCTCGCAATCCGAAACGTAATTCGGTAAATATTATAAACAATAGAGCCACGATTTTCGACGATCAAGTATAATTTCTGCGTGCGCCAAACGGAGCGCGACAACGTAATCTCGCGAGATTGCAACTCGCCCAAGAGACAAATAATCACGCTGGGATCGCAATAAATCTATCAATTAGACTCGGAGATTCAACTCCGGTCTACTTGGTTCTGTTCTGTCGTCAGTGGTTTTTACGCCGTTTCGGCGTGAGCTCGTCGCACGCGCGACGCAATTAACGGGCGCAATAAAGCACGCAAATCAGCAAAATATTCCGTAACTTAACAATAACGCGAGAAAAGATTCGGGATAACGCGAACAATAGTCAAGATAACGCAACGAATAAACCAGGGTAACGCAATATTAATATTCCGACTCAGAAAATGCCAATGAATAATATCCGGACGCGAATCTAATACAAAATATCAAACGCGAGTAATAACGCAAACTAATACGCGGCAGCGAACAACGCAAACATAATATCCTTAGCATAGCAATTGATAATTATCGCCATTAAGATCGCTAACAATAATACTAAATAAGGTCGCAAATAATAACACAATAATATTGGAAATAATCCAAAGTACGCGAGATAATATTCGGACTTGACTCTAACACTCAAGAATATCGAACGCGAATAATAGAACAAAACAAATACGCGGCAGCGAGAAACGCAAGAAACTAGGCAAACGATACAAATAGTAACGCGAAAGGATATCGCAAATAATAACGCGAAGAAAGATCGCGAATAATAACACAAACTAATAACACCAATAAGTAACGCAAAATAATAATACAAATAATAACGCGAAATAATATCGCGACTAATAACGCAAGATAATAACGCGAAATAATATCGCGACTAATAACGCAAAATAATAACAAATAATAACGCGAGAAAATATCGCGGTAAAAGTTTACAATAACTTACACAGCTCGGATTACTTTGACCTTGACATATGTTGTCAAGGTCACCCTCCTGAGTGACCTTCAGAAGGTTTTAGTCGGCAGTCGCTGTTTATTAAAAAGTTATAAACAAAAAAAGTTTGGAAAATATAGCAGCTATTTTGAGTATTGGAAGGCATAAACGACTAATATTACGTTTTTTTTTAAAGCAGAGAATACTTTATTTCGCGAGTATGTGCTTCAACTTACAAAGCACATACTTGTAAAGCGCGTCACTAACCTATAGGTTAGTGGCGCGCGTTACAAGTGTGTGCTTTGTATGTGCTTTGTATGTGCTTCAACTTAGAGAGCACATACTTGTAAAGCGCGTCACTAACCTATAGGTTAGTGGCGCGTTTTACAAGTGTGTGCTTTGTATGTGCTTCAACTTAGAAAGTTGTTTATAACCATTTAATAAACAAAAAAAAATTTGGTGGGGAAAATTATTTAAAGCAGTGAATTGTTGGTATATTGAAAGGAAAGTTACCATTCTCTGCTTTAAATAACTTTTCTTTCAATATACCAACAATTCACTGCTTTAAATAATTTTCCCACCAAACTATTTTTGTTTATAACTTTTTAATAAACAATGACCGCCAGCTAAAACCTTCTGAAGGTTACTCAGGAGGGGGACCTTGACAACATATGTCAAGGTCAAGGTCGTTTATGCCTTTCGATACTCAAAATAACTGCTATATTTGTCAAACTTTTTATGTTTATAACTTTTTAATAAACAGCGACCACCGACTAAAACCTTCTGAAGGTCGCTCAGGAGGGTGACCTTGACAACATATGTCAAGGTCAAAGTAATCCGAGCTGTGTAAGTTATTGTAAACTTTTACCAATATCGCAACGAATAACGCAATATAATATCGCGACACGATATCGCAAGTAATACGCTGGGGCAGCGTCGCAATTAATATCTCCTGAGGATATCGGGAATGATAGATCCCGAGCGGCGCAGCTAACAAAACCCAGGAACGCGACACGGAAATAATACGCAGCGAACAACATGCAAAAACACGCGGTATGCGGGCGCGACGTGACTCGCACGCTGGGGCGCGGCGGCGGAGGCGCGAGCGCGAACGCGGGTACGACTCGGGACGGCACTACGCAATCGAAAACGCCAAAAAGGATCGAACTCTAACGGAACGCGAGCAGATACGAGTCCACGTCACACTCAACGCGCACTCAAAGTCGGTCGTAAGAACGCCGGACTTCACCCGGTACGCGAGCAGATACGAAGTTACGCCACACTCAACGCGAACCCGAGGACGTACACCGTACACGAATCTAATACGCGGCCACTCCCGTATGTCGTCCGCGCGAACGCGAGGCCTCGTCCTTCGACCCCGCCGAAGGTCGCCGCACGCGCCCGCGATCACGATCTCCAAGGGGGGTCGTTACGCGACGCGAATTCACGACGCCCTATTCTCGCACACACAAAGCTCGCGCGATCGCCAAGGGGACCCTCCGCGCTCGATGCCGATCGCTACCGCGAAATCACCAATTATTGCTACGCCGTGCACGGCGAGCGGACACCAAAATTCACTAAAACGGCACTAACGCGAATCGGCAACGAAACGCGAACGCGACCCGACGGCTTTCCCGTGGCTGTACACAAATTATGACTCGGGCAACCTCACCGGTAGCTGACTCTGTCTCCTCGACGTCGCCGCCTCCTCAGGGCACCTGCCGGACCGGACAGCTGGCCTCCCACAATGTCACCGCTAATCGCACTCAAAGCCGGGTCACGGCAATTATTACGCGAACACGTGTGCTGACTCGGCGTGTTGACTCGGCGAGAGAGCGAACCGAAAGAGATCGTCCCTTCGGTCGCTCGATTGCGGATCGACGACGCGCCCCACCCCGGGGGGTGCGTACGTCGGTGGCGCGATAGCGCGGGCCAATCGGGATCGATCCCGCAAGTACGCCGCGACAGCTCGCGTAACGTAATCTCGCGTGATCCGTTGCGGGGTGCCTCGCGACTCCGCGATAATTAATCGATGGAGCGCTCGATGAAAGCGGGTCGGACGCCCCGGTCCGCCTCACGGCATCTCCGCCGCGGGGACGTCCTTCCCCGTGACTTCCAGATCGGAGTCGTAACCGTCGTAACGATTACGCCGCTTCACGGCGTAACGCTATCGTGGCGGGGTCGTTCCGCCCTCCCGCATCCAGAGCGCCGGGACTGCTCCCGTCTTCACGCCGGGATCACGCGGTCGAGTCTCTCTCCGCGATCCCCCGTGCGTGGCCCGCGACGATCCTTCATCTCCGCACTGCTGAATTCCGGAGCGTCCTTCGCCCCTCGCACTGCTCCTTTTCCCTGATGCCCGCAAGGTCGCTGCCGATGATGTTCTTGCCGGTGGATTCCGGCGAGGTGCCGCGATTACAGAATATAATAAAATAAACAAAAAAGATAATTAATACGCTATCAGTTAACGACGAGGCCCCCTGGAGATTTCGCGCTGCTCTTCCGGCTCGCCCCCGAGCACAATTCCGCGCCCCGTGGCGGCGGCGGAGACGCTGCAACGTGCAGCGGAGCTGCCACGTCACAGGAGAAAGATAAGAAATATAAAGAGGCTATAGAGAGTAGGAATCCGAAGGTGTGGACGGATTTTTAAAGATGTAGAAACAGAGTCGTTAAGCTAAGCAGAGATAGAAAAACGGAATATTTAGTGAATCAAGTTGACACATTTAAAGGCGATTCATATAAATTATGGAAAGCAGTTAAGACTAATATATTAAAATCTAGTAAAAATACTGAATATGGAGTAGGTATACACACAGATAGGCGGAATATGAGAATGATTTAGAGATAGCTAATAAACTTAAATAAATATTTTATTGAAAGTATTGATGAAATTGTTGAAGGCATAGAAATAGGGGATGAAAAGTACTGTGACTACTTAAGTAATAAAGAAGAAAGTGTGATGGAGAGTTTTGAGGAAGTGATAAATTAGCAAAAATAGTTAGAAAGTTAAAACGTAAAGTGGACAGATTAGGGTATTAGTACGATAGTTTTACAATGGGCATATGAAACAATAAATGGAATATTTTTAAGGTTTGCAATATGTCTCTAGCCAAGGGTGTCTTCCGTCGGAGTGGAAATGTTCTACTGTTGTACCGATACCTAAAGTAACAGGATCAAATAATGCGAAAAATTTGCGACCAATTAATATGTTGCAATGTATAAAAAAATGTTAGAAACCGTAAGTAAAATCGCGATTAGATAAATTCTGTGAGGAGCACAATATTATTACCGATTGCCAATTGGGCTTCAGAAATAGCTACTTGTGTAAAACTGCATTACAAAGTGTAATATCTGAATGGAAATTGGCAATAAGTAAAGGTAATAAGATTGGAGTTGTTTTTCTGGATTATCGTAAAGCTTTCGAGACAATAGATAAAAAATATTAATTGCAAAATTGGAATTTCTTGGTTTTAAGGAACTGTTATCTCTTGTGAATAATAGAGTACAAAAGGTAAAATATAAAAATGTAATGTCTGAAGCAAAAAAAGTAAAAAATGGAGTACCCCAGGGATCAGTCCTTGGGCCTCTATTGTTTATATTATACAGGGTGATTCAAAACAACCTTTTACCGTTGAAAGTACAGATTCGTGACAAAATTCTGAGACGACGTTCCCTCTTGCAAAATTTTGTCCAAAGCTTACTTTCTGAGTTATCAAACAAAATACTTACTGTTAAGTAGAGACCTCGTAGATATCTCGCGAGAAGAGGAGGGGCGATACTCAAATAACGAACACGAAATAGAATTTGTTTGAATCCATTTATTCGGCAGAACTACTCGGTGGAATAGCAGCATTCGCTGCTGGGACAAGGGAAAACTGCCGAAAAACCTTGTCAGTATTCGATACAATAGTACACATAATACAGAGATTATGATACTACAGGTGAAAAGGCAAGAATACAATAATACCAAGTATAAAGCAAAATACACGTAAATATTGGTGAATACTCACGATATGATCAAGAAACAATAGAATAGATAAATCTCTTTCAATCTTATAGGCATTGTTTAATACTAATATCACTCGAAATAAAGTTATAGATGTAAATAAGTAAAGTAAAAGTTGAATCAGTAGTATTTAAACCAAAGAAAATAATAGTGAAGTTGACTTAAGAATATCTCAGAATCATTGGCAAATAAAGATATAAAGCAAAGTAATTACACTTGGCATCACTCAGTTTGAGCAGCCAGAATTAATAATGAATAAATCACACAATAGTAATAATAACTCGAGAGTATCCCGAGAATTATGGCAAATATCACACATGAGAAAATTCACATAATAGAATAAAGTCTTCCGCAACGCAGTGAATTAATCACACAACTAATCTTCACTCAAATGAAAGTGTATCACCAATTATCATAAAGGATGTATCTCGCAAGAAGAATACGTAAAATGTACACAATGAAAGTAAATCTTGTAAAGCTAGAATATAATACAAGGAATGAAATGAACAAAAGGAGAATATAATCTATCTCGCTTAGAATCGCGATGAATATTTACTAATTGCTACGAATCCGAATGCGGGTTTTATGAATGTAAACACAAACGAAAAGTACGTATCGATTTAAGAAAAGACTAATGGCCGTCAGGTAGTAGGTGATATGAGCAGCTACAACTTGATGTAATCCCAATTTCAGCACGAGTTTAGCGGAACTGTGTTACGTAGTAACACTCGTAAGGAAGCGTGACCGCTCACGCTCGAACGTGTGCTCGGCTCGAGTTCGCGACAAGAAGTGAGTCTGCCGTCGCCGCATCGCGCACGCAGCCGAACGGCGCGAAGTAAACAAAAGTCGGTCCTCCTCGTGCGTTTTCGGAAAATCAATAAATTGATCGCGCTCGGCTATACACGGTGTCTCCTCGCGTCGAGCGATCGAATATCGAATCGCGTCGCGTAGCAATGGCTTGTCACGACCGCGATGCTTGAATTCTAAACACTTACCCTATCGCTGGCCGAGTACAGGAGGTAGACAGGAGCGGCGCGACTCATCATTAGACGCGGGCGCTTACGTCGGGTGCCCGCTGCGCTATCAGTCGATCGATCAATGGATCGAAGTGCGTCCCAATATTTACTGCCAGCACAGAAAATTTACAGTTCGCGTTATGCATAGATTTTCAGAACTGGCAATAACATTGGATAACGATAATTACAATGATACACGCACACACATGCAAGCACGTTCACCCACTCGTGTTATTCTTTTCTCTCACAAACTTCACTTAAATACACTTAACTTTACTCTTTTTACTCACATACTTAAAAATGTGCAATTATTATTAACAATACACAATGAGTCACATTACTATGTTTACGCAAGCGTTACTTCTGTAGTAAGTGACTCAAATTATCGTTACGATAATTACTATGTTTACGCAAGCGTTACTTCTGTAGTAAGTGACTCAAATTATCGTTACGATAATTTGAGTCACTTACTACAGAAGTAACGCTTGCGTAAACATAGTAATGTGACTCATTGTGTATTGTTAATAATAATTGCACATTTTTAAGTATGTGAGTAAAAAGAGTAAAGTTAAGTGTATTTAAGTGAAGTTTGTGAGAGAAAACAATAACGAGTGAGTGAACGTGCTTGCATGTGTGTGCGTGTATCATTGCAATTATCGTTATCCAATGTTATTGCCAGTTCTGAAAATCTATGCATAACGCGAACTGTAGATTTTCTGTGCTGGCAGTAAATATTGGGACGCACCTCGATCCATTGATCGATCGACTGATCGCGCAGCGGGCACCCGACGTAAGCGCCCGCGTCTAATGGTGAGTCGCGCCGCTCCTGTCTACCTCCTGTACTCGGCCAGCGATAGGGTAAGTATTTTGCTTGATAACTCAGAAAGTAAGCTTCGGACAAAATTTTGCAAGAGGGAAAGTCGTCTCAGAATTTTGTCACAAATCTGTACTTTCAACGGTAAAAGGTTGTTTCGAATCACCCTGTATATCAATGATATTGTGAATTTAATAATTCTTGGATGCAAATTAGAATGTTTGCAGATGATACTAATGTATACTTTGAAAACGTAAGAATAGATACTATAGAATATGTTATTAATAAGCAACTGGAGAAAATATATGGTTGGTTATGTGCAAATAAAATTAAATTGAACGAGGGAAAGAGCAAGTTCATGTTGCTAAGAAGCGGTAGATGCCATGAAAATACGGAGTGTGATATAAGAATTGCGAATGAAAAATTAGAGCAAGTAAATGAATATAAATATTTAGGTGTAATGATAAATGAGGTATTGACATTTGAGAAGCATGTACAATATGTTATTAAAAAGATGAGTGCTAAGACACAATTTATTAGGAGAGTGGGTGTAGACCTATCAGTATATGTAAGAAGCGTATTGTATAAGGCAATTGTGGCACCACATATGGAATATTGCTCAACAGTATTTATAAGTTTGAGTAGAGTACAATTAGAGAAGTTGCTAGTATGTCAAAATAGGGCAATTAGGACAGTACTTAAATGTTCGATATATACCTCATGCGATGAAATGAGGGGTGTCTTAGGAATTATGAACGTGGAAAAAATAATTAAGTATAATGTATGTATATTTGTGTATAAACTAGCTAATGGATTGTTACCGAGTGGATTGTGTAATAAAATTGAGAAGGTAGGAGAGCGACATAAGTACAAAACGAGGCAAGTAACCAATTACAAGTACAATTTAGAAAAACGCGAACAGGACAGAAAGATTTGTTTTATGATGGTATAAGGATATATAATGAGTTCCTTGAGGAAATAAGAAACATTGATAATAATGTAAGCGAATTTAAAAGAAGACTAAAAAGAAAATTGATATAAGTGAATTGTATTGTATGTATTGTATGATAGCTAAAAGCTAATAAATGTATTCATTCATTCATTTCTTCGTTTCCCGTATCCAGAATAATCATGCTCGCTCGACTGCTAAACCACCTCGGCTTCTTAGCATTGCAACCTCCAAGTCAGTGCCGGGGTCGGGGCTTTACATTGGCTCGTTACGCCGCGCGTAACGTAGTCAGATATACTACAGATACATGTATATGTATGTTAAATAGGTAGCCAAAAATGGTACCGGTTAAACAACTCACACCAACTCCTGAACAACTGGAGAGTCTGGAGCGTGCAAGGGCCAGTAAAGCATTGGATAAAGCCATTATTTTCCTCGGCATGGCAAGATTAGCGACCCTTGTCCGGGGCACAGGTCCCACAGCTAATCAAGACTACCTTTTGAAAAGATGGCAAGCTATATGCGCCACTATGGGTATCAGTAACATATTCGCAACAGGAGGAAGTGCAACCCCAGCCGTCTTCAATGAGATGATAAAAACCCTGGAAAATTGGCAAGAATAAATAAAGGCCAGAGGACAACTTAGCCATTTTCATAAAAATGGCACTTCGAGATCCACCACTAGACACACTGCCATTAGTGGTCATGTATCAGCCCAGATAAGAATGGTTTAGACAGACTTTGGCTTAAAGTCTACAACTGTTATATTGGGATTCATTACAGCAGGAACAAGAGCTATAATCATTCCACAGATTGCACAACAAGCAGTTGACTTAAAGAAGACAATAAATGGTATTACGTAAATAACAAATTAAAATAAAATTTTATATACAAGAATTTCATATATTACTTACGGGATTCTATTAAAACTAAAATTTAAAATTTCTATGTAAAAATATATATCTAATTAATAATAATTAAAGTAATAATAATTTTTTTAATTTTTTGAATTTTCTTTGAATTTTTGTACGTACTTCGCTGTTAATCGTGAAAGAATTTATGCTATTTGAAGATATCGGCCTATACATTGTAAATCTTTTATCAACTTCTTGAATATCATCTTTCTGTGGCCATCTAAATACGTCTAAATTAGCATAAAAAAATTTAATTTTACATTTAGTTTATTCTACATGTGATACTCTTCCTACAGTCCTGTAGGATACCATCTGTTATGATACCATCCTGTAAGAATGATACTGCTCGTGGAATTGGAAGAGAAAGAGAACAAGGAAGAGTTAATTGCGTGGAAAGATTAAAATTTGATACTCTGTATATGTGAATGTGTGTACATATGTATGTATATGTAAAATATGTATATATATATATATGTATATGTAAAATATGTATATATATATATATATATTCTAGGCCTATCAAATAAACTTGCATAGCTGCATAATCATATGCATAAAGAAAATTATTCAATCGCATTGCTATAATGTTCTGTTCTATCTAGATAACAGCTAACATTTAAACATTAAGGGGTTATCCTAGTTTGAAAATTTCAAAAAATGCAAAAGATTCGATCATGCTTAGAGGAAGCTGCATATGAAAAGAAAGGTCCACAGTATGGAGCAGGAATCGGAGATGAATAGTAAAAGTTAAAAAATTAATGATTTTAATGAAAAAACTAGTTGTCAAACTTTAAACGCGTTTTTCTCGAAACGACGCTTTTTAAAACGGTGTACACGATATCTCAGGCTGTAATTGATGAATTGACTTGAAATTTGAAACACATGTTCAGAGAAATAGTAGTTTTGATGTGACGTAGGATTTTGTTGATACCATTTTTTGTTTAAAAGATATAAATAATAATAGTGCAAATTTTTTAGCAAAAATTGTTAATAATATAACAAGAAACTTTATAATTGGTCGATCATAGCTATATGTCTTACATTGTGAAAAATTCGTGTTATTGTACGCATATATGTTATTGTAGAAACATAAAAAAGTATGCAGATTATATGCTTACACGTAAAACAAAGTGTCGGTACAAATAGAATATTTGCGCATACAAAATCGAAAGAAAAAACTTAATTAAAAAGAAAATGACCGTATCAACACATAGTGACATAGTTAAAGAAATCATAAAAAAAATTAATTTTATAAATTTGACCAACTCTGGCAGCAAATCCACAAAAGACATTACGAGGTTGGGGGAGATCAAAACTGGAAAATGATGACGTTCTTATATCACCATTATTAACCAGAAAAACCACATTAATCAGAAATTATTTGCGGTTGTTACACAACCAAAAAAAATTAAATTATTGTGGGGGCGTCGCCACCATAATAAAATTATTGGGGGGGGGGGGGGGGGGGGGGGCAAAAAGCTGGGAGCATTTTTTTTTAAACAGTAAAAAACATAATTATTGCTAATGACTCAAAGAAACCTTGCTTCGTTTTACTAAAATACACGTAAAAAATTTGGTTAAAAAATATGTTAAAAGATGTATTGACGATCAGTATTGTAAAGAACACGCTTAAGACTTTATTAAACAAATTGATAACTCAAAGGTTATAATAAACAATAAAAATTATTGTGCAAAAATTAATTTTTGCACAATAATTTTTATTTAAATGCTGCTTCTGCGATTTTATTTCTACAGAATATTCGGCGAAAAATTCCAGAATTGGTACTCACCTTCATGTGCGGCTGGACCAATAATTCGTAAAGTTCTCGAAGATCGGATCAATCGATATTTCGGACCGCTGAATGCTCTGCTTCCCGAAGGATCTTTTCTACCTCACGAGCATGTTGGACCGCATCCGTCTACGGTGCTCGATATAGTGCTGGTACATGACCTGAGATTATCTGTTTGGCGCTCACCAAACCTTATTTAGTTGATAAGTTAAATAGATTGCGTAAATAGATAATTTAGTTATAGTTTAGTTTATAGTCGGTAATCTCGCTCGCGTTCTTAGCGACTCGCGCGAAACGTCGGCGGATCGCGATCGAATGGGGTCAATATTCGCGCGACTCACCCGACTCGTGCTGCCCGCCCGCGGCTGGCACCCCCATTACAAAGGGGAATGATACTCGCTCGCGGTCGTACTTCGCAGGAGCGCGAGCCGAAGAAGACCGAAAGGACACTCTTCACTCGGAAGTCGTCGAATCCACATCATTCGGATGTGGTAAAAACACTCTTCATTCGGAAGCAGTCAAGTACGGAGACTCTTCGTTCGGAAGTGGTCCGAGATACTCGACCCGCTGGTGTGATCGAGTATATCGCTGTCGTCTTCGACAAATATAAAGTGTGCTGACCAAAACGTGTGTGATTGCCTTGCCGCCTGTTTGCTTTGCCCTGCCGCCTGCTTGCTGCACGCCTTTGCACGCTTATCCTTGCCTGCCTGCATCCTCTCGCCAACAACGAGGACCGCCACGAGGAAGGACGAGAGCAGCGGAGTACACCCCCAGGAGGGCGCCGGGGCACCGACACGGTGAGTCGCACGCTTAATTATTCGTTTGCTCGTTTAACAATTGTGAGGGGATCGTACCCCCCTCTGGTCCTTCGAGATCGTCGCAATAAAATATCGCTCGTCGCAAATCCGGGGAACGGATTTACACCCCCCCCCCCCCCCGAGCATTGGTCCTTCGAGCCGGATATTCGCGTATAGTTTTTCACCGCCGACCTTTCGTTGCGACTCGTAATTTAGTTGAATAGTTATTCGCTGCGTCGAATAATCGGCGCGTGCACCTATTGTATTACGCGATATCTCTCGCTCGCCAGTTTTGTGACGAAGATTCGCGTGGTTGGTTCGTCGCGCGCGCGCCATTAGCTCGATCGCTTTTGTAATTAGCGTACATAATCGTAGAAATAGCATTAATTAATGCAATAACGCAAAGAATATTCATTGGAATATTCTATCGCGGGGAATATTCGTCGGAATATTCAGTCGTTACATCTTCGTGCTCGAGCCGTCCGCCCCCCTGGCCTTGGCGAGCGGCGCGGTATTTCGCTTTTTTTGGTGTTTGTCTCCGCGCTCGAAGCGGGACAATAGAACTTTGTCGTTTTCGCTCGCATATTTGCGTGTCTCTATTTTCGCTGTCGAATATCGACATAATAATAGCTTCGCGCGTACGTTATTTCGTGCCTCTTATTTCGCTTGCTAATATTTGCGTGCTTAATATTCGCGTACTTATTCGTTCGTTGTCGAATAATATTTGCGTCGCGCATTTCACGGCCATCGACTCAGAATAGCGCGACGTTATTATTTGAGGGTTACATCTTATATTTCGTGCTTCGTATTTCACTTAATAATATTTGCGGCCATCGGCTCTCCTGCCTTTTTTTCCATATCGACCTTCAATATGTCCAGGGGATTCATATCGCGACGCGAACTATGCGTTCGTCGCATGAGGGAAATACATCAATATTCGATGCTCGCGGTGGAGAGTGAGGCGCAAAGACCGAATTTTCTTGTTCGTTATCCGACGGTACCCAAGTTAGTTGAGGACTTTGAAGGGGCTCACCTCAAAGTCATTCAAAATGCCTCGGATGCTGAATTCGTTACCGAGGATGCAATTCGTGATGAGTTTGATAGGATGCGCTTCGCCGTGATAGGGCGGTACGAAAAGATAATTGGCGCCGAGAGGACGGCCGCTTCGTCCTTGCAGGGCTCGCAACCCTCGCCTCGCTCGGCCATCCGATTGCCAAAGATCGCGCTTCCTCAGTTTGCGGGTGATCTCGCCCTATGGCCGTCCTTCATTGCATTATATAACACGTCAATTCACGAAAACAATAGTATCTCTGCTATAGAGAAATACCAGTACTTATTGGCCTCATTATCGGGAGAGGCTCTCGGCGTCGTTAAAAATTTGCCGTTGACCGCGGAACATTACGCAATAGCATACGACGCGTTGACAGCGCGATATCAAAATAAGCGGAAGTTAGCTACGCAGTACTGGCGTTCCCTCGTACACGCCAAACCATTGATCTCGGATTCAGCCGAGTCCCTCCGCGCGTTACTGGACGTGTTCAGCGAAAACACGCGAGCGTTGCAGATGATGGGATACCCTGTAGAATCATGGGATTTTATGTTGCTTAATCACTTGTTGGAAAAGATAACTCCCACGCTACGGGAAAAATTCGAATCCGCCCACATGTCGGTAGAGTCGCCGCGATATGAGCAGTTGACAAAGTATCTAACGGGATACTGTACGGTTCTCGCGTCTGTATCCGATTCGTCAACGAAGCAAAATAGAGTAAAGTCGTCACAACCCGTGTCAAAAAAGGGCGCGTCGACTACCTCGCTCGTCGCCCAGAACGTCGCGTGTCAAAGGTGCAAGGAGCAACATTATTTAGGGAAATGTCCCGGCTTCCTGAAGCTCACGCCCAGAGAAAGGCATAATTTCGCTCGCGAGCAGGGATTATGTTTAAATTGCCTTCGTGCGGGACATAACCTGAGGGCGTGTCCTACCTCGTGGACATGTAAGTCCTGCCATGCAAAGCATCACACGCTTCTGCATTTCGAGCGGGGCGGAACACCGCCTCCTGCGGCCGTCCCAGCGGTCACTCCTACCGCAAAGGACACCGCGATCTCGGGAAATTCGAACGATCCACCGATCGTCTCTATGGCTAGCGTCTCAAACGGCATAGTTTTGTTGTCGACGGTTCGCGCGGAGGCCTTCGACATACACGGCAATGTGTTTCCGGTTCGCATTTTGTTGGATAGCGCGAGTCAAGCTAACTTTGTTACCGAAAGCTGCCTTCGAAGAGGCGGATTCGCTCGGACAAAGTATCGTGTGACGGTACTAGGCGTCAACGAGACGGAGGCCGCCACCACAAGGGGCCTTACGTCCTTCGTGATACGGGCTCGAAATCGCGACGATATCCGCTTCCCGATCGAGGCCACGGTGCTCCCTCGCATAACCTCGCCGTTACCTAACAATAGAATTGCCTCGAGATCGTGGAGTCACTTGAAGGGACTGCCGCTCGCGGATCCGGAATACTATTTGCCCGGCTCGATAGATATTCTGTTGGGAGCAGAATCATTCGTGTCCGTATTGCGTGATGGCCGTCGTGTAGGTAAAAATGGGGAACCGGACGCTTTCAATACGGCATTCGGCTGGGTTATGATGGGCGCGGTTTCCCCGTCGTTGCAAGTGCAATCGTTGCACTCCTTTGCTACCACGCTTGAGTCGATTGACGCTGCAGTGGGGCAGTTTTGGAAATTGGAGGAGGTTCCGGAGCATAGCCCGTATTCGGATGAGGATAAACACTGTAGGGAGATATTCGATCGAACTACATATCGCGACCATTCGGGTCGTTTTGTTGTTTCGTATCCCTTTGCTTCGGACTCTCCTTCCTTCGTCGATTCGCGACCGATAGCGGTCAATAGACTTCGCGCACTCGAGCGCCGTTTTAAAACAAATAAAGAACTTCGGGATGGTTACAACGCGTTCATGCAGGATTATCTCGATAGCGGCCACATGGAGTTGGCGAGCGATCCACTTCACGCGGACGGGCGAGTTTACTATTTGCCACATCATGGCGTCCACAAACTCGATAGTACTACCACACAACTTCGGGTAGTTTTCGATGCGTCGTCAAAATGCCCGAACGGGCGCTCGCTAAATGACTTGTTGCTTAGTGGCCCGAAGTTGCAGCCGGACATTGTCGCGGTCTTGCTTCTTTTCTGCGTCGAACCCGTGGCCATTACCGCGGATGTGAAGCAAATGTTTCGGCAAATCTGGATCAACCGGAAACATCGTAACTATCAGCGCATCGTTTGGCGTTTCTCGGAGTCGGATCCTATCCTCGACTACGTGCTTAAGACGGTCACGTTCGGCATCACCTCGTCTCCGTTCTTGGCCATCTATTGCCTGCTTCGATTAGCTTATGAAAATCGCGACAAGTATCCATTAGAGTATGAAATATTGATCAAAGTGCTATATGTGGACGACGTGGTGGCCAGCTTCCGTACGGTCGAACAAGCCGTCGCGTTTCGCGACCAGATACTTGAATTGTTTCGGAGCGCCGGCTTTGAGCTGCGAAAATGGGCGAGTAGCCATCCCGCCGCGTTAGAGGGTCTTGACCCAGAAATCTGTAGCCCAAAAATGCTCTCCTTCGAATCGAGCGAGGATCAAGCACTTAAAGTTCTGGGCCTTCGTTGGCATTCGCAGTCGGACAGCTTCGGATTTCAGCTTAATCCGTTGACTCGAAAATGCACTAAGCGCACGATCTTATCGGAGGTAGCGCGCATATTTGATCCCTTGGGATTTCTGGCTCCTCTGACATTTGCCGCGAAGCGATTGATACAACGCTTGTGGACGTTGAAACTCGAGTGGGACGACGAGCCTCCGTTAGATGTTTGTCGCCAGTGGGAGCGCTATCAATCCGAGTTCGACGCGCTGGCCTCCCTTCGCATACCTCGCACCTTCTCAGCAGAAGATGCAGTTCGTCGTGAGCTGCACGGTTTTTGCGACGCGAGCGAACAGGGCTATGGGGCAGTGGTTTACGCGCGTATTGTCACTCCTTCTGAGGTCAAAATAAGCCTTCTTTGCGCCAAATCTAAAGTGGCTCCGTTACGCGCTATCTCCCTGCCCCGCTTAGAACTCTGCGCCGCGCTACTTCTCGCTAAACTAATCGCGTATGTCCGTCGAGTCCTATTGGGACACATCGAATTTGACGCTGAGTACGCCTGGTCCGATTCCATGGTTGCTCTTTATTGGATCCGTTCTTCCCCGCATCGATGGAAGACCTTCGTGCGTAATCGCGTGGCCAAAATACAGGAGGAGGTATCGGTCTCGGCTTGGGGACACGTGGCGACTGAGTCCAACCCGGCGGACCACGGTTCCCGCGGACTCTTTCCCCGCAAGCTCGTGGCTAGTTTGTTGTGGTGGAAAGGCCCCGAGTGGCTGCTAGAATTCGAGCCTCGAACCGAACCTGTATTCTCGGAAGGATCGCTTCCAAGCGGGGAAGAAAGGATCGTCTCTCTCGTCGCGCTCGAGACGCTTAACCCCATCGTCTCATTATTAAATAGATTTTCGTCGTTGGATAAGATTTGTAGAATAGTTGCGTATAGTTTAAGATTTGCGAATAGTTATAGTGCCAAACCGGTACCCGCGACCTTGGCCGTGGATCAACTCGAGATGCATTCGGCGTTATTAGCTATAGTAAAGCTTGTACAATCGGAGGTCTTTCGGGATGAAATCGAACAACTTAGGAGCGGGAGGAAGACCCCCAAACCGATTCGACAACTCGCTCCTTTTCTCGATCCGGCGGGCATCCTCAGGGTGGGCGGTAGGCTCGTACATTCGGTACTGCCTTTCGAGGCCAAACACCCTGCTCTCTTGCCTAGCAAGCACCGACTCACTGAACTCGTGATCGAGCAAGTGCACCGCGCACATTTGCATCCAGGTAGACGCACGATGCAGTATTTGCTCGCGCAACAATTTTGGATCCTCGGTGTACACCGCGCAATCAAACGCGTTCTCTCGGGTTGCCATAAATGCTTCCGGGCTAACCCGCGTGTCGCCCAACCCGCTATGGCAACTCTGCCGGTCGAGAGAGTTAGTCAAGCCAAGCCGTTCTCGGTAACCGGAGTAGATTTCGCCGGGCCATTCGCGATGGTCACTCGTCGAGCACGGGGAGTCTCCTCTTTCAAGGTATATGTATGCCTCTTCGTTTGTTTTCGCGGTTAAGGCAATACATTTGGAATTAGCCTTTTCGTTGTCGACAGACTCTTTCCTTGCTGCGCTGCGACGCTTTGTGGCCCGACGCGGTCGTTGCTCGCTGCTATACAGCGACTGCGGCACTAATTTCGTGAGAGCCGCGCGGGAGCTGGAGAGGCACATGTGCCTCGCAGCGGAGCGAGAGAAAATAAAATGGTCGTTCAATCCTCCCTCCGCGCCCCACTTCGGGGGACTCTGGGAGTCCGGGGTCAAATCGTTTAAGACTCACCTTCGGAGAGTAGTGGGAGAGCAGATATTATCGGTGGAGGAGTTTACTACGGTCCTCACGCAGATAGAGGCCGTCTTGAATTCCAGGCCCCTCTGCCCTATGAGCACCGATCCTTCTGATCTCGAGGTGCTATCTCCAGGACACTTCCTCACGATGGAACCGCTCGTATCCGTTCCTGCCCCCGACATAACTCCGCTGCCAATAAGCCGTTTGAGTCGATGGCAGTTAGTTCAAGAGTCCACCAGGACTTTTGGAAGCGCTGGCACCGCGAGTACCTCAATACTCTACAGCAGCGTCCCAAATGGTGGACCTCGGTCAACCCGCTCGAGGTCGGGTCGTTGGTCCTCATAAAGGAGGAGAACACGTCCCCCCTCCGATGGAGACGCGGAAGGGTCGAGACATTGCACACGGGTGGTGATGGCGTCCCGCGTGTCGCCACGGTGCGGGTGGCGGACGGTTCGATCTTGCGTCCCCTGGTGAAGTTGTGCCCCTTGCCGATGGGCACTTTACCAGGGGCAACAGATTAGGTAGCTGAAAATACAACTCGTTGTATTTTGGTGGGCGGTATGTTTGGCGCTCACCAAACCTTATTTAGTTGATAAGTTAAATAGATTGCGTAAATAGATAATTTAGTTATAGTTTAGTTTATAGTCGGTAATCTCGCTCGCGTTCTTAGCGACTCGCGCGAAACGTCGGCGGATCGCATGGGGTCAATATTCGCGCGACTCACCCGACTCGTGCTGCCCGCCCGCGGCTGGCACCCCCATTACAAAGGGGAATGATACTCGCTCGCGGTTGTACTTCGCAGGAGCGCGAGCCGAAGAAGACCGAAAGGACACTCTTCACTCGGAAGTCGTCGAATCCACATCATTCGGATGTGGTAAAAACACTCTTCATTCGGAAGCAGTCAAGTACGGAGACTCTTCGTTCGGAAGTGGTCCGAGATACTCGACCCGCTGGTGTGATCGAGTATATCGCTGTCGTCTTCGACAAATATAAAGTGTGCTGACCAAAACGTGTGTGATTGCCTTGCCGCCTGTTTGCTTTGCCCTGCCGCCTGCTTGCTGCACGCCTTTGCACGCTTATCCTTGCCTGCCTGCATCCTCTCGCCAACAACGAGGACCGCCACGAGGAAGGACGAGAGCAGCGGAGTACACCCCCAGGAGGGCGCCGGGGCACCGACACGGTGAGTCGCACGCTTAATTATTCGTTTGCTCGTTTAACAATTGTGAGGGGATCGTACCCCCCTCTGGTCCTTCGAGATCGTCGCAATAAAATATCGCTCGTCGCAAATCCGGGGAACGGATTTACACCCCCCCCGAGCATTATCAGAAAGCTAAAAATAAGAAATATCAATATATAAAAATATCAATATCAATATAAAATAAAATATGTAAATCCTTTATAGTTTTGATCGGTCATATTTTGGAAAATTTACCTACAATTTTTGTTAGATTAAAGCGAGATTGCATAAATGTTAATATGAAAAAAACCTATTACAAGAGAAATCGGGCAATTCATATTGATTTTTTTTTTGCAATAGTGGGGGGGCTAACTTGATAGAGGTCGGAATCTAGCAAACAGCATAGATAATATGTACAGTGCAATAAATAATCGCTCACCTAGGGTTGCTCCGCCGGTGCTGGAAGCCTCCTCGGGGACCCCGGGCCTCCTCCTCTCAGCCTCCTGCCTGGATTGCCTCTTCGCGGCGATATTCACTCGTCGTTACACTTATGTATGTCCATCAAGACCGTCCATCGCGACATTCGCACAATATTCACTCGCGAAAACATCCGGGGCATTGAGACACGACGCACACGTTACTCGCCCAATGTAAAATGTACTACCAATGGCGAAACACGATATGCGGGGCGGCAGCCATGACACACGACACGCGTACGGCACGCGTACGGCACGCGCACGGCATGCACAGCATTCCCAGCATTCCCGGGTCCTCGCGGAAACGCGGTTATAAATCACGATCGCGCAACACTTTTCACGGCACGACGACGTCGACGACAGAAAAACGCGCGAGAATGGCGAGAAGTACGGTGATGCGCGAGAGTCGCGAGACCGCGAGCCGTCCGTCACCGCGAAGTCGCGTCGTAACGGATTTGAATGCCCGACGCGCGGCAACTTCACACCGACGACCGACGTGATCGCTGAACTCCCCCCCCCCCCCCCCCCCGCCGCCCATCATATCAAGAATGACGAACGATGCCCGCGCCGATCGATGATCTCGCGCGGTCAATCTCATCTCGTACCCATTGTCCACTATTCTGTTTGTTTAGTTGAACTTCAGTACTTAATCGTGCCTCATGCCATGCCGAAATACGATATGCGGGGCAGAGCCACGATCGACACGGCACCACGGCACGCGCACCGCACGCGCACGGCACCCCCGGCACTCCCGGGTTACTCGCGGAATCGCGGAAACGCGGTTAATCACGATCGCGCGACACCTTTCACGGCACGACGACGTCGACGACAAAGAAACGCACGAGAAATACGGTGATGCGCGAGACCGCGAGCCGTTCGTCACCGCAAAAAGTCGTGACGGATTTTTGCATGCCCGACGCGCAGCGACTTCACAGTTCGCACTGACGCGGACGCCGTAATCGCTACAACTCTCGTGCCCCCCTCCACCCCCCGACCACACATCACGAACAACGACGAACAATGCCGGCGTCGATCGCTGATCTCGCGGTCGATCTCGTGAATCCTCGTCTCGTACCCACACTGTTGTCTCTTAGTTGAACACTAATCGTGCCTCGTGCCATGATACCGAAATACGTTATGCGGGGCAGCCACAATCGACACGGCACCCCCGTCACTCCCGGGTCACTCGCGGAAACGCGGTTAATCACGATTGCGCAACACATTTCACGGCACGACGACGTCGACGACAGGGAAGCGCGCGAGAAGTACGATGACGATGATGCGCGAGACCGCGAGCCGTCCAGCCGTCCGCCACCACGAAGTCGCGTAACAAATCTGAATGCCCGACGCGCTGCAACCCGGCAACGCCGGCGTCGCCGGCAACTTTACACCGACGCCGCGAGCGCGATCTCCGCAACCCTGCAAACTCTCGTGCACCCCCCCCCCCCTTCCCCAAATCTCGAACGATGAACGATTCCCGCGTCGATCGCGCGGTTGATTTAATCGCGTAACCCACACTGCTCTGTTTGTTTTAGCTGAACTTCTTGCATACTTCATCTTTTCTCTTTTTTCTCTTCAACGAGAAAAGTAAAAGAGGAAAAATGAACCGTGCAAAAAGTTCAGCTAAAACGAACAGGCCCCGCCGCCCGCCGCGGCACTTGGTTGATGACTGTTGCTGACCGCATGGAGTTTGAAAAAAAATAATTATATTATATAAACTATAAAGAAAAAAAAATCAATAATATTACTCTGAAAACATCTCGACGTTTAATATACAATACATCAGAGTCTGATTATGATTTTTTAACGTGCTGGATGGCGTCGCATGTTTTCGGAATCATCCAAACTATTTGTTTGAAAAAAATCAGTTTGTTTATTCGCATTAACTTTTTTCATCTCGTCTTGCTGTTGATTTACTTTTCCCATTTTATTTTCTCGTAATTTATGTCCCTTATTTATATCTAAAATATATACACATATTTGAATATACCACATATAGAGTAATTTCCTGACAAAAATAAAAATCGGACTGCGCGTAAGTGTAACGTAAGGGGAGATCGAGTGACAGTAGCGTGAATGAAGTTTCTAGAAAACATTAATTGAAACGTAAAAGAAATGTTCACTTCTGAAATATTTGTTTCACGTTTTAATGTTCTAATTGATACTTTTTGTTCACGTTTCAATCACTCTCTTCTTACGCTGCACTTATGTTCCGATCTCCAATTTCGTCAAAATTATGTAAATATAAATATTCGCATGTAGATATAAATGCATATACATATATATTTATATGCCCATACTGTAATCATATATATTTGATAATGTACGTGTTTATTTGAATCAGCAAACTATGAATATATGTGTACACTGCATTTATACGTGTATATATGTATGTATATACATATATATATTAAACAGAATAATACATTTCCTTTGCCAGCATTGAATAACAATTAAAGTAATTTAAATCGACCGTGACTGGCAATATATAACGTCTTTCCGATATGAACATTGAAAAACTGTGAGCCGACTTGGTTTGTCGGATTCACACAGCACTTTTTCGGATCAAAATTAATTTAATTAAGAATATATTATTCTTGAAATTAACAATATATTTTATATATTCTCTAATTTGCGACTTTTGTGCGACGAAATTCCGTATAAGCGCAATGTCTGTGTAACAATATATATCGTATGTATATGCGTTCATATAAATTAAATAAAAAATGTATAAAACTTATAAAAGATTTAATAAATAGCAAATATTCATTAATTAATTAATAGAACTGTTTTATGTTATCATGGTTAATAATCCCGAACAATAAATAATATTATAATAAGAAAACATTCCATTAAGTATAAATTCTTACATGTTAAGAATATCTGATACTTAAGAATATCTTTAGACTATTTCTCTCTTAAGAGAATTCTTTTGGCGCTTATTTTAGAGGAAAATATTATAAAGGTAAGTGAAATACCTAATCTTAAGATAAAAATACAATTTTTTCGGTGAAGTTTTCCTTCAATATTTCGAAAAATAAGCAAATAAAAAAATGTTTCAGACAAAAGTTTCAGATTAATTAGTAAAAAAAGATGATACAATAAAAAATAGGGGTTTCTATTTAAAAAAATAAGAAGGTCACCCTGAAATTTTGGAGGCATCTCCATTTAGGCAAGACTTATGTCCATAGTAAGATGTCCCCCTCGAAACAGAATAAGTTTTATTTACATATTTTTCGAACAACAAATAATTCCGGAAATAATTGCGTGAAAAGATTAAAACGGAACATGTATGTGTATGTGTGTGTATAGATAGAACCCTTTATTCTGCCCTTTTTGCGGGGTACAGAAGGACTCCCGCTCCTTTTACAAAAACAAAAAACAACCAACAAACAAAAATTCCGCAAAACAATAAAAACCTCGCCTGTTTCTTCTTCCTTCTCTCTCCCTTCTCTGTAACTCCCTTCTTCTTTGCCCTCAACAACTCCACTCTCTTACAGTTCTCCTACGCTTACCGCCCATGTCCTCCGCATTCGCTTTATCTCGCTCGCCATGCCGCCCATTTATCTCTCTCTATCGCCTACCCTACTAACCTTCTCTCACTTTCTCGCACCGCGTTTCCTATCCGCCTCTCGCCACGCTCCGCTCGCAAAAATTCGCAAAATCCGCAAAAATCCGCAAATCGCTCCTCTCACTCTCCGCATTTTCTCTCCTCACACCCACTCTCTCTCTCTCTCTCACGTTCTCCATCCCTCCACTCTCTCCCTCTCACACCTGTCCCTATCCGTCCGTCCGTCCTCTGTCTTCCCCCTAACCTCTCACACCCCTCCCATCCTCCCTCTCCCTCCCTCCCGACTCCTCATCCTCCTCCTTCTCCTCCCTAATAGACGTCCTCCCTTCCCTTCTCCCTTGCAACCTCTTCATCCATCCCTCCCACTCCCATCGTCTTTCAAAATTCTTAAAATCTCCTCCGTCCCTCCCCCCCTACCCTCACTCATACACATTTCCACCACGTGACCCCAAGTCTCCTCCTCTCCCCCACAAAGCCTACATCTCCTCTCTTCTTCTCCCTCCCAATATTTCCCCTCTCTCATTTCATTTCCCAGTCTGAATCTCGCTATCCTAACCATTCTCTCTTCCTTTCCCTTTGCTTCCAAATACCTCGGTAACCCGATCGTTCTTATTTCCTTATACCATTTGTTCCACCTGGATCTCTCAATCTTTTCAAATCTTTCCTGCATCTGTATTTCCTTATCCCTTTCCTCCACCTCTCCCCGTATGCCCTGACCCGCCTCCCTTTGTCTCCTTACCCATTCCCCCGACACCCCCCCTTTCTTTATAGAACCCCTCCCTCTGCTCCTCCCACTTGGATCCTTCTTCCCCCCCCCCTCATCTCTTATCTCGTTCCAGCATCTTCTTGCCCATCCGCTGCCTCCACCCGCCTCCAGCTTTTCCTCATAACCCATTGCCCTTCTTCCAAATCTGGTCCTCAGCTTAAGCCTCTTCCCCTCCTCCCTCACCATATAACCTGGTGTCCTCCCGTCCAACCCCATTACCCATTTCATATATTTCTCTTGCAACCCTCTCCATTAGCACACACTCCTTCCACCCCCAAATCTCTGCCCCAAACCCTAAGACACTCCCCACCAGATAGTCAAACAGTTTCATCCTTCTTCTCCAGTCCCCACCAAACCTCTTCTTCCCTATCCCCCACACCTGCCCCATTACCCCCCTCGCTTTCTTGACCCTCTCTCTCACCTGCAACTCTTGCCCCCCGTTCCATTTGAACCAATATCCCAAATATTTGAACTCCTTCACCTCTTCCAGTTGCTTATTCTTCCACCACCATCTCTCTTTTTTTCTTCCACCTCCTCTTCTTCCAAACCTCAAAATCTTCGTCTTCTCCGTATTTAAGGTTAACCCTTTCCTGTCCAAGTACCTTTCCATCCTCTTCAACAACCACTTCAGACCTTCCTCATCCTCCGCCAGTATTACCAGGTCGTCCGCGTAACCTAGCACTTTCAGTTTATTGCCTCCCACTTTCACCCCCCCCCATTCCATCCCTTCCTAGCTCTTTCTCTATATCCGCCAGCAATAAATTAAATAGCAACGGGCTTAGCGGACATCCTTGCCTAACCCCCCTTGCCGTCCATATTTTCCTCCCATATCTCTCCCCCACCCTCACCACACTCCTCGTCTCTTCGTATATCTCCATTATCCTCTTCCTCAGTCTCTCGCTGACCCCAGCCTCCTTTATACATTCCCCCAAGATCCTTCTGTCCACTGAGTCAAACGCCGCCTTCAAGTCCACAAAAGCCGCATCCAACTTCCTCCTCTTTTTTAATCGCTTCCCAATTACGTGATTCATCGTGTAAATATTGTCTATAACTCCTCTCCCCTTCCTAAATCCCGCTTGACTTTCCGGTATCATTCCTTTCTCTTCCATCTCCGTCCTCAACCTATTCGCCCAGCACCGACGCATACACCTTGTACGCCGTTGCCATCAAAGTTATCCCCCTATGGTCCTCCGCCTTTTTTGCTCCTCTCTTCTTCGCCAGCGGGATCACCACTCCGTCTCTCCATGCCTCCGGGAAGCCTCCTCCTTTCCACACCCTCCCGCATATCTTCCATAGCGCCTTTCTCAATCCACTTCCTCCAGACATCCAGACCTCATTCCGTCTACCCCTGCTGCCTTTCCCCTCTTCATATTTCTCAGAACTCTCTCCACCTCCTCCCACTTTATCCCCTCTGTATCTAGCCCCCTCTCCAAACCTCCTTCTTCCTCTTCTCTTATCCCTAGCCTCACCCTACCCTCCGTCCCTCCCAACGACTCCTTGAAAAACTCGTCCCACTCTTCCATCGTCACCTCTTTATTAATTTCCAACCTCCTTTTCCTATCCTTGTTTATCACCTCCCATACTTGCTTCTCCGATTTCGCCTCTTTAGCCTCTTCCAGGAATCTATTCTTCCTTTCTTCTTTTTTCCTTTTGCACAACTCCTTATACTCTTTCTTTCCTTTTCTATAGTCTGCCTTTTCCTTTCCCCCCCTTTTCCACTTCCTCATTAAACTCTCGACCTCCTTCTTCTTTTCCCTACACTCTTTATCCCACCATCCTTCCCTCTTTTTCCCTCCCTTTCTTACCCTCTTTACAATTGCCTCTTTCCTAATTCTTTCTATCAATTTCTTTATCTCCTCGTCTAATACATCTTCACCCAGACTTATCTCCTCCGTTCTCTCCCTGAATTCCTCTCTCGCCTTTTCCGACCAGTCTCTTCTTTCTGTCCATTCCTCTTCCTCCGCAGCCTCCCTCCTCTCTCCATCCACGCCTTCGTCTATCTCTATCGCTACCGATTGATGGTCTGAGTCCACTTCACACCCCACTTCCAACCTAGTTACCCTCTCCCACGCTTTCCTATCCCCTATCACATAGTCAATCACCGACTCTCCTCTTCCCCCCGTGAACGTCATCTCCCCCTCCTCATCTCCTTCTTTCGCTCCATTCATTATACCCCACCCTTGTTCTTCCACCCATTTCACTAGCCTTTCCCCCTGTACGTTCACCGTTTTGTCCTTGGATCTTCTTTCCCCCCCCCCCCCTCCTCTCCATCCTCCATCGCTCCTCTCTCTCCGGTTCTCGCATTAAAGTCCCCTCCCGCTATCCACCCTTCTTCAACCTCCCCCTCTTCTCTCAACTCTTCTATTTTCCTCAGAATCCTGTCCATATTGCCCTTTATATACACCGTCGCCAGTCTCCATTTTTCCTCTCTCCATTTTACTTTTCCCTCACAATCATGCCTTCCTCCTCGACCCAATCATCTTTCCCTTCCAGTCCTTTCCTGATCCCCATCATTATCCCTCCCATCGCTCTTCCTCTCTTCCCTGCACCCTCTTTTCTTGCACCCTGTATCCTCCAATTGAACTCCTTCGGCACTCTGCTCTTAATTTTGTCCCACTCCTCCTTTACCATCCACGTCTCCACCAGGCCTATTACATCCCACTCTCCGATCCTCTCCCAAAAACCGTCATCCTTCCCCTTTACTCCAGCTATATTCCAGAATCCTATCCTAAGACTTCTATCCTCTCTTTTCTCTTCCTCACTCTTCCCCTCTCTCCCTTCCTCCTCCCCATCTTTCTCCCTTCCCTTTCCCCTTAACCACCCCTCTAGTTTTCCGCCTCCATTCTTTCTACCGTTTTCTCCCCTCCTCCGTTCCTCCACCTCTCCTCCTTCCCTCTCCACTCTTGACCACGCCCCTTCCCAGTCCATCGCTTAACCTTTCCTTCTCCTCGTCCCATCTCCACCACTTCCCCTCAATCCATATTCTTCCGTATTTGACCCACGTTCTTCTCTGTTTCCTTCTCTCTTCTTCCGCAATCTTCTCCAACTGCCATTGCATTCTCCTCTCCTTCGGTGTTAAGTCATCTACTATTCTTTCTTCTCTACCCTTTAGGCCTTTTTTCTTCTGCATCACCTCTCTCTTCTCCCCTCTATCCTTCAGCCTCACTAACACCATCTTTCTTCCTCTCCCCACCCCTTTTCCTATCTCTCTACATTCTTCCATTCCTACCTCTATTCCTAACTCCTTCCAGAGCTCCTCTACCGCTTTTTCTATCCCTCCCTCCTTCACCTCTAACCCTTTCACCACCACATTTCTCCTCCTTCTCTCCCTCTCCTCCATCTCTCTCCACCTCTCCAATTCTTTAATTTTCATCTCTACCTCCTTTCCTCCCTTATCTCCTTTCTCCCTCTCCTCTCTCTCCTCCCTCCTCTCCGTTTCTCCATTTTCCATTCTTATCACCTTTTCTTTCAGCCAATCTATCTCTTTCCTCAACTCCTCCCTCTCTTCTCTCCATCTCGCCTCTCTTTCTTCCAAATCCTTTCTAACTTTTATCAGCTCTTCTCTTATCGACTCCCTCTCTTTCCTGCTCTCCTCTCCTTGTATTTTTTGCTCCTCTCCTTGTATTTTTTGCTCTCTTCTGATACCTTTCAGTTCTTCCATCATCTTATTCATAATCATTATACTCCCCGCCGGATCCTCTGTTTTCTTCGTTTTCTTAAGCACCTCCTCTCCATCTCGCTTCTCCTCTTCCCCCTTTTCGTCTCTTTTTCTCTTCAAATATTCTTCCAAACTCCTTTCGCTGCCTACACTCATGCTCCTATCTCTGTTCGCCGTAATAATGCTATCCTTCCTGTTTGCCATCTCCTTTCCTTCTTCCTCTCAGCTTATCTCGACCGCGAGGCCCAATGAACAGACCCGCTCAACGAACAGACCCGGCCCAACGAGCGGACTCGGTCTCACGAACTGACTCGGCCCAACGAACAGACCCGGCCCGCCGAACAGACTCGGCCCGACGAACAGACTCGGCTGCTTCTACACTCTCCCTCTACACCTGTCCCTGCACCTTCTCTTCTCCTCTCCTAACTCCTAACCTCACTGCTTTTCACTCCACTCCACTTTTCTTCTCTCCAGCCTTTTTCCACACCACCCCTCCACTTCCTCTGCCAACACGCTACCCTCTCTCCCCTCTCCCGCCACTCTCAGACCTCCAACTTTTCTCCTTCCGCCGTAAAAACCTGCCTATATACCGACTCTCACTCTGCACCTCTACTCTCACTCCGTATCACACCGGAAGTCCCCGTGTATGTGTGTGTATAATATTCTGAGCTTATCCAGACAAACTGCATAATCATACGCATAAAGAAAATTATTCGATCGCATTGCTATCATATGAATGAGCATAAAATGTGATTAGATAATTTTCTTTATGCATATGATTATGCTAACTTGTCTGGATAATCTCTATACATGCTCATACATCTTTAATATTATATATTCTATAATCTATTATTATTAAAATATAACGACCTGCCTTTTCGAATTGAACGCGGACTAGCTCGCCGGGTCAGGAGTTCAATAGGGAGGTCCGGAGTCAATAGACGTGAGCAAGAGGCGATTTAAGATATAAAAACAGTTTATTATAAGAACACTCTGATTACTCAGAGTGGTGACTAGCAGCGTGGATTTACGCCGTTTATAAGATACAATAAAGAAATATAATGATATAAAATAGTTACGCTATGTTGATAACCAAAAAAAATAGAATATAATGATAAACTAAGAACTACGGAAAAGAATATGCTAATAATCTAACTAGAACACTGACGGGGTACTTCGGAGGCGCGGTGGCCCAGTACAACGCGATAACAATGGTATAAACGAGAGTATATATATTGATAGCAATTTAATTCCGGAAAAGAATAACGATAGAATTCCGGCACTGTACTTCGGAGGCGCGGGGGCCCAGGACGTCGCGATAACAATGGTATAGCCGAGACTATATATATTGATAGAATATATATATTGATAGCAATTTAATTCCGGACAAGAATATAACGATAGAATTCCGGCACTGTACTTCGGAGGCGCGGGGGCCCAGTACGTCGCGAGAAAGCAATTGCGAAACTAATAGTACCTTTTGCAACGTGCGGTACGACGGTTCGGCGAAGGTATCGTTTATAGTGCGCGCGGCTAGTTGTCGGTCGCGTTTGCTATCGCGGGTTAATTATCGGCCAGGTGCAGGCGTGCGGCATCGGGGCGGTCGGACATACGGACCGGTCCGTCCCGATTCGCCAGGATGGTGTGCGTCGGCGTCGAGAGCACTCGACCGAGGCGGAGAGCTCTCCACCCCGGGTTTTCGCCTTTGCAGGTAGGGAAACGAGAAGTCTCAGGATAAGCAGCAACGAGAGCACTCGAACGTGGACGGAGAGCTCTCGACCACGTTTTCTGCTTTTCTAGGATCAGGACTGATTGCTGGATCTATCCCGGGGCCGCCTTTTTATACCGTGAGGATAACGGTATTTTTATGGTCTCCGCGGTGGGGGTTGACAGCGGCGCGCACGTGCGCCGAGGCGCGCGTGGTCGTAGCTGTCATTTCTGGCGCTCGACCGTGTTCGGGGACGCTCGGGTCCCGTCGGCTTCGCCGATGTGCCGTTCGGGCCTGCCGCGGCGTTTCGAGCCGTTATCCCGGCGAGCTCGCGGTGTCTAATTGTTTAAAAAATGTGTGTGGGCGCATCGCGCCCACATTTCCGCCTGGCGGGTGTTCGGCCGGGCGGTCCGCGGCGGATGCAAGCCGGGATACGATGCGGTTAAGGGGCGCATCGTTACAAAAAAATTAAACAATGTTAATGAAGGAGGCATCAAATTGTATTCTCGTATAGAGTATAAAAGCGTAGAGTGTATAACAATACAAACAACTATATAGCAACTTTTGGAAGTAATGTTGAAATATATTTGATATTTGACATTATTTTATTTCGAAACAATAAAGTTTTATTTTTTTGTCAAAAGTTGCAAAGATTGCAATATAGGCAACATTTTTTAACGTATGAAATTGATGAAACGATCTTAGGACAATTTTCTATAATATCTCCGAATGATATAATCGGACCTCCAGTTACCTTAATGAAAACTGCTAAAGGCAAATCAATAATACGGATAAAAAAATATTATAAATGTATTGCTTAAAATATTATACAACTTCTATATAAGAACAAAAAGTTGTAAATTAAGTAATGAATTGATGATATTTTATGTAATTTCTGTAAAATTTCTGTTTTGCACAAATCATTATTCAGTATTTTCTGTCACTTTTTTTTCTAAATTTTATTCTAAATTTTGTACTAAAAATGTCAGCTATCCCCAAAATGTCGGATTATATATGGTGGTGACGCGAAACAGAAATTAATGTCATAGCAATGTCAATGTCATTATTTATACTTTTTTAGGTGCATTTATATCGGTATTTTCGATAATTTATTTATATTTTTAGTAATATTACGATATTATACTGACGGTCAAATTATATCCCGCAGCCAAACGTCGCTCTGTGACTGTTATAAAATACAGATAATGAATGATAAAGAAGTTATCCCTAAATCTAGCTGTCAAGATACTACACAGGAAGGAATGGAAACCCATATAAATAATAATTCATCGGTACCTCAAGGCGTCGAAAATAAAAATCCTACCGCTTTTTGGGTGAAAATATTTATCAGTATGTTTTACCTGAAGTTTTTGAAAATTTTTCTTCAAAATTGACAGCTACGACAGCAAATTCACGAATTTATAAAAATCAGAATGAAAATTTGCAACATCCTCACAATGAAACTACCAAACTAATTTTCGAAAACTTAAGCTCTCCAAACGAATTAATTGCATCACAAGATTCATTTCGACTATCAGAGGATAATAGACAGAGAGGAATTAAGATTGCTACTTCGAAGTTGGAATCAAGAAGAATTAGTGGATCATCTTCTAAGTAAGTAAATTTCTTGTGTACACCTATGTTTCAATATAAAATATACTTCTTTTTTAGGGGAGAATGTTGTAATAAAAATACTTAAAATCATAAAGCAGCATTATATCGAAAAACTTTTGAAATCATTCGATCTTGGCACTCAAATATTATTCGAAAATAACTTGAAGAAGTGGAGAAATTCTTTAAACCTTCCACTGGAAATATCAAATATGAATTTTTCCAACTTAAGCGGACCATCATCCCCAGCTCTATCAACTGAATCTGATGTGCCTTCGACATCGAGATCATCTCGTTTTTCACCTTATAGAAGATCGTCAACTCCATCAGACGAAATTACTATGATAACATTATCAACTATTTTAAATAAAACCCCAAAGGGCATTATGTTGGTAGAATACTGCAAAAAATATGAAAATTTGATGATGAACAAAGATCATTTTTGATCAATACTTGTGCGAATTTTTTCGAAGAAAATAGTATTAAGATGTCGTTGGCAGACAGTTATAGACTTAAAAAAGAAATATTAGAAAAATTTCCTGCTGAAAAATTAGTAAGTTTATTTGAAATTTAAAACACAAAGGTATAATAATATTTATGTGACAAAATTTTTAACTTGACTCCATCCAGTTATACATTAGATTTAAACATTTTTATTTATTTAAAATAAAAAGATAATACATTAATCGCATTACGTTATAGCAACAACAGTTCATTTACTTCATTTAATTATTGTATTTAAAGTAGATATACAATAAAATCAGAAAGAATAAAATAATTCATAATAATTTATAACTAAAAATAAAACAAAATTTTAAATCCTAAAAATGTTGGAAATTACTTGCATAAAGACGAAAAAATGTTGTATTACGATCATAAATTATAAAATCTTGTAAACTGTATTATTTATTAAGAGACTGATACTTTTTATAATTTTACTTTACAAAATTTTTCTTACGATTGTAATGTATTTGTTTTTTATAGCTTTGTGTAAATAATTTTAAATTTATATAATTTTAAATTTTAATAAATAAAAATGTTTCAAAACATAAGCGATGACTAGATAGGGTCAAGTAACCATTTTTTCATTAAAAAAGATCAGTATGGATATTTATCTTTATAAAATTTGCTTTTATAGGAATATTATCGAACAGGTAAACGCGGAAAATTATATACTAAACTTGCTAATTTAAAATCTTCTCTTAAAACAGCAGTTGGGAAACATATTTTGCCAAAAAAAGCAGAACGTTTAAAACTAACTCAACGGGATCATCAGAAAATCTTTGGTAAGTTCTTACTTACTAGTGTAAAAATTATATGTTAATGATGTTAAATATTTTAGTTCCAGAAAATGATGCGGAAATTTGCATTAATGCACTCAAATTTGACAACCTGACATCAGAAGAATTTGACAACTGTTGGAAAGCATGTGGCCAACACCGATTAAAAGAAATAAACAGTGTTGCAAACACGGCAGCTATTTCTGAAAAGTGGCCCTTCTATAAAAAACCATCTGGCTTTAGATTGGTACGTATATTAAACGAAAATTTAGAACTGACAAACGAATTAATTCTTAAAATGTTTTACAGATTGACAGGGATTTCAATGTCTTATTTGACACGGAAAATGGTCTGTTAAATAAGTGGGAGACTTGCTTAAATAATCTTACATCGTTTTTATGCAAAGATAATCATATGAAAGATAAATCCATAAAAGCATATTACCTACAAATGTTAAAACAGGAGACACTTTCTGAAAGTAAGTTATATTATTTTGTTAGAAATTTATATTTTTTTCACTTGTAAACATTTTTAATTTATTAGATTTTATATGTATAGATGGTCGTGATGCAATAGTTTTTTGGAGCCTCCACGGTTACTTGGTTCCAAGCAACAAAATTGTGAAAAAAGATTTGACTGGCATAAAAAGAGTCATAAAATTCACTATTAGAGATTCCCAGGAATCTTTTGTCTACTTTGGCAAATCTCGTCAAGAAATAGAGGATTATCTTATGTATCTAAAAAATAAAAAACAGTGCATTCAACCCTTCATTATGTATGTTGGCGAAGACATTTCAAGAATAACAAATATTTACGTGTATTTCGACGATGTTAAATATTCGTTTAACAGCTTTCTTAGGGCAGTTGATATATTATTTAAAATTTTTTATGTATTTAATTTAAGTTTTCCGATTGAAAGTTCAATGTTTTGGAACTCTATTGAATTGAATTTTTTTTGAAATTAAATCTAATAATTCTTTTTCCAAAGTTCACGTATTAATAGAAAATCTTGAAATTGCATAAAAATATTAACCGTATCATTTTACCTTCTCATGTAAATAATATACATATATCTATACAGAATAATATAGATATTTAATAAAATTCTTATTTTGTATTTCTTCTATTATCCAAAGATCAGTTTTAAGGCTGTTTTTTTTATTTTCGATTAACTTTTTATTTAATTTCGAACGGTTTTATAATCGTATTTTTAAGAACAAATTAGTCAGTTTAAATTAGTCACAGATGGATTAGTGCCTACTATTAGTATAAGCAGAAATACATTTAATATTATTGCATTTATTACAATATTATATACATTTAATATTAGTATTAATAATAATGTATGTATTTAATAACTCGATATCTGATTTAATTACTTTATATTCTTTATAACTACGTTTATTACTATAAAATAGTAGGTATATTTCAGTATTTCATTGTATTAATAAATTTTGTAAAACATAGTTAAAAAATTCTGTAAAAGTGATAAATCTGTTAATAAATTAATAATAAATTAACAGATTTAAGAGTAGTTCTTTGCATTTTAATAAAGTATTTTAATAAATTTATGATAAAATTATTTATTGCCACAATGCCGTACTCAAATACATATATTACTTTATAATATCAATAAATGTAATTGTAATATAATTAATAATATCAATAAACATAATTGTAATGTAATTAATAATCAATAAATGTAATTGTTATGTGATTAAGGGCCAGTTTTTCAATAGTCGCTTTTAACTCTAATCTTAGCTTAACTCACTCTTCGTCTCTTTGTAACTATAGTTAGAAAGAGCCAAATGATATAATTGAATAATACATTTAATATTATTAGTATTAATGTATATATTTATTAATTTGGTGAATAACTTAGGGCCAGTTTTTCAATAGTTGTTTAAACTGAAGTTTAACTAAACTCACTCTTCATCTTTTTCTAAAAGGGATATATTAAGGAGTACGAAAGCGCTAATAATTATCTTAATTCGCTAAAAGGCAGCAAACGAGCAAACGCGTCACGCGACTCACGCGATGATTGCGTTCGGCGTAGACACTGCATTTCTTATTTCGCGCTAATAATTATCTTAATTCGCAAAGAGGCAGCAAACGAGCAAACGCGTCACGCGATGATTGCGTTTGGCGTAGACACTGCATTTATTATTTCGCGAACCAAACGAAAATCTGGATGCGCATTTATAAAAGTCAATTGCCAAAATCGGTAAAAATAGTGTAACGGTTGATTAAAAACTCACGTTCTGAAGTATTGGCATTATTATGCCAGGCTCTTCCGAGGTCATCATAGTGTAGGTACGTTTTTTGTGTACCAAAGCTCGTCTGCCAGTAAGCGAACACTGTGCCATTAAATCCATTTAAAGCAGCATCGGCAATAGGCCTTAGGCGTATATGTCAAAAATGTGATCTGTAAATAAAACACAAACAATAAATAGGTATATACAGGGTGTCCCATTTTAATGTCCCACCTCAAATAACTTTCTTATTTTTGATTGTAGAAAGAAATGTTTCAGACAAAAGTTGTATGGTTTCGTGGAAGACATAAGATGGTGCCATTAGTTTGACCTTGAATAGTTGCTTGAAGGACACGTGAAGGTCACCTTCAATTTCTTAAGTGGAACCACCTACTTTTCATTACATATTTTTCTAGCTTACATCGAGGGCTTTCCAAAACAATTAAATACCTTTTTGTTAAGTACTTTTTAAGTTATAAGGCAAGATGAAAAGCACAATCCGGCCGGTCAAAGCAAGATGAAAAGCACGATCCGGACGGTCAAGGCAAGATCAAAAGCACGATCCGGCCGATCAAGGCAAGATGAAAAGCACGATCCGACCGGTCAAGGCAAGATAAAAAGCACGATTCGACCGGTTAAGGCAAGATGAAAAGCACGATCCGGCCGGTCAAGGCAAGATCAAAACCACGATCCGGCCGGTCAAGGCAAGATCTAAAGCACGATTCGACCGGTCAAGGCAAGATCAAAAGCACGATCCGGCCGATCAAGGCAAGATGAAAAGCACGATTCGACCGGTCAAGGCAAGAACAAAAGCACGATCCGGCCGATCAAGGCAAGATGAAAAGCACGATCCGACCGGTCAAGGCAAGATGGAAAAATACGATCCGGCCGGATCGTGGTTTTGATCTTGCCTTGGCCGGCCGGATCGTGCTTTTCATCTTGCCTTGACCGGTCGGATCGTGCTTTTCATCTTGCCTTGACCGGCCGGATCGTGTATTTCATCTTGCCTTAACCGGCCGGAGCGTAGTTTTGATCTTGCCTTGACCGGCCGGATCGTGCTTTTCCATCTTGCCTTGACCGGTCGGATCGTGCTTTTCATCTTGCCTTGATCGGCCGGATCGTGCTTTTGTTCTTGCCTTGACCGGTCGAATCGTGCTTTTCATCTTGCCTTGATCGGCCGGATCGTGCTTTTGATCTTGCCTTGACCGGCCGGATCGTGGTTTTGATCTTGCCTTGACCGGCCGGATCGTGCTTTTTATCTTGCCTTAACCGGCCGAATCGTGCTTTTGATCTTGCCTTGACCGGCCGGATCGTGGTTTTGATCTTGCCTTGACCGGCCGGATCGTGCTTTTCATCTTGCTTTGACCGGCCGGATTGTGCTTTTCATCTTGCCTTATAACTTAAAAAGTACTTAACGAAAAGGTATTTAATTGTTTTGGAAAGCTCTCGATGTAAGCTAGAAGAATATGTAATGAAAAGTAGGTGGTTCCACTTAAGGGGTTAGGCCACTGTAGCGCGCATAAATTTTTAACATTTTTTTCTTGTAGGAAAAAATAATTTATTAATAAACGCAATTACAGTGCTGTTGAATGTCATTAAAAAAGTATCTAAAAAAATTTTTTTTGAATTTTTTTGGTCATATAATGGTCGACTACAGGCAATTGATCGCTTGGCGTCTTTCAAATTGGCGTGACAAATAACTTCGACAATTTTCATCCGATTGACTTCAAATTTTGATATGATTTGTCTAATTACATTTCGCAGAGAAGTACGTAGGATATTTTCGAAATATTGATTTTTTCGAAAATGGTAGACATTTGAAGTAAAAAGTAAAATTTGTAGTGAAAAATTTCGTATAAAACTGCTCATAAAATTAAAAGTTTTTAATTAATCAAAAATATCCTACGTACTTCTCTGCGAAATGTAATTAGACAAATCATATCAAAATTTGAAGTCAATCGGATGAAAATTGTCGAAGTTATTTGTCACGCCAATTTAAAAGACGCCAAGCGATCAATTGCCTGTAGTCGACCATTATATGACCAAAAAAATTCGAAAAAAATTTTTTTAGATACTTTTTTAATGACATTTAACAGCACTGTAATTGCGTTTATTAATAAATTATTTTTTCCTACAAAAAAAAATGTTAAAAATGCACGTGATTTTATGCGCGCTACAGTGGCCTAACCCCTTAAAAAATTGAAGGTGACCTTCACGTGTCCTTCAAGCAACTATTCAAGGTCAAACTAATGGCACCATCTTATGTCTTCCACGAAACCATACAACTTTTGTCTGAAACATTTCTTTCTACAATCAAAAATAAGAAAGTTATTTGAGGTGGGACATTAAAATGGGACACCCTGTATATGAACGATAAATTAATGTATTAATGTATTATTGTCATATATAAAAATTAATGTAACCAATAATTATTACTTGGCAAATTGTATTATCGAAACCAGTCACTTTTTAATATTGCTGATGGTTACGATAAATTATTGTTACATTTAAAAGAAATTAATTTGTGTCAAGAAAATTGAAAATATTTCAAGTAAATTTTGTTCAAAATGTGTGTTGCACATCATACCTAACTGGTTCCGTTCGAGTATCGGAGTACGAATGTTCGGAATGATAGTGCGGTGACCTTTACAGAAACACCTCGGCGCGCGTCGGCGGTTTCTTTGTAAATACGGTACGCAGTATAAGACGATAACAAAGACCAAGGCCGTGTGCCAATCAAATTGTCGTTACCCCGAGAAATAATACTTTCTAAAATCTATTCACGCCAAATATTCCTTTAAATTTAAAAAAATAGTTTATCGCGCATTTTACGTTTTATATTGTAGATTTTTGATTTAGTAAATATGTATAAAAGGTCACACGTCACCGATTTTATTGCCACTTAAATATGTTGTAGAGAAAATCTTTCTGAGTAATTCTACGCAAGAGAAAAGTGGGGGACGGCATTGGTTTAGAAGATATAGCAAATTGAAATTTACTTAATCGACAGTTATTTTGAGTATTATGAGATATATATACATCTATATATTTATATTATATATAATAGAATGTCTGTATGTATGTCTGTCTGTTTGTTCTATATACACTCTTAAACTATTCAGTATATACCAAAATAACTAATATATCAAAGGACAAAGTACAAGTTCCCCCGACCACTGTGGAACACGCTCCTCTGTCCACGCATGTACTTTGTAAGTTGTAAAGCGAGATCCACCCTCCCCGACCCATATAGAACACGCTCCTCTGTCCACGCATGTACTTTGATATATTAGTTTCTCATTTATATATCTCATAATACTCAAAATAACTGTTATATTTTTCAAACATTTGAAACAGTACGTATACATTACAGTAATGCTTGTATGTAAAAAAATACTTAGATATATATACCTATATACATATATATACCCACATATTTCTTTTAATCTATTATGTTTTTCAGCCGCTTGACACATTCAAAATTTCAGTCAATTACTTCAAAAATCTTAAGCCTTTTTCCTAACGAGTGTGGTTCTACTTATTATATGTTTATCAGCTGCACCTAAAAAACCTGTCGTCAACAGGAAAATCTGTAATGGCCAGAGGAAAGTTGGTTGACAAATGCAGAAACATGTTATATAAAAGTGACAACGAACAATTTGTACAAGAAAAAATGTCCAAGCTCCTTTAAAACATAAAGATAAGTCAGAATGTTTGGTAAGGAATTTTCAGTCTCAGAGATTGTTTCACACAGTTTATATTAATAATTATATTTTTTACAGATTAATATTGATTTTAATCTACTGTTTCCTGGTAAAATTTTAAATCTATACGAAGGTTGGGATTCTTTTATAAACAAAATTTTAAATACAGACAGAAAGACAGAAACAAATATACAAAATTTAATAAATAACAGAGTAAAACTATTTCTAAAGGTATGTATATAAAAAATAATACAAAACATATAGTTCTTATCTTTTTTGAGCCGTTACAATACTCTAATCTAGTATCTATTGTTAATGAAATAAATTAAGAAACATTTGCTTTGTTTTTTTTAATTTTCAGATGGCTAATATAGTTCCCCACTAAGGGTAGAATTTTAATTAAAACAGATTTTGATCGTAAACAGTGGAAGTTTTCAACAATAGAAAGTATCACTATCAAGGCAATTATTGTAAGTACAATATAAGGTAAAGTTTTATTACATATATCTATATCATTACTTTACATTTTTTTTAATGATTCTCACGGCATGACGTTTACGATTAAGCAATTTATCAGTTTCAACAAAATTTACTGACTAATTGTTAGTAAGTTCTCAGAAACGTAGTAACTTAGTGCAGAGTTCTCAGAAACATAGTAAGTTATTGTTAGTGATTTCTTAGAAACATAGTAACTTGTCTCAAACAAATAGAGACACTAACAAATTAACACCCCCTATTTCTTCTTCTAATGATGAAACTGTTTCTATTGATAAAACTGAAAATATACAGAAAGAAACTACATTTTACATACAATCTAAATTTGAAGAATTTACCAATAGCTTAAATAAATCTGTTGTAGAGCTTATTAGCAGTATTCATTCCAATATGTTGTCAAATAAATCGATAGTTCAAAAAATAATACAAAATTTTATAAAATTTTTTCTTCGGGTTTTATTAGTATTATAATAAATTGTATTGACCACGCATTAAAAAATACAGATACTTACACTATCAAGTCAAAAATAAAAACGATGATACAAATGTTATTAACGTCTTTCAATCAGTTTGGAACAGACTACAAACAATTCAAATATTTTTCAATCCATGAAAACTTTATTCAACCAGTTGAACATATTATTGGAATTAGTACTGATAATGTAGGAAAAATAATGAAGTTTCTGTGATAATAAAAAATCGCACGGCTGTTCATATTTTTATAAAGAAAACATTAAAAAGTTTCTTAGAAATCCCCAACGTATATTTAATGAAATACTGCAATATCAGAATAACATTTTATCAAATAATCTCTTAACTACTATCCTTCAAGGTAAAATATGGAAAGAAATTGTTTCAAAATACTTAAATAAAACAGTAATGCCTTTAATATTGTATTTTAAAGACTTCGACACGTGCAATCCACTTGAAAATCACGCAGGCATATATAAATTAGGTGCAATATATTTTACAATTGCTTTTGTACCTCCAAATTATGCCTGTCAAATAAAAAAATAATTTTTCTTGCAATGTTGTTTCACAGTCAAGATACAGAATTTGGAAATAGATCAGTTTTTAACAATTTAATTACAGAACCAAAAGATTTGGAAACTAACGGATTATCTATTGAATTAAATGACACAACATTAAAAGTGTTTTTTTGTAGTAATACTTATCATTAGAGATAATCTAAGAATTTCCATTTTCTTTACCCTGAAAGTTTTTCAGCAAATTGCTGTTGCCAATTCTGTACTGAAAACAAAGAAAGTATTAAGAAACAAATTAATTTACAAGTAGGCTCTATCAGACAAGTAACTGATTATACAGATCACATGGAAAATAATAAGTTTGGAATAAAAGAGGAATGTATATGGAATGACCTTGATCATTTTCATGTATATGTAAATATAAGGTGTGACATTATGCACGATTTATTTAAAGGTGTTTATCGCTATGACATGGCTTTAATTATACATGTATTTTATACAACAACAATATTTTTCATTAACAACGTTAAACTCTCAAATTAAATATTTTTCTTATAATAACTATGAAAAAAATAAACCCCCTTTAGTAAGTAAAGAACATTTGACCAATGGCTGTATTATCTTTTCGGCATCAGAAATTCTATGTCTAGTAAGAAACTTCAATCTAATAATTGGTGATCTAATTCCAAAAGAGAATAATGTTTAGCAATTTTATTTAATTGTTAAAGAACTAAATGATATAGTTGCGTCGATACAGATATCAAGTAGGTAACGCATTGTAATATTTAAAATATTTAATAAGTGAACACCATGGTAGGTATGTATCTTTTCTTATTTAATTCATCTCTTAAACATCACTTTTTGTTACATTATTACCCAAATATAATAAAACAAATTGAACCACTCATGCATTTATCTTGCATGCTTTTTGGAGCAAAACATCAAGAGTTTAAAAGGAATGAATGCAACTAATGTACAAAGTAGAAGAAATTTGCAATTAACATTAGCTAAAAAAATCAATTACACTTTCTTCATAGATGTATGTCAAAAGTAGGTTTATCCGACAAAATAAAGATTGAAAAAATACTAAATATTAATGCAAAGTGCCCAATATCCGATTTACCTTGAAATTTAGATAACTATTATGAAATATCTTGGTTTCAAAACACAAAAGTAAAATGCAGTAATTTAATTTTTAATAAAATTTTGTTAAATACATTTTTATAGATAACCTTTAATTTGTCACGCTAAAAATGCTTCGAAACATTTCTCTTCTCCTTTCTTTCAATGAAGAAGGAAGAAGAAGAACGCTTCAAAGCATATATATTTGTAGCGTTAAGTTGTCAGTGGACCGCAGCCATTGTCAAATAAAATCGTAAAAATCGTCCGTCACTCTGTTCATACGCATCTCGTCGAACGTGAAACGAACTTCGGAGACGTTTCGCTGCGCGAAACTTTAAGTCGCGGCGTCGCCTTCAATCCTCGATCCTTGATCGCGCACACGCGACACTCTTTTTTGCGCCGAGCAATGCTGAATCGAATTTTTCAGATAGCGTTCGTCGAGCAACTCGACGGTCGACGTTCCACGCGTGGAACATGTTCCATAAAAACGCGAAAAATTACAGGGTTAGACATGGCGGATTGCGTACCTACCTGCAGTGGCGATGAGCCGCAAAACGCCCAGCGCGAGCGCCCGAGCCGGAGAGGCGACACATCGCGACGATATCTGATATTGACGCGGATACGGATGGATGGCGATCGTCCACGTCGATTTATTTCGACAAACTCTCGTCACGAGATCCGATTCGACACTCAGGAGTCCGGACGCTCGTTTTGCGCATGAAAACGGAAGAAAAGCCGCGCGCGAAATTACGGAGCTTTCGCGCGACCGACACGATCGTCGCGAGTGAGAGAGACGCGCGAGGTGACTGGCTGATCGGTGTCTTTGCTGTTTACGATTATTTCTTTCACGTACTTACTGCGCTCGATCGCCACAAACGGAAGCGGAGCGTTCACCAGAGAGAAGCTCTTCGGAGCACCTTGGCAGCGAGACCGCGCACAAAAACAAAGTTTGATTCACATTTTTTTTGTATAACGATTCGATCGACGACACTGCCGGAAGCGAACAAAACTTTTCGCAGCCATGAGGCCGTTCGTTTCCGTGAGAATCGATCTCGCGTGGGGGATGGATCCGGTACGTGGCACGATGTCATTGATCCGCGGACATATTGCGCAGAATGCAGATACCTACAATCGTCGCGAGCAATGGGCAACGCATGCGCCCTCGCACCTGTTCGCGTCGCGGATATCGACGCGGCGATCGATCACGGGGGGGGGGGAGGAGGGGTTGCTACCCGACATCCCTGTACCCGATTGATTATAGGCCACGAGCCTAAAATCAGGCGCGCAAAATTAAACCTCGTCGCCCGCGATCTCTATAGGTATATGTATAATTAATTTTATTCTCTCAATTCTAATTAATAATATTTTCCTTCAAAAAGAGATTTATAATTAAAAAAAGTAAGGAAAATAATGAAATAAAATTTGAATTAACATTCAAATTTTAAGAAACGTCACCAAAAGTGTGTATAACAGTGATATATTTAAAAGTATCTTATTCATAAATTGACTAAAATTTGTTTATTTTAAAGAAAATTTTAGTTTTAATTAGTTTCAATAAATATGGCCAATATTTAAGCTGATTCAGGTTAGTAGCAATAAATATTCACATTTTTTTGTATAACTTTATAGGAATTTTTATTAGTGCCGAATACATCAAAAGAGAAGAAATTTCAAATACTATTCAGCTTCAAGACGCTTCTAAAAATATTGTATTAATTATTAAATATATCCCTATTAGAGTGTCCAAAATTGTGACGAGCGGCTCGAGTAGTGGGCATGCCAGATCGAGGCGTAAGCCATGGTTCGACAAAGACTGCGAAGAAGCAAAAAAAAATCTAGAAAAAGCCACCGATGAATGTATTCAGGACCGTCAGGCCCCTAACAAAAGAGAGAACTTCGTGGAAATGAGAAAAGTATACAGATATTAAATCGCACGCAAAAAGAAGGAATATAGAGACTCAATAAGGGCAAGCTTCGCAGATCTTGGTCGACCCACGGACTTTTGGAAAGCAGTAAAAAAATTCAGAACAAATTTTAACAGTGCAGCTCTACCTATCGCTAGATGGAATGAATTCTATACGAATGTTTATCCGCCGAGGCAGTTGGACGAGGCCAATTACGAGACTGAATTTATACCTGAACTAGATGCTCCGATTACATATCCAGAGTTGTTCAAAATTCTGCATAATTGTAAGAATGGTAAGGCCCCAGGGCCGGACCAAGTTTCAAACGAATTTTTCAAATGCTTCCCAACTAACTGGTGTAGCTACCTTTTGGATCTATTCAATGCCGTGCTCGTGCACGAACGCGTACCGCGGAAGTGGGCGAGCGCTGCAATGACAATGATTTACAAAAAGGGTGATAAAGCCGACCCGTCCAACTACCGAGAAATTGCGCTTGTGAATAATGTAACTAAAATCTTTACTGTAATTCTAAAAGAGAGGCTGGAACGATTTTCAGAAGAAATGGGTATTCTGCCGGAAGCCCAAATGGGCTTTAGAAAAGGTCGAGGTTGTACAGAGTGCATTTTCACGTTAACGACAGTAATCCAGCTCCAACTTAGATTGGGGCAGAGAGAAGTTTACGCTATTTTCGTGGATTTTAGACGTGCTTTTGACTCTATACCTCACTCGAGACTTTGGTACAAACTCCACTCCCTCGGCATCAGCGCAAAAATGTTAAGAATAACCAAATCACTCTACGAACAAGCCACTGTGCAAATCAGAAGTCGCAATGCTCTTTCGGAGGAATTTCAAGTAACGGAAAGAGTCCTGCAAGGAGAGTCGCTCAGTCCTCTTCTATTTTTACTGTACATCTCGGATTTTGAAAATTATTTTAGAACAAAGGGGCTTGAGGGGCTCAACATCGACGGGTTTAAGGACGTTCTAATGCTACTTTACGCTGACTACACGGTAATACTTGCACATTTACATATAGACCTGAAAAGAAAGCTGAGGGCTCTGGAAGAGTATTGCGATTTAAATGGGCTCGCTGTAAATATTAGCAAGACAAATATTTTAGTATTTAAAAATGGCGGCAGACCGAAGAGCATCCCGGCCGGCCGGGGCCGTTAGGGGGAAGCTTGCTTCTCCCACCGTGCCGCGGGGTGGGGATTGGGGTAGGGGGTACCCCCGTCTCGAAGCGGGCAGGGATGCCGTCCCGCTGAGAGGGAGGGGAAGATCCCGCTCTTCTGACCCATTACACGCCGGTGCTCCGGCAGGGGAAGAGAGCGGGATTACCTTTCTCGTCCTGGGTCTCGGACGTGGTCCGAGATCAGAAGCGGGGAGGAACCCACACTCACGGCTGCACACCGGGGACGTGGTCCCACGGTCCGTGAGGGGTGGAGGGTCGTCTGGGCCGCTCGGACGCATTCCGAGGTCGGGGCCAGGCGACCTGGGATGATAGACCGCTCGGACCACTTTGTGGTTCGGACGGTTCGGCTGCCTAGGCAGCAGCAAGGGGCGGGCTGGCCGGGCTCGATAGCTCTTTAGCAACCGGCCTAGGGGAAGGAAAACCCCGAAATTAAACCATACACACACATTTACACTCCTACACACCACACTTACAATCGGGTTCCGCGGGTTCCCGCCGGGGGCCTCCGGGGGCCTGGGTTTTCGTGCGCGCGTCGAGGCAGAGGGTATAGCGGTTAAACAGGGTTTTGTCGACATTTCCCTGGGCGCCCGATAGTACAGGGGCCCGGGTCGGCCTAACCAGCATGACCTGGCTGCCCCACCAGCGGGCGAATAATCTCGCGGGGGTGAGTACTGCCGGTTGGTGACCGGATGGGACCGTGCTCGTCCTCGCGGGGGCCACCGCCGAGGCCACTGTCCTTCGCGCGCTCGATGCTCCTGGGTTTCCCGGACCCCTCAGTGCGGGGCTTCGCGGGCCCGTGTACACGTACACACTCACACACACATACACAGACGTTTGATTGGGAGGCTAAAAATAATGAAAATGTCAAATTCCAAGAAAATAGTTTTGAAAAATGTCGAACTGAAGTCCGGGGTTTCCCAGCCCCACGTGAAGGTGGAGAGGATCGCAAAAGTGAAGTCCTCTGCGGACATGCCTGCACCCAAGTGCGTACAGGAGAGGCGGGCCAAGGAGGCGGCTAATGCCGCTGCCTCTGTCAGCGGTTCACCCTCCGGCTCCCGAAGTGGTTCGCCACGACTAGGCCGGAGGGATCGCTCTTTGTCCCTGCCGGACACGAACGCGCCGGATGTCGCCGTCACGGGCGAGAGGGACGGGAAGGCAGGCATGGGGCCTGTCTATACTAGGGCCAAGGAGGACATTGCGGCCCTGGATAGGATAATCCTCAGGCTGAGGGGCAAGGAGAGTAGGAGGGAGTCACCGGTTCCCGACCAAATGTGGGCGAGGGGGGAGCGGGGCGAGGGGTTTCGGAGCCGCGGGGTACTCCATGCCCGGTGGGCGTGGGGTCCGCGGGGCAAGGGAGGGGGCGTGTGCACTTAGGGCGCGGGGGTCCGCGGGGTAAGGGGAGGGTGGCGGCCTACAGCATGGGTCCGCGGGGTAAGGCGAGGGTGGTGGCCTACAGCGTGGGTCCGGGGTGGAAGAGGGTGGGGTCTTAGGCGCGCGCTCGTGGGGGGTATGTTTCTAAATTCTGCGTCTTGCCCTGCATAAGCGATCATTGATATATTTTACGATCAATTATAGTGACGTTAATGTCCTATTCACTTTTCTAGAAAGAGATGTTTATCATAGATTATGTTTCTTTCAAGTATGCACGTGCGGTCTGCATCTTTTTGCTCGAAAGAGCCCTTTGTCGGACCATGCCTTTGCGACTATAAAAAAAATAGCGCGAGCGCCGGTGACAGGCTGCTATAATTTACGATCAATTATCGCGGCGCCGATGTCCTCTTCATTTTTCTAGAAGAAAACGTTTTATCGACGAGCATGTCACCATTCGACACGGACATTTCGTGACCCCATTCGGTTAAAATTTTGCGTCTAAGAGGCCACTTTTCTGCGATGTAGGTATACTAAACATCAGATAACACTATGCACTAAATAGAAAAAGAAACGATACACAATGCTCTAGAAACGAGAGAAAAACCTATAGAAGAAAAAAAATATATAACGAAGAACGAAGAGCGTCAAAACCACAGTCGTGATTTGAAAGCCAGCGCATCGGTCGAAACAAGTATATTGGTCGAAAACAATGTAACAGTTATTCAATTCATACTTTTGTGAAATGTGCAAGAGTTCAATATGGAAATAGACGATATGGAAATAGACAATAATTTTGAACAAATTTTAGACGAGTCATCCAACGAAGATCGCGCGTTGTCGGCGGATGACAGTGATTATATCAGCGATCATCAAGGAGATGATCTTGTTGAAACCACTGAAAAAATAGTGTCGCACTCAGAAATTTGCTCGCTAAATGGACGCACCAAGTTTTGCGCGATATATTGTTACTACACCACGGGTGGCAGTTTTGTTGCATGTGCATCGTGCATGGTAAGAATAGCGGACACAGATTACGGATATATGTATGCTGTGCGAAAACATGTGATTGAGCTGTACGACGCGATAGAAGGTCGGTCTTGCTCTAATTGCAGACTTCCAGTATATCAAATCTTTCCTTGCAATATGTGCCCAATTTGTGTACACTGAAAAAACATTGCCGTGAAACGAACAATATAAAGTGTACGCGAGTACCATGGAAAGAATCCGCTCTTACGAATACTTTAATGATTCTGTCGAGTATTCTCATCCTTGTAGACAAGATATCGTCGATGCTTTGAAGGACGTTAAAGGTCCGCGAGGAGAAACGTGTGTGCAACGAATATCACCAGTGCAGTTTCTTCGCGATCGTGAACTCGGTATACGCGGAACCAGTGAACGCATAGTCAGACAAGGAGTTGTTATCAACACGTGCACTCCATATGACTGGCCTTATCACCTGAGACGTAAAGCGTACAGACACTTGTGGAAACAAATGCTAGATGAAGAAGAGGAAGAAGAGGAAGAAGAGGAAGAAGAAGACCTAAGAATGTTAAGATGCTGTAGATGGATAGCTCGTTATATTCCATATAAGTTTAAAGTGAGCAATGAAGCATACTATAACCGTGGCGCGATGAAAATTATTGAAAAGATCGAGAGGTATGACTTTGAGACTCTGTACATTCAGATTCGTACAGGTATTGGGAAGTACGTCGAATTGGCGGTGATAAACAACTTGGAGTCTTCGGTCTATAGATGCAATTGGAATTATCCAGCGATTATACTTGAATTTGAAAACAATTTTGACGATAACGCAATTGATAATTGTGACGATATCGATGCTATTGATGATGCTCTTTGGCGACTTACTTACAAAGATGCCCCCCACCTCAATCTTAATGATTTTATGAGTATGCACTATCACGTTCAAGGATGCCAACGGTTTTGTTTATCGTGTAATGGAGTCACGTGCAAGTGCTCCGTAGAAATTTGTGACGTGCTTTAAACAATAGTGTGTAAAAGGACTCAAAAATATGGAAGACTTTGAGCAAATTGAACGCGACCTGTTGGAGCAGTCGCGCCAAGTCGCTACCTTAGGCGAATATTTCGCGTGGGCGCAGCGATGCGAGGAAGTTGTTGGACAGCTCGAAGAACACAGTCGCGCCAAGCGTCCGCGGCTCGCGCCTGGAACGAGAACATCTTTGCTGCAAATAATCGCGCGACTCGAGTGTGCAAAGATTCGATTACAGAGACGTTTCATACACAGCGGTGGTGAGTATGCGAGCACCAGTAGTGACGGCAATAACGCGGAAAGATTCGTTTGGCGAGAGATCGAGACCGCGTTCGAAAGTCGTATACTGACCGGTGCAGTGATTAATTCCGAGCACATCGAACCTCGTCAATTTCTTGAAGATGCGAGAGACATTGTACTCGATCGTGTGCGGAACGTCATGCAAAGACATGACAATGTAAAGATAAACACTGTGTTTAACGGTGAATTTGTGGCAGGTGACAAATGCGCGAATAAAAGTATCGCTACAAAAAACTATGAACTCTTTCGTACGTCCGACCTGCGAGAGTGGTACGACATGCGCGTTATCGAGCTTACCTTAGCAACTCTGGAGGAATTTCAGGAACGCGACAGCGGGTGGGCGTTGTCGCGTATACTCAATTTAATGGTTAACGTGAACAAATATAATCCATTGCACGCAGGGTGTTTTGTGGAAATCCCACAAGAAATTAAATTGAAAAAAGCGGTGATCAACGTGCAATCAAGAGACAATGCATGTTTCGCGTGGTCGGTGGTGGCTGCTCTGCATCCAGCCAAAAACCATACAGATCGGGTAGTCCCGTATCCCAATTATACATCGGTGTTAAATCTTAAAGACATTGAGTTCCCAATGTCTCTGAAAAAAATTAGTACATTCGAACGACTCAACGACGTGTCGATCAATGTATATGCTATTGAGAAGAAAGAGAAACTTGTAATCTTACCGATACGACTCACCAACAGCAAGAAGAATAAACATATCAATTTACTGTACCTGCCAGATCAGCAAGACGACAACGTGGGACATTTTGCATGGATCAAGAACCTATCCCGCCTCGTGAGCTCGCAAATCAATAGATATGCACACAGGAAATACTTTTGCGATCGGTGAGTATACATTTAAAAGATAAAAATAAAATTGTACAATAATTTTTATATAAAAGATATATTTAAAAAAATTTTATTATTATTTACAGATGTTTGCACTATTTCCACACGAGCGAGAGATTGGAAGCCCACGCCGTTGACTGTGGGCAGATGAATGACTGCGCTATCCGACTACCGAGTGAGGACGACAAATGGCTGAGTTTCCGCAACTATAACAGAAAGGAGCGGGTTCCGTTCGTGGTATACGCCGACCTTGAATGCACCCTGGAGAAAACGGATGCTGATCCGCAAGCGTCCACGTATGCCTATCAACATCATCAGGTATTTAGCGTCGGGTACTACGTGCGGTGCTCGTACGACGACTCGTTATCTATGTATCGGTTTCGTCGCGATAAGGATTGCATCGCGTGGTTCGCCGATGAACTCAAAAGATTAGCGCATCGCGTAAAAAGTCTCCTATCCACAAATATCCCCATGGTAACTCTCTCGAACAAACAGTGGAAAAAGTTTAACAACGCAACGCAGTGTCACATTTGCAAAAAACCGTTCGCGCCGGACGACGTACGAGTACGCGATCATTGCCATTTGACCGGTCGTTACAGAGGTCCCGCACATTCAAATTGTAATTTAAATTATAAAGATTCCCATTACATTCCCATAATTTTTCACAATTTATCCGGATACGACGCGCATTTTATCATAAAAGAAATAGCTACCGCGTTCGAAGGTTCGGTCGACGTACTACCGATAACAAAAGAAAAGTATATTTCGTTTACAAAACACGTGAAAGATACCGCCGAAAGATCAGATTCGCGAAGTGATATAAAGTTACGGTTAATCGATTCATACAAATTTCTGAGTAGCAGCCTCGATAAATTAGCATCTTTTCTGTGCAGAGATAAGTTAAAAATTGTACGTTCTGAATTTTCACAATTATCGATCGAGGATTTTGATCTTTTGACGAGAAAGGGCGTATTTCCGTATGAATACATTGACTGCGTCGAAAAGTTGGAGGACTCGTGTTTACCCTCGCGCGACTCGTTTTACAGTTCCTTGACCGATGACACTGTATCCGAGAGCGATTATGCTCACGCTGTGAACGTTTGGCAGCGGTTCTCCGTTCGAACCTTAGGCAAATACAGTGATATATATTTAAAAACGGATGTTTTGTTATTGGCTGACATCTTTGAAAATTTCCGCGATAGCTGTGTCGCGAGTTATGGACTTGACCCCGCGTATTACTATACTCTTCCCGGGTATACGTGGGATGCCATGTTAAAACATACTCGCGTAAATTTCGAACTGCTCACCGACATTGATATGGTCATGTTCGTCGAACGCGGTATTCGCGGCGGTTTGAGTCAATGTTCCGGCAGATACGCGCGAGCCAATAACAAGTACATGCAGTCGTACGATCCATCGAAACCATCGTCGTACTTGATGTATTTCGATGTAAACAACTTATATGGTTGGGCAATGTGTCAACCACTGCCTTACGCCGATTTTCGATGGGTCGACGACGCAGCCAATTTTAATGTTACGAATGTCGCGCTGGATTCCCCGACAGGCTACATTCTCGAGGTCGATCTCGAGTACCCGCAAAGTAAACACGACGCGCACGTTGACCTACCGTTCTGTCCGACGCGCGACAAACCGCCGGGCAAGCGGCAGGAAAAACTTCTTGCAACTCTCTACGATAAGAAGCGTTACGTCATATATTATCGCAACCTGCAGCAATGTATTCATCACGGTCTTCGTGTCACAAAGATACATCGCGTATTGCAGTTCGCGCAATCTCCATGACTCCGCGAGTACATTGAATTAAACACTCGGTTTAGAACGCAAGCAAAAAACGATTTCGAGAAAAATTTATACAAGTTAATGAACAACGCGGTATTCGGCAAAACCATGGAGAACGTGCGCAATCACGTCGATGTAAAATTGGTGACAAAGTGGGACGGACAATACGGCGCGGAGGCAATGATCGCGAAACCAAACTTTCACAGTCGAAGCGTCTTTTCAGAAAATTTAGTAGCCGTTGAACTGCGCAAACTAGAAGTAAAATTCGACAAACCGATCTATGTCGGCATGTGTATACTCGACTTATCGAAGGTCTGTTTGTACGAATTTCATCACGATTACATGTCTCCCCTGTATCGTGACAAGTTTAAAGTTATGTACACCGACACGGACAGTCTAATATACCACGTCGAGTGCGACGACGTGTACGAGAACATGAAACGTGACATTGACAGATTCGACACGAGCGATTATGCCGCGGACAACGCGTATGGTATCCCGCTTGCGAACAAGAAGGTGCCGGGCTTGATGAAGGATGAAAACAACGGTGCAATCATGACCGAATTCGTCGGGCTTAGGGCAAAAATGTACGCCTTGCGAGTCGATGGCAAAAAAGAAACTAAAAAAGCAAAAGGTGTCAAGAGTAACGTCGTAGCGCGTACTATAACGTTCGGCGATTACACGCGGTGTCTGAATGATGAAATTGAAATGACGCGAGAGCAGTCATGTATAAGATCAAAATTGCATCAGGTATATACATGGTGCGAGAAAAAGATTGCTCTAAGTCCGTACGACGATAAGCGATACATTATACCCGATTCAACCGATACGTTACCGTGGGGACATTACCGAATACCATTATAAGATAACATAACGTAGTGTAATTAAGTATAATGTATGCAATGTATGCAATGTATGTAATGTAACGTGTTATATTGGAAAGGATATTAATAAAAATATTTTATATGTATTTCATATTTCAAATACTTCATGTGGTATAATGTAGTATAACGTAACATAACGTAACGTAATGTAGTATAATGTGTGCAATGTATGCAATGTATGCGATGTATGCGATGTATGCGATGTATGCAATGTATGCGACGTATGTAATGTAACGTATTATATATTGGAAAGGATATTAATAAAAATATTTCATATGTATTTCATATTTCATATAGGGGAGACCGGGACACCATGAGCCACGGGGTGCCATGGGTCATTGACTGTTTAGGTTAATCCAGAATGTTTAGGTTGGTAAAACTGATATCATGTGACAGTTACTTTGTTGTCTATACTTCGTATCTAGGTGGCAGTGATCAAAGTCCGTTGTCTCGAGAAGCACGCGACATAAATGGTTTTTGTAATGCGTAAGTAATTTTTTAAACATCTAGAAATGTTTTAATATCGTTTTTGTAGTAGAATATAGAGGTAAATAAAAATCAGATGCAACTTTCTAGCATCTTTTGTCATTTTATTGCACTATAGATAATCATGCATCATTTATTTTTTCTATTACGTTTCACCGTTTTATACATTAAGTGCACTTGGGGCACGATGGGCCACCCAATGCAGGGGCACCATGGGTCACACACTAACTTATTTATGATAAAACGGGGCAATACAAAATAGTTATTTTACATTCTTGTTTCAGATCATGGTTTGCACATATAAAAGAAAGTCTATGAAGGGCATGTATGATGAAGCTGATCTCCGGAAAGCAATTGATTTAGTTGTTAAAGGAAGGAGCATAAGAAGTGCAGCTGAGGAATGCAGTGTCAAAAGAGAAACCCTAAGACGCAAGATTAAGTATATAAACACACCTGGTGTAGAATTTGAACTTAAACCGAACTACAGTCATGAAAAAGTTTTTACTGATGATCAAGAGCATGCAATTGCTAATTATTTAAAAATGTGCTGCAAAATGTTCTATGGATTAACATCAAAAGACTGCCGCAAATTAGCCTATGAAACTGCTATTGTTAATAAAGTTAAATGTCCTGAGTCGTGGATTAAAAGAGAGATGGCTGGGGAAGATTGGTTAACAGAATTTTTTAAAAGACACAAAGATTTGTCACTTCGGTCTCCAGAGGGATGTAGTCTCGCTCGTGCTACCGCATTTAATCGCCATAATGTGCAGGCATTTTTCAGTAACTATGAAACATTATTAAGGAAAGAGCCGCGACTTGGGAATCCTTCACGAATTTATAATTTAGATGAAACAAAAACTATGACAGTTCAAAATAGTGGGAAAATAATTGCTGAGAAAGGTTGCAAAGCTGTGTGTAAAATCAAAAGTACGGAAAGAGGAGTTCTTATTACAACATGTTGCATTGTCCGTGCTGATGGAAACTATTTACCACCTGTTTTAATATTTCCTCGGGTAAATTTCCGCGATCACATGCTGAATGATGCTCCGCCTAACTCGTTAGGTCTGGCCAATCCATCAGGCTGGATGACCAATCAACTTTTTGTTAAAACAATGCAGCATTTTATACAATTTTCATACAGCACAAAGGATAACCCATCACTTTTGATCTATGATAATCATGAGAGTCATATAAGTTTAGAAGTCTTCGAGTTAGCAAAAGCAAATGGTGTCCACATTTTAACGCTACCTCCGCATTCGTCACACCGGATGCAGCCCCTTGATGTCGGCCTATACGGTCCATTCCAGAAGTTTTACAATTCTGCTATTGATTCATGGATGCTAAATCACCCAGGGAAAACTGTATCCATTTATGAAGTAGCTGGTTTTGTCGGCACAGCCCTGCCACGTGCTATGGCACCAAATAACATCATCAATGCTTTTAAAAAGACTGGTATTTTCCCTTATGACCCACACGTATTCGGCGATGATGATTTTCTTCCGAGTTCAGTTTCGGAACGGCCCCTTCCATCAAGTGTGACGACAGAGGAAACTGACAACGTAGCGGGCCTATCACAAACTCCTCTACGAGAAATGAATGTAGCGGGTCCATCACAAACTCCTCTACGAGAAACGAATGCTGTAGCAAACGAAGGCTCATTAGGCACGCCGTTTAAAAGTCCCGCAGAAATTAGAGGCTATCCAAAGGCAACACATCGATATGAAACAAGAAAACGCAGGCAGCAGGGTAGCAGCAAAATTTTGACTAATTCTCCGGAGAAAGAAAACTTGGTAAAAAAAAAGAAAAAACAAGAAGAAAAGGAAAAGAAGACACGGAAGAGAAAACCAAAGAATAAATAAAAAGAAGTCCTGAGTTATTAATAAATAGAGTTTGTAATGAAACATGTCAGATTTTTGGTCTTTTTTTTAAGAAAATAATATTTTAGTAGTGAGTCGTTCTGACATTTTGTTGTCAATGTATAGAATAAAATACCTTTTCAACTTTCTTGAATGAATATAAACCTAGTTTTTGTGTGTGATCCATAGTGCCCCAGTGACAGACCCATGGTGCCCCGGGTATGGGGCACCTTGGGTCATTTCTCAAAAAATATGTTTTAATTTTTTTCTCAGAAACTAATTAATATTTACCAAATACACTATATAAATTATAATATATACATTGTGCTTTAATTATAAAAAAAAAAATGAAACAAAAAATCTTATATTTAATAGTACTTTTCAGAGTTTGAATTTTTGTGGCCCATGGTGCCCCGGTCTCCCCTACTTCATATGTATTTCATATTTTATACATATTTTTATATTTGATATTTTTATAGTAAAAAATAAATGCAGTCTGTATGAATTAAACCACATTGTCCTTATGTATCCAAGAGTTGTGCGATCCATCGAATCCCAGCCATTTCACGTAAACCTCGTCACCCCTTCTGCGAAGTACTTTCTCCACGAGATACACGTCCGGGTAAGTCGCACGATGCAACTCGTGCTCGTAGAACGCTCCAGCGATAGATTTTCCACGATAGTCCTCGAGTAGATAGGTTACGGGATTAGTACGCTGCACTTTAATGATCTTGAACACCTCGGTGGTCCAATTCGGTGTGTAACCCTTTTCAAAAATCGTCTTGTATTTGCTATCGCGTACCGGGTCACCTGCTTTGAACTTTGCCGGACCCGCGATCTTTATCGCGCTGTACACCGTGGTCAAGAGTCTTTCAGCGATCGTGGGGGTAACGTCGACGGGTCGCATACCGATCGTTCGGTGCTTGCGCGCGTTGTAATCCGCGACGAGACGCGGCAGCATGTCGATTCACTTGTAATTTCCGTTGAGCGTAAACATCTTCCACATGTCGTTCTTCAACGTGCGATTAAATCGTTCGACGACCGATGCCTTCATCACCGAATATGTGGAATAATGATTGACGTCGTATTTCCTCAGGAGACGTTGCACGTCGGCGTTGTAAAATTCCTTCCCCATATCGGTTTGCAAGTTTTTTGGACACCTCTTGCTGTCTCGAATTATCTTAGCGATAGCGTCGGCTGTCTCGCTTCCACCTTTACTCTTGAGTGGTACGGCCCACGCGTACTTGCTCAGCACATCGATGACGGTAAGTATATAGTGATTGCTTTTGTTGAAACGTGAGTATGGACGCATCTCGACGATGTCAGCCTGCCACAGGTCGTCGTAGCCTCGCACTATGACGCGTCTTCGTGGAAAATTTCTTCTCGCCGGTGCGTGCAGTTCCTCGACGAGTCGTTGCTTCTCGATATTTTACGTCCATCGGATTTGAACGACGTCATGTTTTTAACGGTGTGACTGGTTGACGCGTAATAATATATGCAAAGAAATTATATTATAATTTATGCTTTTAACTATTCAATAGCCGTTCATTTCTTATTATTGTGGTTTAATAGCCGTTCGATGGGTTGATAGTGGTTCGATGGTTGGTTGATAGTGGGTTGATAGTTGGTTGATAGTGGTTCGATGGTGGGTTGATAGTGGGTTGATAGTGGGTTGATAGTGGGTTGATAGTGGGTTGATAGTGGTTCGATGGTGGGTTGATAGTGGGTTGATAGTGGGTTGATAGTGGTTCGATGGTGGGTTGATAGTGGTTTGATGGTGGGTTGATAGTGGTTCGATGGTTGGTTGATAGTGGTTCGATGGTGGGTTGATAGTTGGTTGATAGTGGTTCGATGGTGGGTTGATAGTTGGTTGATAGTGGTTCGATGGTTGGTTGATAGTGGTTCAATGGTTGGTTGATAGTTGGTTGATAGTTGGTTGATAGTGGTTCGATGGTGGGTTGATAGTTGGTTGATAGTGGTTCGATGGTGGGTTGATAGTGGTTCGATGGTTGGTTGATAGTTGGTTGATAGTGGTTCGATGGTGGGTTGATAGTTGGTTGATAGTGGTTCGATGGTGGGTTGATAGTGGGTTGATAGTGGTTCGATGGTGGGTTGATAGTGGTTTGATGGTGGTTCGATGACTGTTTATTTCTGTTTATTGTCCTTCAATAGCCGTTCTTTGTCGTCCGCTGACCGTTTATAGCTGTTTGTTAGCTTTTCATAGCTGTTCCTGAGCCGTTCGTTAGCCGCTTGATAGCTGTTTGATAGCTGTTCTTTAGTCGCTCGACAGCCCTCCGATAGCCGTTCCTGGACCGTGCGTTGTCGTTCGTTGCCGTCCCTTAATCGTTCGTAGCCGATATTGGTCCGTTTGTCCATTGTTGTTTCGTTGTCGTTTCTGACTCAGCGGTAATCGAATGCTGAAGCTTGTTTATCGCAGTCCGTAACGCTTGCACGTCCTTCTCGAACGCAGTCAGCCTCTCGTCTGACTCTCTCTGTCGATTGCTCAACGTTTTAACGCATTGATCCACGTAAAATTTGTTGACGACATCGGTATCATCCTCCGGTTGCGCCACACAACGAATCTTGCGCGACTTTGCGTCAAAGTCCGTAGCGGTGCGACACAGAGCGTTATTTCGCACGAAATTTCTCACTAATCCGCTCCATTGATGGTACGAAATGGCGTACGGCGCGTCTCTGCTCTGCTCGAATACCCCAAATTTGTTGATCGGCATTTCGACGTCGATTGGACAGCTCGCTGCTGCGCGATTCAATTTATAATAAGATCGGCTTCGCGAAGTTTCTCAATGATCGACTGGATCTCGTTGTCGTGGGCATTGTGACCAGCTTGGCGCGAGGCGTCGAGCAATCGTAGACGGTCCACCAGCTCGTTGGGGTCGTCCCAGTGCACGTAGTCAATCTTATTGTCGGTAAGAATTATCGCGCGAGGTACGAATAATCCCTTTCCAGATTTTTTATTCTGGGATTCGGTCGGTATCAACTTCTGAATTATATGTTTGTACTTGTGTCCTGTGTTGCCCTGTATTCGCCCGACAGGATTGTACTTAAATTTATGAAGGCTTGTCGCCAATAGTATGCTCTTGTACTTTTTCATGTCTTCCTCCGTGTAGATGTCTTCATCA
>JASTWQ010000295.1:0-42500 GCA_035220615.1 Leptothorax acervorum
ACGGTACGCTAGTCAGAGAAAAGTTGTCCTGACGGATCCTCCGGTCGCCGGCGCTCAGCCGCCTCTCGGCGTCAAGCGCCCCAGGATCCGACCGGTTACCTTCTCCGTCGGCGCTCCGCGCTCTAAGAGTCAACAAGCGTCGAGTAACAAGAAAACGTCACCTAGAGATAAACGCTCAACAGGAGTGGTCCGACCGACTCCCGGCAGGGAACGATCCCTACCTAATCTAGACGCAAGTCCGATAATCACAGGCGCAGGATCGCCTACTCCAGGTAAAATTTCATTCAGCGCTCAGACGCTCACTGGCGCCAGACGCCTTTCCACCAGCGCTCAAACGCCTACTGGCGCTAGACGCCTTTCCACCAGCGCCCAGACGCTCACTGGCGCTAGACGCCTATCTACTAGCGCTCAGACGCTCACAGGCACTAGACGTCAGAATCGCTCTTCACCGATTCTCAGCGCTAGTCGCTCCTTTCTAAAAAAGAATTCCCACTTTTATTTAGGAGCATCAACGCCGAAAGACTCACAAGGGAGACCAGCCTGTCCGAACATTTCACCACTTGGCTCCGCAAGTTCAACACCGCCTTATGACTGGGTAATACCGCCGGTAATTTCTCCTGTGCTGCTCTCACCCTTCCGTGTTGTCTCCGAGGGGACACAAGCTGGAGTCGCCCAGAAGAGCTTCAGGGACACAGCAACGCAGACAGAAGGAAGGATAAAAGAGAAAGAAAATCTGAGATCCGTTGCCACACAAACGAAGCCGCGAGGAGGACGACAAGAGAGGGAAGAAGAGAGAGATTTAAAAGACATCAAAGTCACGATAAAGAAAGGAGAGATAGACGAAGAAAATATCAATGCTTCTAACTGTCTCTCTATCAATTCATCATTAATTACTGTTTCTTCTACAATAAAAACTGTTTCACTTATGTTAATATTATATCTTTCAAAATGAAATAAAAAATAATAAACTAATTAATTAAACTAATTTCTTAGCGATAAGCACGTTAAGCAATAAGGATAGCGAACGAGAAATAAATACTTGAGCGTAAAGCACACGCTATATTAATTAAGCGTTAATCGCTCACAAACGCGTTATCATCATCTAAGTCCTTAACATCTTGCCAGATGTGTGGTGACTATGCAACATTTGGACCAACGGTTTAACGTCTCTTCCGAAAGACGGAGCCCAGTTTTTTCCCATTTGAGAATTTTTCTCGCATGGGGGCGCAGTTTCTGGAAATTCCAGAGTACTCAAGTGGATTCGAACCCGGTTCTCCGGATTGCGAGTCTGGCGCTCTACCACTAGACCACACTGCCGCCATATGCATAGTGCTCATGGGAGTGATAGTGCAGTAGATTCCCCTGCCTTTCTGCACCGCAGTATTCCAGCCGTTTATCACGCCTGAAAATAGTTTGCTCCTAGGCCATTTCGAAATCATCTTCTACTGCCCTAGCGCAATACTGATGGTTGCTGCTGCCCTCCATCAGGTTTCGCCGATATCTCCTCTTTCCCCACCATACCCGTCATATCGGGGCAGGTGGGGGCAAGTCTCCCATTAGGAGGGAGAAATCGACTTGATGGCGTCCCCCGAAAATTTCGAGGAGGCGCGCATCCTGTAGCCCCCGCCGCCTTCTACTAGACCCACCACGAATCACCGGGAAAAAACCCCACCAGGATTTTGTGTACCTGGCTGGGATCGACCCCGGATCTCCGGAGCGTGAATCCAGCGTCTAGCATAGGAGACCACTGACTCGCTATAATTTATCGGTTAAACGCGTTATAATTTATCCTAAATAATTGACGGAAGGGTGAGAGCAGCACAGGAGAAATTACCGGCGGTATTACCCAGTCATAAGGCGGTGTTGAACTTGCGGAGCAAAGTGGTGAAATGTTCGGACAGGCTGGTCTCCCTTGTGAGTCTTTCGGCGTTGATGCTCCTAAATAAGAGTGGGAATTCTTTTTTAGAAAGGAGCGACTAGCGCTGAGAATCGGTGAAGAGCGATTCTGACGTCTAGTGCCTGTGAGCGTCTGAGCGCTAGTAGATAGGCGTCTAGCGCCAGTGAGCGTCTGGGCGCTGGTGGAAAGGCGTCTAGCGCCAGTAGGCGTTTGAGCGCTGGTGGAAAGGCGTCTGGCGCCAGTGAGCGTCTGAGCGCTGAATGAAATTTTACCTGGAGTAGGCGATCCTGCGCCTGTGATTATCGGACTTGCGTCTAGATTAGGTAGGGATCGTTCCCTGCCGGGAGTCGGTCGGACCACTCCTGTTGAGCGTTTATCTCTAGGTGACGTTTTCTTGTTACTCGACGCTTGTTGACTCTTAGAGCGCGGAGCGCCGACGGAGAAGGTAACCGGTCGGATCCTGGGGCGCTTGACGCCGAGAGGCGGCTGAGCGCCGGCGACCGGAGGATCCTTCAGGACAACTTTTCTCTGACTAGCGTACCGTTGCAGAGGAAGCGGGCGAGTTTTTCGGCGTAGCGTTGCCTGCGCTATGGCCTCCTCCTCGGTGAGCCGGGTTGGGTGTCTTGATTTTCTCTCCGTCTTGAGGCCGGTAGGAGATCCGTTGTGGTCGACTGCTGCCGGATTACTCTGCATTTTGCGGAAATTGGTCCGTCTTTTATACTGCAAAATCCCGGTAACAACCCTTGGTTGCTTGGCGACTTTGGTTGCTAGGCGACTTTCATCCCTTGAATCTCGCCCTCGGTCATCGTTTTGAAATTCGCGCTGATTAATATCTTGAATGCCTCCGCGCTTCGATCACTTGAAATTGTCTCGCGCGTATCGTAAATGTTAACCTGAGTTCCGCGCGTGCCGACGGGGAGGATGTAACCCCGATGATCTCGTCTTCGCGTCGTGTGCCGACGGAGAGGGCGAAATCCTGACGGCCACATTCTCGCATGCCAACAATAAGAATGGCGAGGATTTTAGGTTGCTTGCGGAGCCACTTTTTTACCGTCGACGGTAGAGAACGACAAGGTTACTTCCTGGTGGCTTGCGGAGCCGCCACATTACCCCCTTCGTTGATTATGAGTCAGGCTTGAAAACGCACTGTCTTTCGTGAAACTCTGCCGCTTCGAGTTCTGACTTCTGACGGGGCTGAAGTTTCATTAGAGCGCTGAAATGTTTCCAGAGGTCTTTCAGCTTGATCCTGTTCAACAAGAATATAAGCTGGTTTTAAACGATCTACAGACACATGAATTATTTTTCCGTTTGCCAGAATCTTGTAGACTTTTTCACCACGACTTAGAACTTCAAAAGGGCCGTCAAATGTAGGTTGCAGAGCCCGTGTCGGTGCATCGTACTTGAGGAAAACATGAGTGGAATCCTTCAAGCTTTTATGCTCAAACGTAGCGGGCGTTCCGTGCCTTTTTACTGGTTGCGGCCGTAAATTGTTCATCGTCTGTTTTAATTTCTGAAGGAACTCGCTTGTGCAGCTCGCTTGCGAACTTTCTTGAAGAAATTCTCCAGGAAGTCTAATTGTTTCTCCATAAACGAGTTGCGCAGGAGTTGCACGAAGATCTTCCTTGTAAGCTGCTCGAATTCCCATCATGACAACAGGCAACACCTCCGTCCAAGCTTCTGTTGCGTGACATTTAATAGCCGTTTTTATCTGTCGATGTAAACGCTCTACCATGCCATTTGCTGCAGGGTGATAAGCCGTTGTATGAATATGCGTGGTTCCTGTTAGCCTGGTGAGTTGACGAAACAGGTCGGCTACGAACTGCCTCCCCTGGTCCGTTGTGACTCGTGTTGGAGTGCCGAATCTCGCAATTCAATGCGTAAAAAGACTTTCAGCAATAGTTTCTGCCGAGATATCAGCCACAGGTATAGCTTCAGGCCATCTGGTAAATCGATCAACAATCGTGAGACAGTATCTGTATCCTTTTGAAACTGGTAATAGACCAACCAGATCTATGTGAATGTGTTCGAATCGTCCTGAGGGGCTACAAAATTCTCCAATAGGCGATCGATTATGCTTATGTACCTTTGTTTTTTGGCAAGCAATGCAGGCTCTTGTCCACTCTTGGCAATCTGCCTTTACTCGGGGCCAGACATAACGCTGTGCGATTAGCTTTGCCGTTGCTTTTGTTCCCGGATGTGACAGGTTATGGAGTTATCGGAATACTTGCTTCCTGAAGTCCTTTGTCACAAAGGGACGAGCAAAAGGCGTTGTTGTATCGCAGAAAAGCGTTGAGCTGGTTCCTGGTATCGAAAATTTTTCTAGCTTGAGTGAAGAAGAGTTCCCTTTCAGGAGTTCCTGAACCTCGGCATCCTCTTCTTGAGCCTTTGCCAGATCTTCAAGATTTACTGCAGTTTGAATCTCTTCAATCCTCGACAAGGCATCTGCAACAACATTCTCTTTTCCTGAGATATGTTGAATATCAGTAGTAAATTGCCCGATATACTGGAGATGCCGTGCTTGTCTCGGAGAGCCATGATCCGCAGTTTGCTTGAAGGCATAAATAATTGGTTTGTGATCAGTGAATATCGTGAAGTTCCTTCCCTCGAGTAAATGACGATAATGCCTGATGGCTAAATAAATTGCCAGAAGTTCTCTATTATACGGACTATATTTTTGTTGTGCTGGATTTAGCTTTTTGCTAAAGAAGGCCAACGGTTGCCAGTCTTCTCCATTTCGTTGCTGGATTACTGCACCGATGGCTGAATCTGATGCATCCGCCGTGAGTGCAATTTCTGCCTCTGGTTTTGGATGCGCAAGTAAAGTTGCCCTTGAAAGGCTCTCTTTGCATTTTTCAAATGCTTCCTCCAGCTCAGTATTCCAAATGATTGGCTCCTTCTTTTTAGTTTTGGGACCGCCAAGCAGGCTATTTAATAAAGCCTGATCCTTAGCGGCCTCCGGGATGAATCTTCTGTAGAAGTTCAGAGTCCCTAGGAACCGTCGAAGTTGCTGAATATTTTCTGGCTTAGTAAATCTTTTGATTGCCACAATTCTTTCTAATGGCGGCTGAGTACCTTCTCCTGATACTTCATATCCTAGAAAAAGTACTTTCTCTTTTCCGAAGACGCATTTAGCTGGACTCAAAAGAATGCCGTATTCTTCTAATCTTTTGAATACTTTACGTAAATGCTCTTCATGTTCTGCTTCATTGCGTGATGCAATCAGAATGTCGTCAATATAGACATAGCAAAAGTCAAAACTTCTCAGAACTTCATTCATGAAGCGCTGAAAAGTCTGAGCTGCGTTTCTAAGACCGAAAGGCATGAACACATATTCAAAGAGTCCAAAGGGAGTTGTAATGGCCGTTTTCTGAATGTCGTCCGGATGGACAGGAATCTGATTATAAGCCCGTACTAGGTCTAGCGTAGAGAAGATTTTCTTTCCGTGTAAGTTCTGTGAGAAATCTTCAATATGAGGCACTGGGTAACTGTCTGGTACAGTTCTCTTATTAATCCCTCTATAATCTCCGCAAGGCCTCCATGCGCCTCCTTTTTTGGGGACCATATGAAGAGGTGAAGACCATGGACTCTTTGAAACTCGAATGATTCCTTCCTGAAGTAACAGGTTAAACTCGGCTTTTGCTGCCTTGAGCTTCTCTGGAGCCAACCTCCGTGGTCGACATGCCGCCGGCGGTCCTGGCGTCGTTTTTATGTAATGTTCCGTTGTGTGTTTTGCCTTTCGTGCTCCAGGAGTTGCTCTGGTGATACCCGGATATTCTGCCAAAATCCGATGGTATTTATTTTCAACGGAGAGTACTTTTATCGCCTCAATTGCTTCGGATCCTGCCGACCCCTTGGCGTGTATTTGAGTCATTCCATCCAAAAGTACTCCATTCTGTAGGTCTGGTAGTAGATGGTAATGTGCTAGGAAATCAGCTCCTATGATTGGCTGTGTGACGTTTGCCACTACGAATCGCCAAGGAAATGCACGTCGCAATCCGAACTCTGGCTGAAGAGTAACCCATCCGTACGTTGTAATCGTTGTGTCATTTGCTGCAAACAATTCGTAGTTTGTAGGCTTTTTAAACCCTGCCGTCATCGACCTTGGAAAGACGCTAACATCTGACCCGGTATCTATTAGAAATCGTCTTTTTGTTACCTGACAGGTTATGAAAAGGCGGCGGGGCTTTCGGGCGGGTTCACTGGCCGCCATCAGTGACTGCCCTGGACTTTTTCCGTCTTGAAGGCACACGGTTGTGTGCACTTTTTAGCCTTTTCTCCGAATCGATTATGATAGAAGCAGTTTTTCTCATCATAATTTCTTTTTCGGGATTGGCTTCGGCCTCGACTCTGGCTTCGATCCTTCTTTTCATTTAATCTTTTTTTCGATCTCTCTCTAGAGAGATGTGTTGCAAGAGATTCAACTTGCTTGGTTAATGCTTGTATCTGCTCTTCCATGGATTTCTTTTGCCCAATGGTAGACGTGGCGGCTATCACGGCTTTGTTCGACATCTCATGGATGCGGTCTGCCTGTTCTGCCACGTCGTTCAAGGGGTCTTCAATCCGTGTCGCGAGCACCATTTGCATTTGAGTCGGAAGTCTCCCAAGCCAGAGTGTTCGTAGAAGGGAGTCTGGAACGTTGCTTCCAGCCAGAGTTCTTAAATGTCGAAGAAATTGCGACGGCTTTCTATCCCCGATTTCTTCGAGTTCTAGGAGTTGGCGAGTTCGTTGTTCCTGCGAAACGGTGAGCCTTTGGATGAGCGCCTTCTTTACAGTTTCATATTTATCAACCTGCGGGGGTTGAGTAATTATGTCCTTGATCTCTTTTATTTGGCGAGAATTTAGCTGGGCTATTGCGCAAGAATATTTTGTAGAATCTGTAGTTATTCCGCTGAGTATGAATTGCCCTTCAAGTTGAGCGAACCATAATTCCGGCTCATCACTCCAAAAAGGCGGTATTCTTATTGAAACTCGACCAACTTGGTTATCTCCATTTATTTTAACTCTTCCGTGGCCCTCCATTTTGCTTTCTTAGCGATCACGTCGGGGTCACCAATTTAGGATTAATAAAACTAATTTCTTAGCGATAAGCACGTTAAGCAATAAGGATAGCGAACGAGAAATAAATACTTGAGCGTAAAGCACACGCTATATTAATTAAGCGTTAATCGCTCACAAAAGCGTTATATTTATCCTAAATAATATAAGTTAATAATTGTTAATCGTTGTTCTTCTTCAACCAGTTGTTTAACCCTCCGTAGTCACACCTATTTCTTCAAACAAGGAAGTCATTCTGGGTCATTTTGACCCAAGCAAACTTTGATTGTTCGCCATTTGACCATTTATCCACCGATCGTGTTGAAAAAATTCTCGAATGTACTTGCGATATTGCTAAATTGATTGCTATAAAAAAAGAAGTGCCTCAGGAATTGTTAACATATTTAAAAAATTCGCGAAAAATTTGTGTTTTTGAAAAAACTGAGTTTTACGAAAAAATTCACTACTTTTTTAATTTTTAATATTTTTTGCTAAAAATTTACAATTGTTCTTAAAACAGAGCTAAATAAAGAAAAAATTTGTATATTAGTGTACCATTTAAAAAAGGTATTTATTTCGCTAGGTGACGGAGGTGGTTTTTTGAGTAAAGAAAATCGACAATTTTCGTTAAAAAATTACAAATAAATTAATTTTTTATAAAAAATTTAAAAAGTCACATTTATTTATAAACTAATGATTTTAGTCTTGTCCGGCACATTCAGTGCAAATATATGCCCGATGGTCGTCGCACATGGGGCGCGAACAACTGGGGCACTGATTTTTTGTTTCTTTATCTTTTTTAGTCGGGCACAGGGAGCATCTCGTTCTTTTGCTCAATTTTGGTCTTGCTTCTTCGGTTGCTGTAAACTTTTCATGCAATATGAGCTTTATGCCCTTCCGAATTTCGGTACGCAGCGTACCGACACGTAAGTCACACATGGGTCAGACTGACCCAACACCGAACTGCAACGAGGCTCAACGGCTACTGCGTCTTGCGCAATGCGCGGGAAACATCCCAAGCTATAGTTGATACTCTGAACTACAGCTACAGGGCCTCATGCCCGCCAATTTTCAAATTACGTGCAAAATATTTACGAGCAAAGTTGAGGCTCGGGTCAAATTGACCCAAGATGACTACGGAGGGTTAACGTGGTTCTCCGGACATCGAATTGTTTTGCGGCTGCGTAAGCGCTCATTTTATCTTTCTTCACCGCAAGAACTGTCTTCTTGAGTTTCTCTTTGTCGACGGGAGTCGTTTTGCGACGATACGTGCGTACTATTTCCCTATGTATACAAAGTAACGCATGTGCAAGGGAAGACAGAATCACGCTCGAGGGAAACCTAACCTAAAATCGCCGTGAGCTGAAGTCGTGCGCCCGGCGCGCCACAGTGACGAGACTACCGGACTTGCCCCGGGTGCTTACTGACGGATTAGCCCCAAACACAAGTTTCAGGTTTGATCGCCCACGAAATATTACACATCAACGATAATGAAAAAACTACACTGGATTTGTGTTCAGCATGCATTACTCTTTATAATCACGTACCTGGAGATTTGGAGAGCAAATATTATTGCAGATATTACAAAATTTCCTCGCGCAGAAAATTTCACTTTCATCTTCCGAAAACACGTTTGCCTTCGTAAAAATCATAAGACGGCAGGTAACCTGCCGAAACTCCGTTGGTCACATGGGTACTATAAGCAGCGTTTACAATGTTAATAGCGAGTTCGCACAATATACAGGTTTCGAGATATTTGATTTGACGGATTTACCCAGTTGACGGTTTAGCCCCGGTCTCCCCTATAGGTATTCATAGTTAGATTTTATATTTAAGATCGTTTTAAAGATAAACTTAAAATGATCTTACACTGATAGAAAAATTGAAGTATAGAGAAATATAAAGATATTAAGGACCAAATATTTCTTATGGCATTTTCTTTGACATTTATTTGTTATAAAAAAATTTATTTGTGAAAACAAAATATATATGTATATATTTATAAAATATATCTCATTTTTCTTATTAATTGGTTTATTTCTTAGGAATAAAATTTTTGGAGTAATATATGCACTATTACCCAAAAAAAAATGTTTTTTGTTTTTTTCTAATAAATAGTTTATTTAATTAAAATGAGCGAATAAAAATTTGTATTTTTAGCAAATGATTTATTTTTACGCACGCTAAATGTTATTTCTTTAAATAAGATATATTTTACAAAAATATATTTTAGAAGTATATTTCACAGAATATTTCACAGAAATGTGTATTTCGTTTTCACAAATAAATTTTATTTTTAACAAATAAATATCGAAGAAGACGTCACAAGAAATATTTGGTTCTCAATACTTCGACATTTTTCTCTTAGTATAAATATAAGATGGTATAAATACGGGCCCATGGCCGGAATTTATAATCGATTCTTATTTCAAGACCGTCTCAAATAACGTCTTAAAATACTAATATCGCTCTGTGATTGATTGATGATATCTTAAGGCTCCTGCTGGCTCGCGAGCCAACTCCGCGTTGACAGTGGCGACCTGTCGACTTAATTCAAAGCGGTGAAAAGAAGAACCTCATTCATATACCGACACTCTATGTATCGCATGATACATAAAAAAACGTTTTATTGATTAAAAAAATTGCAGTCTATCTCCGTCGTCTCCCCCTTTTCCTCGCCCATCCCTTTTCCTAACCCCTCTTACAGTGATGCCAAATGGTGCTGTTATGCATGTGGTAGTAGATCGTACGATGCTACTACCACGTACATGACAGTTCGGTGTTGCCGATATCGAAACCGAAAATTGTCAAAGCGTTTGTGCGGCTTTGGAAGCGAGCGAGCCGGCCAGGGCCGAACAATATGAAAGGTACTATGGAATCGGCTCGCTTGCAAGGCTTGCAAGTAAATTGTACGTTTAAATAGCAAAATATTTTGAGGCTTAATAATAATAAAGAATTCAAATTTCTAGATATTTAATTAAAATTATAATATAACATAATAATTTGACGAATTGAAATTATGTCAAGACAAAATAAAAATTCGAAATTATTATTTTGGTCGAATTTTCGAGACATAATCTATATTCAAAGATTTATTAATAGATATATACATATGTTGCGATTAGTAAGAGCAATTTCATGAAGCGTATTTCCCCCATATTTTTTACGCGTGATCTGCAGACCGTTTTTCGCAAGCAGCAGGCATCACTGTAGCCGTCCTTAGGAAATTCGGGACTAATAACAATGCACAACTATATAATAGATTACATTTTAAAGAAACATGAGAAATCAATTAAATATGATTGTAGTAAATAATTTGTCGAATTTGAATTAAACATATAATTTTTATTTATATTTTAAAAAATAAAATAGAGCAAACAGCAATAACACAGAGTCCCGCACGGCCTTTAAGACAAGCAACCTTAAAATATTTTTGACCGTCTATTCTCCCACAGCCATAAGTCGGTCACCTAATACGCACACACCAACTGCATCCAGAGGCACACTCATTTGGCGCAACTATAATCCATATTTGTAGACAACCATGATCGGTTTTAGGATGTACCTATATTGTCACATTGCATTATATTTATATGTAATTTGACAATTTTAACGTATAATATAATAACGGTTTTACCTTTCTACATAGTCGAATCTTTAGCATTGGGATTGCCAGTCGGAGCATTGTGACCACCAGTACATAAAGACAATCGTTTATCACTCTTACGCCTACACTACCTCGCCTCTTCAACATAGGCGCGTATGGTGTATATTTGTTCGTATGCGGATCGGAACATGCATTCTGCAGTATTTAAACAGAAACTAATCTCTTTACGGGTCTACGGTATATAATAATTTAAAACACCATAAGAAATTGCAGCAAAATTACATTCCACCAAATAATTAAGGGAAATGTAAAAAAAGTTTTAAAGCTTTCAACTTGGAATCTGTACTTTCAAAAGATCGCAGCTATTTTTCACTTTCCTCAATTATAATAATTTTAAAGAAAACGACGAGCTTGACGAAATTGAAAATTGTCTGTCAAAAGTAGACATTTTAAGCTTTAAAACTGTTTCTTTTTAGATTTGGATTCCCATTTTCGAAAACAATTAAAGTTACAGCTGTTTCAAATTGCTTATTTTTTAGACACTTTTTCTTGATCCCTTAATTATTTGGCGGAGTGTATTTTTAAAAAATATAAAGAGAGACAAGACCGATTTCATATACAATTATTTAGAAAAAAAGCGATATACGATCTACTGAACTGAATCTTGATAGCCTAATATTTCTGCAGTGTATTTCCAAGTACACAAACTTTCGCCCTACTAAACTGTTCGCTAATTTTTTTCTTGCACTTAAAACACAGTTTTCATTAGAGTCTTAAAATCTTTTCTCTCCCCTAATTAAATCAACTGGTTATAACCGGTTCATAATGAGTTTAAACGTCTTTGTAGACGATACGTAAATAAACAATATAAAGAGAAACAAGAAAAAAATTAATAATAAATAAGATTTAAAATTAATAAAATATATTCATACAAAAACACACACTACGAACTAAATAAAAATGATTAAAAACGGGATATGACATGTAAATTTGATAATTTATCTGTAAAGACTTGCTTACGATTTAACACAGCCACACCGTTTGTAGACCTTTGTATGAACGTAGGACATATCGAACTCCACTGACATGTTGTCGGATCCCACTGCATCAAGGAAACACCAACCGTTGTAACCATGACCAACAGCATATAAAGGCCACTTAAGACTGCCACTCCTGAGAAATAATATTGTAACGTATTTGCCAGGATTTTATTACGAATAAGTAAAATAATTGCACATACCTAATCCGTGACGATGAAATATATTGGTCATTCAGTATTTCACATAAAAAGAGAAATTAAAACATTCTGCCATGTGCGCAGAATGTACCTACTTTTCTATCACTAATTACTACGAATACAGCGCAGAATGCATTACTATCATTTATTGCGCACAGCGCAGAATGCACTTTGTTATAACTTACTGCGCACAGCGCAGAATGCACTTTGTTATCACTTACTGCGCACAGCGCAGAATGCACTTTCTTATCACTTACTGCGCACAGCGCAGAATGCACTTTCTTATCACTTACTGCGCACAGCGCAGAATGCATTTTACGATCATTTACTGCGTACAGCGCAGAATGCACATTATCACTTACTGCGCACAACGCAGATTACACTTTGTTACTACTTACTGCGCACAGCGCAGAAATCATTTTATTGTTATCACTTTTACTGCGCAGAACGTACAATGCATTTTTATATATTTTACTACCCAAAGCGTTGAAATAGTTTTATTATAGTATACTCAATATATATACTGCGTGAAGTGCAGAATGCATTTCTATTTTCTACTTTTTTTTTTTATTTGTAATTTTTTTCTATTTTTAATTATTTGATTTTATTTCTTTACTATTTCTTCTTTGTTTTTCTTCTATTTTTTTCCTTTTGGCTTCAATAATGTAATCTGGATCACGAATTTCCATTCTTCTTTCACGTCTGGGGTCAACTATTTCGGGTAACATGCAATGTTCATAGAACTGTACAAGCTTATTCACCATATGTTCATTCCAAAAATCATCATCGCGAAAAATCTTTTCCATTTTCAATCCTAATGGTGTCCAAATTGCAAAGATACAATATTCTCGCTGTGTAACATGTAATTGACCCTGTACTTGATAATAATATATATGCGAACGTTTCATGTGTTCATCTTCTGCATTTTGATATAATGCTCGCAAATTGGAAACATTTGATGTAATTGCATCTTCTGGCGTTAGAAAACGAGCTCCAAATGGACATTTTATTTCAACAATTCCATCATTTTCTATTAGTCCATCTGGCGAAGCTCCTAAATATGGTATTTCCGCGTCTATAAATAATCCACAACGATTAATTCGAATGTTTAAAACGGTTTCAATGTTCTTGCGTGCTGCATCTTCATGTTCAACACCGTGTTGTAAGGCTTCCACGTTCAATTCTTGTGGATATACAATTGACCGTACTCTTGACGCGCAGGAAGTGCTCCTTCTCATTTTACAAATGTGACCATAATGAGAAGCAGTCAGTAATTTCGTACGATAATATTGCCATATACCACTTGATGTTTGTTCTCTAGTTTCTTCTTCTATATCTGCTCGCTTCATTTGCCACTGTTTTAACATATTCATATGTTGTGTAATTCGTAATTCCATTTCAATCGGATCAGCATCAGGTCTATCTGCGTGTGGCCCATAATCATTATCTGCAGTCATTGCACGTTTCATACTGTGAGTAAATGGCCGCTTGTTATGTTTCTTGTTATGCTCGTACAATTTTTTGCTTCGTACTTCCTTTTTTCTTTCTTCGAGATTTAAGGCAGTTTGTCCCGGTTTAGTTCCGACAGCATTACTCAAAAGACTTAAAGGCTCATCAGTATTAAAAGATACAACTGCAGCGTTACAACGAGCTTCATATGATCCTTTTAAACCATAATTAATTCGTTTTCCACCAATACACTTAGAAATGACAGAGTTAAAGGTCTCAACTCTGTTACTGTCTTTATCTAGCAACAAACTTTTTGCGTTCCAACTTATCTGTTTCAACACATTTTGCAATTTCTCATAAAGTCCGAATTTTTTTAATTCTGGTACATAATTTTCTTCATTCTCTTTCTGTGATCCATCGCAGAAATATCCTATTTGTACACAATCTTTATGTTCACCAAAGACATGACTTATTACATTTTCAAGGTCTTTCTTCAATGCTATTATCTTTTCCCGCATTGAAGTGTGTTCTTCATTACGGTGTTTCACAGCTTTGGTTACTGCTGTTCTAATTCTTAATATCCGGTTTCCGATAATATTTCGCAATTTTCCAAAACGTCCTTTTGTTTTCGCAATTTCTTTGATTTTTGTGGCTAAATTACGAAGCAAATGATTTCGACATTCTATTTTTTCAATAAATACATTTTGATATGGATTTGCTTCAATTATTTTTTTATATACACTGCTATCTCCATCAGCTATAAATGTAGAATAAATTAATCCATGCTTCTCTATGCTTCTTTTAAATCCCTCTGCGATCGCATCTGCTTCCATGCTCGTTGAACTGCGATCTCTTTCCCAATTTTTATAACATTTGTGATGTTTAGCTTGCATGTTTAGCTTTTCCGCTTTTTCACAAATAATGCAATATTTATTACGTACACCAATATGTAAAACTTTTCCGGTTCTTGCGCCGCATATTGTGCCAACACCTGATAAGGAATCATATCGTCCTGTTCTATATGATCGTTTCATCCAACTTCCATCTGCGATTACTGCTATATGCGGTATTCCATTAATAATATCATTATGTTGTAATGCTAACGTACGTTCTTCCTCTGCAGCAGCATTCATACATTCTTCGGCTGCTTTTGCAAATCCTGCAGCAACTTTATCATGTAGTTTCTGATAAGTGCTGTTGTTCATGCATCGAATATCAACGGCAGCTAAACTTTCCTTCAATTGTGTATATCCCGTTCCAGTTAATATTGTGCCCGCCACTGCTCCTAGATTCGTATCTAGCTGTTCTTTTGGAGGTGGCTCACTCCAGATATTGCTTTCAAAATTACACATGCGGCATTTAAAAAAAAATTGACTCTTTAGTCCCACTTCCCGAACTCCGATAAATATTAAATCTCGGAAACTACATTCAACTCCGCGACAATGTTCATCAAATTTTTCGTGCAATTTTTTATACACATGTGCAAAATTCATCATACAATTTCCGAGATTATCTACACTTTTTATGCGATATCGGTCAAGATGATTATCTATTAGATATGGTTGTTCTTCATTTTCTGAATGGTATTCTCCCTCATCTTCGAGAATATTTATTAATTCTTCTGTACTTAATGCAGATTGAATCCTTTCTTCGTCATTATCGTCAACAGAAAGACCCATTTTTAATAATCCATCCTGAATTAAAATATCTTGAAGAGCTCGTTCATCTTTATCAAATGTAATCATATCTTCATGTGCGGAAGTAGTCGTATTATATTCAAACTTATCTTCTTCTTCTTCAGGCGTATTGTAAGTAGTCGTATCGCATTCCAACACATTTTTTTCCTGTTCTTCAAGTATACTTTTATAATTCAACTGCTCTGTTAATTTTAATTTTTTCCTATAAAAAAATAAAAAACTCCCGTAATACTTCCCAACATAATCGGTTTCCCCGCTTATGCGTCGCTTACAAATGTACCTACTTTTATAAATACACGCGTGTGTATTAAGGATGTATGGGTGACATCTCAAATTATTATCAAAAATCTAAAAATTTCATATTGTTATATTATTACGTCTGAGTACCTGCGTAAAATTTTAGCACAATTCCGTTATTTAAGTTTAAAGTTATTTAAGTTTAAAAGTTATTTAATTTTTTGGTTTGCATTGATTCTTATCATATCTCGGGATTGGCTGCACCAATCTTATTCGGACTGGTCGTAATCGAAAGCTTGTATCAACATTATATTTAAAAAAATGTAGTTATATTTCTTTACTACGGCTGAGATATCTTAATCGAAAGTTTGTTAACGCATGAATTGTCCTCTTATTCTTATTCTCTTTTGTTTTTTACGTCATGAAATTATGAGAATAAAGAAGAAATTTATACTTCAACAAACTCGATTAAAACATCTCAAAAACTAAAGCCGTAATAACAAATGTAACTACATTTTTTTCATATAATGTCAATGCAAGCTTTTAATTGCGACTGGTCCAAATAAGATTAGTGCAGCCAATTCCGAGATATAATAAGAATCAATGCAAACAAAATAATTAAATAACTTTTAAATCAATAAGAGAATTGTGCTAAAATTTTATACAGATACTCAGATGTAATAATAGAACACTCTATGTAAAATTTTTAGATTTATGGTAATACTACTTTGAGGTGTTACCCATGCATACATCTAAAAAATGTAAGAAAGAAACTAAAAAATGAAAGAAGACAAGTTAAAAAAATAGATTGCATGTCACATTAATTTTACGACTATTTAGTGATTATTAAAGCCAAAGGATAGTGTTCGGTATATTTTAAAAATTTGCTGAATCAATGAAAATTGCGATTTATGGATATATTAAAACATAAATTAAAAGAGAAACCTTTTTATCAATTGTATTAAAAAATCTTAAGACACCTACTCTGATTAGAGTTATTTGACTAAAAATTTATTTGTGGGCTTGTGTAATCAACTTCTCAATTATTATTATTAATTACCAATTACACCGCCTGTACAAAAGAAAGACGTACGCTAACACCCTCGATATCAATATTAAATGGGGTTGGGTCATCGGTTGTCATGTTTATTATATTCTTATAAAGAACATAACGTAACAACAATAATATGTTTTATTTTACTATGTTACCTTCTATTAACGTATGCCTTCCGTCTGTTTAGTCGTTTACACGACAGCTGATATCGCTTGCGATCGTTACGACTTCTTCCATATTTCCTTCCGAATTCATCATACTTTATTTTTACACTTTGTTCACTTATCACTATCTCATCATTGGATTTATCCATTGTCACGTCAGTTTTCCGTATCAATAATATGGAGAAACTAGTGTGCAATAAACGCAATCCACAATTTCCGAGGAAAAAGAAATTATCTGTTTCTCATATAGTTAGTGAAATGAAAAAGTCGCGCTTCCTATTTCTTTCTCGCTAACATTGAGATGAAGAAGTCACTGTTACAAGACTAGAAAAGACAATGTCACGATTTTGTCAATTGAGCATCGAGCCATGGGACGCGCACGGCTATAATAGAAAACAAAAGTAGGCGCTGCTCGCGGCCCCTTAGCACGCTCTGTCTCATATCGCACGGGCACAGTCTGGATTGTTGATTCGCATAGTATCCGTAAAGATGTAAGTAAAAAACCGGCTTACTTTTTCTTTAGAAATTTATGTGTGAAAAAGGTTCTTTTACGTAATGATCTGGTACAGTCTACGTTAACATATTGCACACATATATTAATTAGATTGATGATATAGGTCAGAATATAAAACTAAAGAGAAAAAAGAAGATGAAGGGAGAAAGAATAAAAAGGAAAATAAGGGAACTAATAGAGAAAAGGACGAAGTGGATGATGGACGAATGGAAATTGAGGAAAGAGAAAGTGAAGGAACACAAGAAGAGACAGACGAAGAGGAAGAAAATAAAGACAATGAGAGGATCAAGAAAAGGAAAAAGCGAGGCGGCCGATTTTTAAAGGAAAGGAACGAAATGTAAGTTACAAAGTTTTATAATTTGTACATAATTTCATAACGTAAACAAAATTTGTATTACAGCTCGTAAAAGACAATACTTCTATAGACCTCTGAAAATTCTGTAACATATTGAAAAATTCTCGTTAGGTACTGTAAAAATAGCCAGGCCGACAGGGAAATAGTTCATAAGTGATTATGCTCTGTCTTGCACATCAATTAGAAAACATTCATATGTAGACAGTGTCTTCTATCGTTCGAATATATGTTACAAAATTCACTGAACTATCTGTCTACATCAATCATTTCTCAGTTGTATTTCTGATATCTCATCCTTAATTTTTTATATATTATGTTATTATATTATTTTTTATTCTGTTTGTTTTAGATATTATGCGCAACGTGGAAAGAGCGGATGGCGAGGACGAAAAGGATGGCGAGGTGGAAGGCGAGGTGCGGGGTGGCGACACTATAGAGATGAGCGAGAGGACACTTGGCGATCGCGAAATGGGTGGCATGACGGATGGAAGGGAAAGCGAGGAGGATGGAGAGGCGGGAAGCGAGGAGGCTGGAGAGGGAGAAAGCGAGGAGGATGGAGAGGAGGACCCATTATAAATTTTAATTACTATTAAAACAGAAATTGTATACTATGAAAGTAATAAAAATAATAAAATAAAAAGAATTATCCTCCTTTTTCGCATAATTATGCATGTGGCGTTGATTTATGACCATGAATTTTGCACATTTTAATAAGTTGTACACGCCCCTTCCATACAATACAGGATACAATAACTCGTGTCAATAGTTTATGTTTATGAGATATTATTGTTTAAAGTACGTAATGTAGGGTGCCGATAGGGCTAAAGATCGGGAAGTAAGCGTAGCCGAGTGAGTAGAGCGAGGGACTACAATGCTGGACGTCTCAAGTTCGAACCCTACTCTTTCCAACTTTTTTTTTTGCTTTTTTTTTACTTTATTCAAATGAGTTATTATGTAATACAATAAACTAATAAAATATTGTTAAATAATTACAATTATTCGCACATTTTTCAATAATTTACAATTACGAAAGGTAATAATTTTTTTATTTTATGAAAGAATAAAAAATTATTTTAAAATTTTGCAAAAATTGAATTATATTACGTTATATTATGGGATAATGCTTTCCCGCAACTTTATCAGTTAATATCTTATAACGTAATATGTATAATAATTACATTCCGTACAGTATTTCAAAATAATTTCTTATTTTTTTATTAAATAAGAAAATTGGTACCTTTCTGAATTGTAAATTGTTAAATGTTCGAATAATTTTAATTATTAAATAATATATTATTACTTTATTATTTATTTCATCAGTGCACATATAAAAATCGTTCCCTTGCATGTTACCGATAGTGCATAATACACTATGGTAATCTCTTGTATTTCATAATGTATTACCGACATAACACAGACTTGCTGCATTCGCATGACAGCGTCACACTTGGCAAAACTGTGAACTATAAGACGTGAAAAATGACACGTCAAGAAGTAAAATTTTCCTTGCGATTTACAGCGTTATTCTTCATTTCAGTGCAGTGTTTTTACATTTAAAATTATTGTGATAGTGTTAAAATATACCGAAGATATCCACTTTGTTGTAATTTAATATGTGCAAGCAAATACTTATTTCAATTCGGCAGCTGTCAAACGGCTTGTTTTCGTTCTTGATTAGGCAACATTCACTTCGACAAATGTGGATTACTCATATAAAAGGGGAATTTTCGGTATATTTTACGAATCTATTTTTTCGTTTACAGATGGTATTTTATTGAAAAGCATTTTTATTTTAGTGTAAATTGCAAGAATTTTCATTATATATTTTCTCGCTTCTGACGTCATCAATTCAAGATGGCTGCAGTGAGTGAACAGGAGCCTTAAGACAGCATTTAAGATAGTCTTCAATTTCAAATTCGATTATACCGGCCTCTCTTTAGATAAGCGTTGTGGGCCGGAGCTATGAAGCTCTCTATTCGTTGAGAATTTTGGAACGCAGCCTTATGGCACGCCGTTTTACTTTTTAATAGCATAAATAAAATTATACTTGATATAAAAGTTTCAAAAAATAAATGTCTTCAGAAAAATTGCGATTCTTACTAATGAATTAAAATTATGTCGAACATAATAAAAATTGGATGAATTAAAATTATCAGAATAATAAATTTCTTTCGCCAGTGAAGAATAACAATTAAAGTAATTTAAATCGACCGTGACTGGCAATATATAACATCTTTCCGATATGAACATTGAAAAACTGTGAGCCAACTTGGTTTGTCGGATTCACACAGCACATTTTCGGATCAATCGTCAAGACATTATTAATTTCGACCATGGGTTTTGGTCAGTTGATGTAATTTCTAAATTAAATAGTTTAAATTTTTATTGCGAAAAAAAACGTGCTGTGTGAATCCGACAAACCAAGTTGGCTCACAGTTTTTCAATGTTCATATCGGAAAGATGTTATATATTGCCAGTCACGGTCGATTTAAATTACTTTAATTGTTATTCTTCACTGGCGAAAGAAATTTATTATTCTGTTTATTATACACCGTCGACCGAAGAATCGGTGTGCTCCATCTTATAGTTGTTATTGCGATGAATATCACCACAGCCCCAGTGGTCGAATTGGCACGACACCCGCACGGTATACGGGAGGTTCCAGGTTCAAACCCTGGCTGGGGTGATATTTTTTTGCAATAAAAATTTAAACTATTTAATTTAGAAATTACATCAACTGACCAAAACCCATGGTCGAAATTAATAATGTCTTGACGATTGATCCGAAAATGTGCTGTGTGAATCCGACAAACCAAGTTGGCTCACAGTTTTTCAATGTTCATATCGGAAAGATGTTATATATTGCCAGTCACGGTCGATTTAAATTACTTTAATAATTAAAATTATGTCGGGACATAAAAATAATTCCGAATTATTATTATGTATAGACATAATTTTAATTTATTGAATTATTATTATGTTCAAGCAAACATTTAATAAACTGGATTAATATTATGTCACAGCATAATAATTATACAACGAATTAAAATTATGTCTGGAAATAAAAATAATTCCAAAATTTTATTATGTTCCAATACAATTTTAATTCATCGAATTATTATTATGTTGCGACATAAAAGTAATTCCCTTTTATTATGTTTTGGCATAATTTTAATTCATTCAATTTTAAAATTTATCAAATTGAAATATGGCTATCGTTAAAAATAATTCCGAACATTAATTATGTCTCGACATAATTTTAAATGGATGAATTAAAATTATGTCAAAACAAAAATAATACTGAATTTTTATTATGTCCCAACTTAATTTTAATTCATCCAATTATCATTATCTCGGGACATAATTAAAATTGAAAATTAAAATTATGTTCCGACATAATTTTAATGCATTGAATTAAAATTATGTATAAACATAAAATTTTTAAAATTATGAATTTTAATTATGTCCCGACATAATTCTAATTTGTGGAATTATTATTATGTCGCGACATAAAAGTAATTCCGAAATTTTATTATGTCTAGACATAAAAATAATTCTGAATTTTTGTTATGTATTGACATAATTTTAATTCATTGAATTATTATTATGTCGCGACAAAATAGTAAGTACCGTATTCTTATTATGTCCTGACATAATAATAATTCAATGAATTAAAATTATGCCCGACATAATAATAATTCCACATTTTTATTATGTCCCAACATAATTTTAATTCAGTCAATTTTTATTATGTCACGACATAATTTTAATTCATCCAATTTTTATTATGTCGCAACAAAATAGTAACTACCGTATTCTTATTATGTCCTGACATAATAATAATTCAATGAATTAAAATTATGCCCGACATAATAATAATTCCACATTTTTATTATGTCCCGACATAATTTTAATTCAGTCTATTTTTATTATGTCACGACATAATTTTAATTCTGCCTTATAACGACCTGCCTTTTATATTGAACGCGGACTAGCTCGCGGGGTCAGGAGTTCAATAGGGTAGGTCCGGAGACAATAGACGCGAGCAATAGGCGAGTTAAAATATTAATAATAGTTTATTATAAAAAAATAACAAAAGTAGTGACTAGAGTTTGCAACGTGGATTTCCACTGTTTAGAATATAAGTTCGCAATTAACAAAGAACACTGGCGGAGTACTTCGGAGGCGCGGTGGCCCAGTACGGCGCGATATATGAAAAGAATATAATTATTATCGAAAGAGATTACCGGCGGGGTACTTCAGAGGCACGGAGGCCCAGTACGGTGCGACAAAATATTGCCGGAAAAGAATCTAACTATTATTACAGAGAATACCGGCGTGGTACTTCGGAGGCGCGGAGGCCCAGTACGGCGTGATCAAATATAGACGGAAAAGAATCTAACTATAATTACAGAGAATACCGGCGTGGTACTTCGGAGGCGCGGAGGCCCAGTACGGCGTGATCAAATATAGACGGAAAAGAATATAATTATAATTACAGAGAATACTACGGCGCGGCACGTGTATCTTTAAATCCCGTACGTGCTAGATACTGGTCCCGGTTTGCTATCGCGGATTTAAATAACGTAGAGATACTGGCGGGTGTAGCGGCGTCGGGGACGTTCGGACGTACGGACCGGTCCGTCCCGATTCGCCAGGATGAAATGCGTCGGCGTCGAGAGCACTCGACCGAGACGGAGAGCTCTCCACCTCGGTTTTTCGCCTTCGCAGGTAAGGAAAGAAAAGTCGTCGAAGGGAAAGCAGCAACGAGAGCACTCGTTCGTGGACAGAGAGCTCTCGACCACGATTACTGCTAATTGCTTTCAGGAACAGGACTGAGTGTCGATTTCGGCTTCTGGAGCGCCTTTTATACTGCGCGAGAACGTTATTTTACAGTCCCCACGGTGGGGGTTGACAGCAGCGCACACGTGTGTCAGGAGCGCGTGGCTGTAGCTGTCAGCGGCGCTCGGTCGTATTCGACGACGCTCGGGCCCCGTCGGCCTCGCACATGGGGCCGGTCGCGGCTGTCGTTGCGCTCGCGTTGTTCGGCGGCGCTCGGCGGCGGTCGGGCCCCGTCGGCCGCTGCGTCTCGAGCCGTTTTACGGCGAGATCGCTGTTTAAGTAATTAAAAATGGGTGGTGGGCGCATCGCGCCACAGTTCCGCCCGGCGGGTGTTCGGCCGGGCGGTGTCCGACGGGTGTTAGCCGGAGTTACGATGCCTCTTCAGGGGTGCATCGTTACAGCCTCTAGGGAATTAAGTTTTTAATATTGGCAACACTTAGATGGCGCCAATGAGAAACGCGCGAACTATTCTGCTCATCAGCTCTCATGCGGTCGCGCTTCTCTTGTGATACAGGACTTTAAAATTCATCCTTAACAATATTGACAATCTTTCTGCGCCTCAAACTGTACATATGTCGATGGTGCCGACTTCCCGAGTTGAGTATGTGCGGTGACGTGTTACGTGGTACGAGGCCGAGTGCGGACATGTTTTTATACTTCACAACAACGCAATAATTTGTTGAACCCGCGCACGTATCACGTGCGTGTTTTTGTTTGCTCGTTAATACTTGTTTCGTGGCCGTATGAGCTGATCAGCTCGGTGAGAATAACCTAAGAAGAAGAAGAAGAAGATGAGTGTGCGAAACGCAACCTTGAGTGGCACATAACCGTGCCATGAAAAAGAGAAATATCGACTCGAATATCGGACTTCTCTTTCTCTAAATACACGGCATCGAAAGGACATAAGCTCGCTACACACCACACGTCACGACCCAATCTGCAATTTTGCAGGATCCCTGCAAATCGGATCTTTTACCGGATCTTCTTCTTCTTTGATTTATTGGCACCGAGCTGTTCTTTCAGCTCATACGGCCATCACCTGGTAGAAATTAAGTACGATGCATGTTTCAGTGAAACGGCAAGACGTGTTGCATCAGCAACCGCCGGTTTCAAAAAAATTGGTGTAGGACAAAAGATATCCGCACTCGGCCACTCGACACGACGATCTTGGAAACCTCTGAGCATAATCCGAGTCATATTCTTTCGCTCGCGTCCGTGCCGCACCGCAGCGTGAATTAAGAAATTATTAGGTATGTATAGAATTATTAGTCTGCACTGTAGAAATATTGTGTTTGATATGCATCAGTTGTGGTACTTTGATATTTCATCTCATGCATTTTCCTTATTTCCTCTCATAGCATTTGTGGTGTTGATTGCTCGGCCGCTCGACACGACGATCTTGGAAACTTCTGAGCCTATTCCGAGGCATATTCTTTCGCTCGCGTCCGTGCCGCACCGCAGCGTGAATTAAACATCTTGCAAATCGGATCCCGCAGATTGGGTCCTGTGTAGCCGGCTATAAAGTCCCGCGGCATTCGCTCTTGCCCGCTTTGCCGGAAATCTAAATGCCGACTTTCGGCTTGTCCGGGCTTGTACATAAATCGCAAATTTGGAACAATAAACAGTAGGTATACAAAATTACTTTTCGTTAAAACTACTAGTTAGATTAGTGGAAAAAGAGAAGCAAGGAAGCACGGTTTCTACTTAACCGAACACTGCAATCTTAAATAAAATGAAGTATATAGGAAAATTTTTAGAGAGTATACATAAAAAAATTATTATATAATTAGGTACCGCAGGCTACCGAGAGTATCGAGGCCCGTATAACATTAAATATATTAATATCCTAATAAGTACTTAATTCACGTTACAAAGTGTCCAACGAAAGGATAATATCTCACGATTTATTGAGAAATCCACAACTGGCTACCAATTTGCGATGTGGTATAAATGTTGCAAGAACTCTTAGGAGAATTAGGCAAATAATTTCTGATACAGTAAGATCATATGAGTGTTCCAAGAACATAGTACATGGTCCTCTACACACGGCTAAGGCAAATTTGAGGAGAATATCAAATGACATTTCACAAGATACGTATAATAAGCTTTTAGAAGCAATAGATGCTTTATTCTTAATTGAAAATGAAGAATATCAGCAAACATGCTATGTTGCACCCAGAAGGAATTCAAACGGTCAGTATTTTTTATCGCCAATATTTATAAAAGTATTATTGTTTAAGGGGGAAACCTGCTATAGAACGCTTCAAAAAGCATAATTTTTGCGATTTTTTTCCCCGGCTCGAATAAAACGAATCTTTTCTAAACTTCTGGGGTGTTTTAGTATACATTTTGATATTAACAAAAAAATTTTTTTATACAAAAATATTGACCTTTAATATGAAATGTTTAGCGATATTCACAATCTCTTTTTTTCATTCTCGTACACTGTAGCGTGCGTAATTTGTGTCTGTAACAAAAAAAGAAACATTTCTAAATTTTCATGTAATTACCTTCTATGTGAACCTCAAGAACTTTTTAAATATTGAAAATTAAACAAATTGTGAGACTTTGAAGAAAAAGTTTCACTTCAGTTTTTCTTCAAAGTCTCACAATTTGTTTAATTTTCGATATTTAAAAAGTTTTTGAGGTTCACATAGAAGATAATTACATGAAAATTAAGAAATGTTTTTGTTTCTTTGTTACAGACACAAATTACGCACGATAGAGTGTACGAAAATGAAAAAAAGAGGTTGCAAATATCGCTAAACATTTCATGTTAAAGATAAATATTTTTGTGTAAAAAAATTTTTTTGTTAATATCAAAATGTGTACTAAAACATCCCAGAAGGTTAGAAAAGATTCGTTTTATTGGAGCCGAGAAAAAAATCGCAAAAATTATTCTTTTTCAAGCGTTCTATAGCAGGTTCCCCCCTTAAGTATGTAGGTATTGTTTAAGTAGGTAGAACAAATTTTTGGAAATTGTTAAATCATATACTTATTTAGGTGTACCATTTTCGTCCTCAGCCGTGGGCCGTTTGCCCAGTCAGCGCGCAGTTGATAAAACGAAACTGGCGACAGGAGCGACTCTGGCTACGCTTGCCAGTCTCAGGGCGAACTCATGGGAGGGAATTAATAAACTCTTTAACTCTATGATCTCTCCCGTGACATTATATACAGCTCATATATGGGGCCTGCGCTATTTGGACTTGCTGGATACGGCTCAATGTAACTTTTACAAGAGGTTCCTGCAGCTACCACAGTGCACAGCAAATGCTGCTTTGAGGCTGGAGCTGGGCTTAGTTAGAGTCGCTTACAGGGTTCTTAAATAAGGGATAGGCTGGGTGATTAGAATCCTAGGGATGGGGGACGAAAGATTGCCGAAGATATGTCTGCGAAGGTTGTTGGTTCTGTCTACAACAACTGATGCTCTAGAGTTTAACTGGATAAGTCAATTAAGGTCTATACTGGAGGAAATAAATCAGGAGGGGCATCTCTTGAGTATGTCGGCGGACCACTGGATCAATGCAAAAGAGCAAATTCTAACAGACTATTAGCGGTTCTTAAAACTGAAGGATTTGAACCAGTATCGGTCCTCTAAAAGTCGGGGGGTCCCTATAGTTCGCTCCCTGCAAGACTCGTTATATGACTTTTACCCGCCGCGCTGCCCTTTTCACTTAGTGAGATGCAGAGTGCAACTGCGGCTTAAAAATGACCATTTATACAAAATCACAATAAACAAGATTTCGTATTGCTTGCAACCAAAAGAACTATGTTTGCTATGCGATCTGCAGGAAAATGAAACTTTATCTCACTTTCTGATCCGTTGTCCGGTGTACAAGCATATCAGGGATGCCCACCTTGCTCAACTAATATGTACTAATATATCAGATGTTGATGCGGTTGTTAAACTGTTATCTTCTACCGAGCTTTCGTCTGCAAGGATCATTTTTGGCTTCGTCTCTGAAGCTTTCAAATTGAGAGCTAGCTTTTTAAATGAGTAGTTTTCGGGGTTGTAGATTGACTGGGTTTATATAATTGATATTGATAATCTCAGATATGTTTTCCGCGTACTGTTGTTTGTAGTCTTAGGTTCTGTTGTGATTATTGTAAGGCAAAGTATTTTGCTTCATCCCTTTGCATATGTGTATACATAAAATGCAAATAAAGTTTATTCATTCAGGTAGAACAAATTTAAGTAAATTGTTTGTTTATTTAATTATTGGATTTTATAACTAGGAAAAGGTCGTCCTGCCATTTAAATAAGCGAAGGACAATTGACATTATTATACAATGAAAGATTTACTGCTACTAAAATGGCAAACCAGTTAGGTTGTTCAACAAGTACTATTTACAAAAAGTTGTACGAATTAAATATGCCTATGCGTACACGGTATTCACAATTATCTGACACTGAATTGAAAACAAAAATTATACAAATCCATGAAGAACATCCTAATGTTGGATATATGGTATTGCTGAAAATTTTTAGAGAATATACCTAAAAAAAGAATTATAATAAATTAATAAATAAATTACAGATGATGCAATCATATTTAAAGGCAACGGGAATCATTGTACCAAGATATCGGGTAAGAGAAAATTTAAGTGCAGTAGATCCAGTTGGAACTGCAAGCAGATGGAGTCAGTCAATTAAAAGAAGGACTTATCGGGTGGCAACACCAAACTCTTTATGGCACATGGATGCACATTTAAAATTTTCGAAATAAACGTAATAGTAAAATTTTCTTATAACACATAGATATTGTTCCATTAAATTATATTTTAATTTATAGATGGGGTTTTGTAATACATGGTTGCATCGATGGATATTCTAGACAGATAATATACTTAACATGTGACATCTATTCAAGCAGAACCTGTCGTTAACTTCTTTGTTGATGCAGTAAACAGTTATGGTTTACCTTTACGAGTACGATCAGATCATGGATACGAAAATCTTCTTGTGGCTATTTTAATGAATACAATTCGTGGCGTACATAGGGGAAGTCATATAACTGGTAAATCTGTTCATAATCAAAGAATAGAAAGATTGTGGGTGGATGTTTATAAAGAAGTGTGCGATTCTGTTTATACTGAATTATATTCATTAGAAAACCAAGGCTTATTAGACGTTGAAAATATGAAACACAGGTTTTGCGTGCAATATGTTTACAAACATGTTATTAATAAAAAGTTATTATCATCATTATCATTTTTGTCTGCATGGAACGTTCATAGTCTGAGACCAGAAAATAATAAGACCCCACGGCAACTGTGGCTAGAAGGAATATTAGCAAATTACAATACAACTTACACAGCAATGAGAGATATTTTTGATAATAATATGACTTTATATGAACGACTTTCTGAATCCTTACGAGCATTAGGAGTCGATCTTTCAGTTCCTATTGTAGATAGCAATGATACAAATTTTGTTCCTTCGTCCTTTACTGCATTATTAGATTTGAATGATGAACAGAAGTTAAATTTGGAAAATATTATTAATACTGTAGAAAAATCTAATATAGAAAAATATGTATCATGTATAAATTTATTAAGTTCTTAACATATTAACTACACATAGCTATAAGACGTAACTGTAAGAGTAATGTTTGGTTTGATTTCCGATTAGTGTTGTATTATTCGTAGATTTATTTCCAACGTTTCATCAACATTTCAGTTTCTGATGGTTCAGGTTGTTTCTTTCCCTGAAGAAGCTATCTGAATTGTTCACAAAACATCAGAAACAAATTCACGAAGAACTATCTCTTTCAGACGTATAAATTAAAGGCTGCATAAAACTATTTCTTAATGTTGGAGAAACAGAAAGATCCGGTTTTTCAATAATAGGCAGATTATCTGGAAAGTCGTTTAAAGGCAATACAATAATTTTGATTTGCGGTAATTGATTTTCTAAATCAGTCCTATTTTGAATGTCTCCCAAATGGGCGATTTCCTTCGTTTTTTTCTACACTTACCAACTTAAAGCCACACATTCTTAATAAATTTTGAATATGAGGAAAAGTAAAATAGTATCTTCTTTTATTTCGTCAAGCGAGCTATCTCTTTCTATTTCAAGCAGTGTTCATCAGATATACCTAAATATGTTTATCAATAATACATTAATCATTTCTGCGAATTAATATATATTTCTAGATAAATAAACTTATTGAGTAAATTACACAAATTTACTGATATACTGAGTATATTTAGGAAAACACAAATACAAGCGGCTTGCGGCAAGGCAAGGCGGAAACGAACTGAACTTATATAAAGCTAAGATGTGTATCATCTGTAAAGAGTGCATAGATTAGTATAATAAAGTGTCCGCATACACACGGTGAAGAGAGTCTCATTATTCTCACCAACACCAACATAAAATTGGTCCTTCGAGCTTGGATATTTGGTATCGAAATTGGTTATCTTCGAGCTTCACCCGCAATTTGGTAACGCAAGGCGTTCTGGAACATTCTGGACGCCACAAAGAAGCCCGTCGTCCGCCACTATTGAAAGAAAGTCACATCTTTCGCTGCATTGATCACGGCTTGGCGTTGTGAAACAACGATTATTGGCACCCCCGCGCTCAACTGTCGCTCTTGGATCCTCAACGGAATATTGCAGAGAGCGGGGCATCAACAACATTTTGTCGACATTGCTGGCATTTTGGCTAGTACTTCGAAGCCATTCCATACATAATCTCATCAGACGATTACGTGGAACCGGCGCTAACATCGTCATCGTTCGAGGGAGGTCACGCTCTCAACCCTTGCTGCAATCGGACAAGGACATACTCGACGCTGCTTCTCGGACGCTGCCTGGGAACACCGAGTCATCCGAACGCACTTCTTCGTAACAGAATCTATGCGCAAGTAGTATATATATGCATTGTATTACCGCGATTCTGTAATATCGTTTGTTTGTATCAATTGTTCGCATCAATTATTCGCGTAATTTACTCGCATCGTTTTTGTTGGTTATTATCGTCAATTACTATCTCGCAAAATGTCGACGCTCACCATAGTCGAAGCTAAGAGCAAACGCAAAACCATCAAGGCTATGGCCACGCGAATTAAAAATTTCTTAGAATCCGCAAATCCCGTTCAATTGTCGTGTTTCGATTTGACGGAACGTATGAAAAAGTTATCGTCATTATGGGATCAATACGACGAAGTGCAAACGCGAATCGAAGCTCTAGACACCGCTGACATAGGTGATGGGGACGAAGCGGCATTGCATAAGCAACATTCCGATGAGCGTATTAGTTTTGAAGCACCATACTTTAATCTCGTAGCTCGTTTTGAATAAACGCTTCACGCACTCGACATTCGCGAAAATTCGGGGAATGCCACACCTCAGAATTTCGCAACGCAATCTCGTAACAATTCTACCATATCGACACAGCTTCGTTTGCCTAAAATCGAATTACCGTCTTTCTCTGGAAAATGCGAAGATTGGTATACTCTTTACGATACGTTTGAAAAATTAATTAACGCTAATTTAGACCTTTCTGAAATTCAGAAATTTCATTACTTAAAATCGTCACTCAAAGGTGAAGCCGCCGAGGTTATAAAGGCATTCGAGATTACAACAGAGAATTATAGGGAAGCATGGGAATTGTTAATTGAACAATACGATAATCGTCGACGTATTGTACAGGGTCATATCAAGTCACTGTTTGATTTGCCATCTATTCCAAAGGAAAATCATTCGCAATTGCGCACCTTACTCGATGGTGTATGCAAGCATCTACGTGCCTTGAAGGCTCTTGAGAGACCTGTCGACACATGAGATGATCTCGTCATTCATTTGGTCATCTCTAAGTTGGACGCGACAACGAAGAGAGAATGGGAAACGAGTCGTACGGATTCGTCGATTCCTAACTCTAAGCAACTTAAAGACTTTCTGCTACAAAGATGCCTAGCATTGGAGGCAATGTCCACTACTAATGATAGTTCATATCAAAAACCGAAAAGGGCAGTGGCCAACGCGGCTACTACCAATCTCGCTTGTAAGTGTTGTAAGCAGGATCACTTTTTTTATCAATGCGAGGCTTTCAAAAGGTTACCCGTTGAAGAGCGTTTTAAGGTCGTAAAGGAATCACACTTATGTATTAATTGCTTAAAATCTAATAGTCATCAGGCTAAGAATTGTCCGTCGTCAACATGTCGCAAGTGTCAAAAGACACACAATACTCTTTTACATTTCAATTCGAATACGGTGCAAGATAATCAAAATTCGATTTCAGATAGTAAAAAGACACCTGTGGTCACTCAAGCTCCTGTGGTCACTCAATGTTCGCAACGGAATCCTTCGAGAGTACCTTTATCTACTGCAATAATTCACGTATATGATTCGAATGGTAAGGCTCATGTATGTCGGGCATTGTTGGACAGTGGTTCGCAGTTGAATTTCGTAACTGAAGACTTTGCCAAAGGATTGCAACTAAATAAACAATCAATGAACATGCCAATTTCGGGTATTGCAAAAGGTAGTTTCGAAGCAAGAAATTCAGTTAACTTAGTAATACAGTCTCGATTCAATACATATCGAGAACAATTAAATTGCATTATTTTGCCAAAAATAACTCAAAAATTACCACAGAATTTTATACATCCTTCGCGATTTAAAATTCCATCGAACGTACAATTGGCTGATCCGAACTTTAATGTACCAAGTGACATAGATCTTTTGATAGGAGCTGAAGTGTTTTGGCAGCTCACATGCATAGGTCAAATAAGGGATGCAAGGATCATCCTACACTACAAAAAACCAATTTTGGTTGGATCCTTTCAGGTCACGTTATTGGTTCTCAGGACAATAGAAATAGCGCTTCTTGTCATTTAATCACACTCGATGATCTTAACAAAACTATTTCTAAATTTTAGCAGGTAGAAGACAATTACCATAACAATCCAAATGGATATTCCCCTGAGGAGCTCGCTTGTGTAAAGCTCTTTCAAGAGACCACGGTACGAAATGACGAGGGTAGGTTTGTCGTCAAGCTTCCAGTCAAGGAGGATGTAATTTCACAATTAAGTGAATCCAGAGAAATTGCAGAACGTCAGTTCTTCGCTTTAAAAAAGCGACTATCGAAACAGCCTGAGGTTTATGACGAATATCGCAGGTTTATGCGTGAGTATCTGAATCTTAAACATATGCGTCAAATCAAGGAAACAGTAGATCGTGATAGTGGTATTCATTATTATCTACCTCATCACGCGGTTTTGAAGGATACGAGCACTACAACCAAATTACGCGTTGTTTTTAACGCTTCGTGCAAAACTTCGTCAGGCATACCGCTAAATAACGCGCTGTGTGTCGGTCCTACCGAGCAACCAGATTTATTTTCGATTTCTTCTCGTTTTCGCACCTTTCCTATCGCTATGACAGCCGACATTACTAAAATGTATCGGCAAATTCTTATCCACCCATCGCAATGGTGTCTCCAACGTATTGTTTGGCGCGAAAATCAACAAGATGAATTGCTAACTTTTGAGCTCATTACCGTGACTTATGGCACAGCCTCTGCATCATTTTTAGCTATAAGTTCCGTAAGGGAATGTGCTAAAAACAAATCAAAATCGTATCCATTAGGGGCAAAGGCCATCTTAGATTCTTATGTTGATAATGTGCAGTCGGGCGCATCTACCGAGGAGGAGGTTTTGGAGATTAAAAATTAGGCAATCGCTTTGCTTCAAACCGGTGGCTTCAAACTAAGAAAATGGTCTTCAAATAGTCCTTTATTGCGGAATAGCGACTCCGCAAGCAATAAACCGATTAACTCATATTCTGACCATAATCAAACTCGCGCTCTTGGGGTAGTGTGGAACTCTGACCGAGATACTTATAACTTTACAAATTCCACCCATCGTCAACCGTTAACAAGGTTAACCAAACGAAGTATCTTGTCACGAATTGTTGTCATCTTCGATCCATTGGGGCTCTTAGGCCCTGTTATCTTAATTGGCAAACTTATCATGCAGGAATTATGGTTATTGAAAGTTGATTGGGATGAATCAGTTCCCGTGGACCTCGCCACGAAATGGCGTGATTATGAGCAACAATTGAAACATTTGAGCAATTTGGAAATACCTCGTAAAATTATTATACCTAATGCAAAACTCATTGAGTTACAGGGCTTTTCCGATGCCAGCCAAAATGCTTATGGGGCATGCGTATATCTACGATCCTCACTTAGCGGCACTGATAAATTCGAAATCCAATTGGTAGCATCAAAATCTCGCGTAGCTCCTGTTAAGAGTCTTTCGATACCGCGTTTAGAACTATGCGCGGCTCTTTTACTCGCTGAGTTGATGGACAAGTTGAGTAAGTGTTTGGATCTTCAAATCAACGCCAAATATTATTGGACCGACTTCCGTATAGTTCTTCATTGGTTAAGAGGATCCAGTCGAGACTGGACCGTATTTGTTGCAAATCGAGTAGGTGCAATCCAATCCCTAACATCAATCGAAAATTGGCGTCACATATCTGGTAAAGAAAACCCGGCGGATCCACTTTCAAGGGGCGTTATGCCTAAAGACTTGTCGCAATTAAAAATTTGGTGGCACGGTCTTAAATGGTTGGAAAGGGTAGAGTATGAATGGCCGGTCTCAACTATAGATGCTTTAGATGAAATACCAGAGAGAAAGGAATCCAGCAAACCATGTTCACACATTGTAGCTTTAGAACCAGAACTTGATATTTTTGAGAGATACTCGAATTATGAAAAACTTATACGAGTCTTCGCGCTCTGCTTGCGATTCATTAATGCCATTAAACGTCGCGGAGAGAAAATCAATCATGATCTTAAAGATAATTCCGGTAAGCACATACCATCATACTCTTGTGATGAATTGGAAAGCGCTAAACTAACACTCGTTAAAATTTTGCAAAGACGTTTCTTCGAAAAGGAGATCGAAGACATTTCTAAATTTGATGTCGTAAGCAAAAAGAGCTCGATTCGAAAATTAAATCCTTTCTTAGACGCGGATGGAATTCTGAGGGTTGGTGGTCAATTACGACATGCGAATATACCGTATGATGCGAAGCATCCCATCTTGATACCTGGTCGTCATAGTTTTACTTGTTTGATTGTAGTGCATGAACACAAGCGATTATTACATGCTGGAGCTCAAATGACTTTGTCATCGTTACGCCAAACCTTTTGGCCATGTGCAGGGCGTAACGTTGTGCGTAATATTATAAGTAAATGCGTAACTTGTTTTCGAAATGCTCCGCGACCATCCAATACTTTAATGGGAGATTTACCACAATCTCGTGTTAGCGTCTTTAGTAGACCCTTTGAAAAATGTGGAGTTGATTATGCAGGTCCTATGTTCTATAAAGAAGGACAACAAAAAAATTCGCGATTAATTAAATGTTTTATAGCTATATTTGTATGTTTTGCGACAAAGGCGATACATACAGAGTTAGTTGGCGACCTCACTACCGAGTCTTTTTTAAATGCACTTAAACGTTTAATTTCTAGAAGGGGTCGACCAAATGATATCTATTTAGACAACGGATTGAATTTCGTAGGTGCGGAGCGTCAACTTAATGAACTATACGAAATGTTCAACGATGATAAATCAAGACAAAAGATCATGGACTCCGCAGTCAGTGAACGCATAAATTGGCATTTTATCACACCAAGAGCCCCACACATGGGAGGGCTTTGGGAGGCCGCCGTGAAGGCCGCGAAGTTTCACATTAAACGCATTATTGGGGAGGCTTGGTTACGATACGATGAATTTTTGACCTTGTTGACACAAGTCGAAGCTATACTTAACTCAAGACCACTCACTCCGCTGTCAGCGGATCCTAATGATCTTTCAGTCCTTACTGCGGCGCATTTCTTGATAGGCTGCCCTATTACCTCGTATCCAGAACCGAGTCTGGAAGATCTAAACACGAACAGCCTATCAAGATGGCAACGCGTCGAACGATTACGTCAGGATTTTTGGAAACGGTGGACCAAAGAATATTTGCATAATTGTCAACAACGAAGCAAATGGAACACTGTCGGAACTCCTATTATAGTAGGACAATTAGTCGTAATAAAAGAAAATAATTTGCCCCCGCTAGTGTGGTCTTTAGGTCGTATTGAAGAAGTTTATCCAGGAGATGACAACATTGTTCGAACAGTCCTGGTGCGTACTGCCAAGGGTGTCTATAAGCGCCCTCTTACTAAAATTTGTACTCTCCCTATAGATTAGGCTGTAGTTTTAACTTGCGTGTGTAGTTTATAAGCTTTATTCGAATTGTCATTAGTTCTAAGTTTAATCATAAGATTGCTGTATTCATTGTCAGTAGCGTTTAACTTGTACTTTTGATGTTTGCGTTTCACTTATAGTGATCTTTGTCATTTTGAAAGCACCGGCTTTTAAGGCGGGCGGTATGTGCGCGTTTACGTGCTTACTTGTATTGCGCGCCATTTCTGATCACCGCGCTAGGGAACTTTCCATGATTCTCCGCGCGACTTCCGTCTCCCGCGCGTAGTAATACACGATCGCGGCGTGGCGCCTATTTTCGGCGCGAATAACGGACATTGTAACAACAGCTCTTGTCGTGAGCACTCATATCGAGAGCGGTCGAAAATCGAGGCTATATAGACGCGTAAGGCGGTGAAGCTATTAGTATAATAAAGAGTGTCCGCATACACACGGTGAAGAGAGTCTCATTATTCTCACCAACACCAACAGAGTGCATATAAACTAGGGACATTATCTTACTAGAAAAGTAACATAGAAGTATTAACCAATTAGAATCGTACAAAGAAATAGGCCAATAAAAATACTTCTAACACTCCCACTATTTTGATGCCGATTTTAAAGAAATAACTCAAAAATGATAACTATCATATCAGATCTCTTAAAACTAATAAAGATTACATACTAACATAAATCTTTTATGAACAAACGCAAATATTATACTTTAAACAACACAAAAAAATACTTATTAATATTAACTTTATACGCTTATTTGTTTCTTATGTTGAGAAGAGAGCGAATATTCTGAAAAACAACTTTGGGCAAAGCTTTTGTGAATACATCTTTTTTTTTTTTTTTTTTTTTTACGCAGGGAAATCTTCCACTACTGGGATCCCGAGGGCCGGAACCCCCGGTTTGCCCAGTAGCCCCCCTTTCGGGAGGAAGACCCCCTCAAACCCCGGGGTGGGACCGAGGGGAGTGTGGGATTGCATAGCATGCACATCACCTACGATTCTGCATGCATGCCCTGTCCACTAAAACCCTGCGGGTGTCCTACCTGGCATCGCTGGGGAGTGCCCGGGAACATTGATTATTGCGTCCGGTGCACTCCCCGATTGTGAATACATCTGCTAATTGCTCTGTCGTTGGAATGTATTTAACATCTATCACGTTACTCTCATACTTCGCTCTTATAAAGTGATAAGCAACGTCTATATGTTTAGATCGTTTATGAAAAACTTGATTCTGTATTAATTTAATGGTACTCTGGTTGTCAATGTAAAGTGTAGTCGCGTTGGTCTGTCTTTTTTCAATTTCTAGTAGCAATTGTTTTAACCACACTGCTTCTCTGGTGGCATTTGATGCTGCCACATACTCCGCCTCCGTTGTGGATAAGGATAAGGACTTCTGTCGTTGACATGCCCAGGTGATTGGGCCTCCACACATTAGGAAAACATATCCTGTTGTTAAACGTCTGGTCTCTAGGTCGTTGGCATAATCGGCATCAGAATATCCGACTAGCTTTTCATCCTTATTATCCTTACTGTATAAAATCCCAAAATCACGTGTTTCTTTCAGATAGCTTATAATGCATTTTAAGGCTTTCCAGTGGTTTCTATTATAATTGGTTTGAAACCGACTAAGGAGATTCGTCGCGAACATAATATCCGGTCTTGTAGTTAAAGCTGCGAACATTAGTGATCCAATCGCCTCTCTGTAGGGTAATTTCTCTTCGAGATCATCTTCTGTTTCCGAATTACATGTTAATATCACGTGCGGATCAGCTGGTACACTTTTTGTTTTTGCGTCTTTCATGTTGAATTTCTTGATTAATCGATCAATTTATCCAGTTCCATGAAGAAATATCGACCCATTTTTCCTGTCTTGCTTTATTTCCATTCCAAGAAAATACTCTGGTTCGCCTACTGTAACTTGAAAAGCTTGTTCCAATGCGTTGATTATCTTCATTGCTGTTTCCTCATCTTCTGCAAGAACAATGCCATCATCTACATAGATACCGATCAATACCATACGATTTTCGAATTTTCCAACATAGATGCATTTATCAGCCTGACATTGACGAAAACCATGATCCTGGAGAAAATCATTAAGTTTGAGGTACCAGCAACGAGATGCCTGCTTCAGCCCATATAAGGCTTTCTTCAATCTGCAAACTAAATTCGTGGACTCCATCACTCCTTCAGGGACCTCCATATAAACTTGTTCATTTAGTTCACCATGAAGAAATGCAGTTTTAACGTCAAACTGTAATATCTTGAGATCTTTAGACACAGATAAAGCAAGTAAGACTCGAATTGTATCATACCTTGTTGTTGGTGCAAAGGTCTCCGTATAATCAACTCCTTCAATTTGATCAAAGCCTCTCGCCACGAGTCTTGCTTTGTAACGTTGAATTTGTCCATTGGGATGCCTTTTTACCTTAAATACCCACTTCGAAGTGATGCATCTTTTGTCAGGAGGTAAGGGAACTAGCTCCCACGTATCATTTTGTTTCAAGGCTTCTAGTTCTTCGGCAATTGCTGCCATCCATTTCTTCGAATCTGGACTGCACACAGCTTCATTAAAAGTCGTCGGTATATCAGCTTCTACAAGATTAGCTTCATAGCGTTTTGGAGGATGTAAAGTTTCCCTAGGTCGTAATACTCGTTTTTTATCTTCCAGTTGTACTTTATCTTGTGATTGTCCTGGTTTTTCTACAGGTTGCTGCTTGTCTCCTACATCTTGAACATTTATGTCTTCATTTTCTTCCAGCGGTTGAATATTCTCACCTCTGCAATCTTCTAGATGAACCCAAACTGTGTTTCTTCTCGGAAGTTTCACCTCAGTCGCCTCATTAAAAGTTACGTTTCTTGAAATCGTAATTTTTTTACTTATTGGATCAAATAATCTGTAATTTGTTGAATCTTTATCATATCCAACTAAAATCAGTTTTCATCCTTTAGGTTCCAATTTGGTGCGACTTTGTTTTGGAACAAATACGTACGCTTCACTGCCGAACAGTCTGATGTGATCTAATGATGGTTTCTTACCGTACCACGTCTTGAAGGGTGTTGAGTTGGGAGTCTGTGTCGTAGGAGTTCTGTTTAATATGTATACAGCAGTATTAACTGCTTCCGCCCATAGATTCTGTGGTAAGTCCCTCGTATATAGCATGGACCGAGCACTCTCCACGACTGTTCTATTCTCCCGTTCCACTCTGGCGTTTTGCTCGGGAGTGTATGGCGCTGTCGTCTCATTCTGAATACCCTGTCTCGAAAGATAATCCTGAAACTCGAAATTACAAAATTCGGTACCATTGTCTGTATGAAAAACTTTTATTGATCTACCAAATTTATTTTTAGACAAGTTGACTTATTTCTTAAAACATTCAAGACTGTCAGATTTATGTTTAATAAACATTACAGTACAAAAAGCTAAGGCATCATCTTTGAATAAAATGTAGTATCTCGCTCCACCAATAGATGGTGTTTCCATCGGATCACATAAGTCACAATATATACGTTCACCTGGTACAGTTTTTCTCTGTTTACTTGAAGAAAATGGCAATTTGTGTTGCTTCCCGTATTGGCATCCTTCGCAAAAAAAGTCTTTCATGTCCGTTATTTTTACACCTTTAATGAGATCCTTTTCAATCATCTCACGCAAATACTTCACGTTGACATGTCCAAGACGTTCATGCCATTGTCTTAAATCCCCGCGCGAAACTACATTTGCTTCCGGAGCAAGTAATGTTCGAAACATCATTGTGTAGAGGTTATTCGATTCACGGACCGCACACGCGACAAGTCTTTCTTGATCGAACACTTTAGCTGAGTTCTCTTCTTTTAATATCTTCATGCCTTTCTTGTTTAGTACTCCTTCAGATAATAGATTTCTTCGTAATCCCGGAACGTATAAGACATTCGTTATAGTTGACTCGTACCATCTTCCATCGATGAGTTTCTCTATTTTAATATTACCGATACCTTTTATTTCTAATTCTTGTTTATTAGGAAGTGCAACATTATTTTTGTTTGTTTCTTCAAATTCTGAGAAGAATTCTTGTCGATAAGTCATGTGGGCAGAGGCTCCACTGTCTATAATCCACTTGTTCTCTTCTGATTCAGATGCTTCGTATGAAACGCTTTGATATTCAACATTGAACGCCGAATTATTCTCTTGCTTTTATTTTTGATCTTCAGTGGTGATCTTCTTCGCGTTACGGCAATGTCGAGCAAAATGTCCCTTTTTACGACAATTATAACATATCACTTTACTCTTATCAAATCTCTTCTTATTCGATTTGTCGTCGCTTTTATTTGTGGATTGAGAGGTCTTCTGTTTACTTGAAGAGACGAGAAACGCATTTTCTTGTTCTTCCGTAGAGGTTAGGCTGGCTTCTTCATCTAGCAGTCTCGCCGTGAGATTGGCAACGTCTGTCTTGCGTCATCCATTGAAAGCCAAGCTTGACGAAAATTTCTATACTTCATGGGCAACGTACCAAGAATTTTTGTAATGATGGCTGCGTCACTTAGTCTCTCTCCTGTCTCTCTCACTTGTCGACCCAAATTTTCCACTCTAGCTATGTACTGCGCCACGGTTTCGTCTGAGTTCATCTTCACTTGATGAAAACGATCGAGAATAATCATTTTATTGAATTCCGATTTTTGTTGGTATACTGAGTCCAATTTATCGAGAATTTCCTTTGATGATGTACAGTTTTCGACCAGTGTAATTTGAGTTGTTTCCATTGCTGCCGTTAACGTAAACATTGCGATTGCGTCGCTTTTATACCATGTCGCTTGAGCCGCTGCATTTGCTGCATCTGGCAAGGTTTCCGTCCCTGATGTGATACCGTAGACACCTTTCGCCTTTAATGCACAGATCATTTGGAATCTCCACTGTTGATAATTCCTGCCATCGAATTTATTCATCGACGCCACGTCGATTCTGTCGGCCATTTTTCTGTCTTTCCGCGTTCCGCGCTTCACGTCGTTTAGGTTACGAAAACAGTCAAAAAAACTAATTCTTTACGCGAAGCACGACTTCAGAGCACTATTCCACGTACAGTCGCGATCAGAGTAGTTGCAACACTTAAAAAACTAAACTTATTTTTTTTAAACTATAACTATAACTTTATAACTATAACTTATTTTCCTAAACTTATTTTAAAAAAAGTGTTGCAACTACTCTGACCGCGACTGTACACGCAGTAGGGCAAGCTCTGGGCCCATAACCTATTGAGTAAATTACACAAATTTACTGATATACTGAGTATATTGTTGCGCTCGCCGAGTCCGCGTACGCGTCTCACCGTTCTCACTCACTCACACTCGCGCAACCGGCACACGCGGAAAAGAGGCGACACAATTTAAGGAACTGTAACTCGTTTATTTGGAGACACCAGTTATACAGAGATTCGAGCTGACACGTCTGTTCGGAGACGGAGACTCAGAAACAACAACAAACCGTCGTCAATCAATAAATCCATAACAGCTGGTCGTCAGAGACGCTTCGCAACTCGCGGCGATGTAACGGGCGTCTTAGCTCGGGCGCAACAATATTTAGGACAACACAGATACAAGCGGCTTGCGGCAAGGCAAGGCGGAAACGAACTGAACTTATATAAAGTTAAGATGTGTATCATCTGTAAAAAGTGCATAGAGTGCATATAAACTAGGGACATTATCTTACTAGAAAAGTAACATAGAAGTATTAACCAATTAGAATCGTACAAAGAAATAGGCCAATAAAAATACTTCTAACAAAACTTTATATATATCTAATCCTCTGTTTTAAGAATTTTAACTCTACGTTAGATGGAAAAAAATCGGCGTGTGCCAGTTTCATCAGAACTACTTATTTCTTAAAGGACTTCTTTTTCTTCCGCCCTTTACGTGGACTAGGTGTAATATCATTCCTTCTAAAATGTCTTCTAGTAATCGCTAGCAAGGATAAAAAGTTTTGTGCTTCTTGTGTTGATTCATTTGACGCGCTAGCTGCTATTCTAATTAATAAACGGTCCGATATTTCCTTCTTATCTGACATTTTTATACTTAAAATATATGCTTATTTATGTACGACAGTATGTATTTTGAAATTCACGAAGGACGCACCATCCCAGAAGTCAAACTGAACATTTCTTTACACCGCGGAAGCCTTAAATAACTAAGAATAAGTACTGTTTGTAATTCAATATAAATAAATAAACAATGATACAAATAAACAATTCATATTACTATTATTATTTATAAAATTATAAATAATAGTCGAAACAAATGGCAAATGTGTAGAAAATACCCTGACACGCGTCCATAAGAGATTAATATATCTGCTTGTATAATGTGGTGTTACGTCCAAACTCCAGGACATATTTGCAAGTGACCTTCAAAAAGACAAATACGACCATGGACAATGTTTAAAAGGTTATAACTGTTACTCATTATTTATAAAAATTTGTTAATTTAAAAAGTAGAATATTATACACGACAACCCCTGAGTCTCAATAAATATGTATACTTGCTATAATTTTTTTTTTTTTTTCTTTTTGTATTGTAAGAGAAAAGAGAGATATGAGTTTTAGCTCACCAAGTATATTGTCGAAATTATAAATTTGAATAACATTAAAAACGCTATATGAGGTCTGTCCGGCGGTTTCAAAGTGTTTTCAATCAAGCTTTTAGAGAGTTTCACAAGCTAACCTTTCAATGAAAAACCTAATCCATTTCCATATATAAAGTTAAAATTTATTAATTTATTTAACATTAAGTACAATACCTTTGTTTTACAAAAAAAAACATGTTTAATTTTCATCTACATCAAGTTACTATAATTATTAGGACTATCTGATTTAAACGCTCCAATAGAAAAGATTAAATAATGTATAAAATGCAGTTTCTTAAAATCTTTAGTGTAAAACTAACGCTATATCGGTTATATATTGATATTATAGAATAACACAAAGATAAAAATAAATTGCACAAAAATTGCAATACACAGAACCGAAAACCTTATCAATCAGCTATATGCTCGAATTGTAATTTTAAATTAAAATCAATAGTACCTTAACAATTTATGTAAATTTATCGTGCATGTAAAACTCATTGGTAGTATATGAAACTAACGCATATCGGTTATATTGATATTATAGAATAATATAAAAAAAAAAAAAATTGCACAAAAATTGCAATAAAGAACCGAAAACCTTATCAATTAGCTATATGCTCAAATCGTAATTTCAAATTAAAATCAATAGTATCAACAATTTATGTCAATTTATCATGTAAAACTTATTGGATACAATCAAAAAATTGCAATTAACAAAATAGATAAATTAATCCATCTTAATACAACATGTTATTTAGATTTAAATCTATAAATAATTAATAAATAACATTTGTGTATCTAAAAAATTGGTGTACTCTTTGGCTTCATCTGCATTTAAACACATATTTAAATCATTTTTTAAGTCATCATAATGTGCGTACGTTTTCGGTAAAGTTATAGTATCAGTACATGTAGTAAATATTGGTCTTTGGCTCAAACCCAATGTCTCATTAAATTTTACATTAATACTATCGGGCATTAGGAAATATCCAGTAACTAAAAATAGTAAATTTGTTAACTTATCTCTGTCAATATATTGAATATACATAGTAAAATAATGCAATACATCACTTTCTTCGTTTGTTAGGTGAGGATCAGTCACTAAACAATTCACAACTTTTGTAGCAGTAGGTGTTTGCATATCTAGAAGAACATTAAAATCACAATTTTTCCAGAAATCAGCATGTTTTTCTGGTGATACACCATGCCGAATTTTCGCAATCAGTCTTTTGGGTTTTTCCACTAAAATTTCTGTAGCTATAATATTTAATTGGTCTGACAACGTATCGGAATTTGGTTTTGCAAAAACCGATGTGCTTGAAAGAAGTCCTGGATAACCTCATTTTCTTTTTCCGTTAGAGACAAGAAATCCTTCTGAGCCTTTTTCAAAATTTTCCGTAAATATGGATTTACGTAGCGCAATAGTTCTTGCAATAAGACGTCAGATTCAATATGCTTTTCAGGATTTGCAATTAACATTAACGTAATTCTTGATAATTTTATAGGTATTTGATTTTTTAAAAGTAACATATGCCGCAAGATACGTCCAATTATAACAAACTTGTCTAGTTCATTTAATCTGTTTAATTCCAAATACG
>JASTWQ010000295.1:47500-247205 GCA_035220615.1 Leptothorax acervorum
TGTAGCGAAACTTTATGCTTACAGAACATTGAACCGTATTGTTACTAACGATATTATTCAAACTATGTCATCATTTTATAATAGTGTTTGCTTACCAATGTTGAAGATCAAATATAACAATATTGACGGTTTGCAGGATATATTGCAGATAATAGAAACCGCGTTTGATAATTTTAAAACTGAATATTCTACCTTTAAATATTTAAAGAGTATTGCTTGCTTAATAATTCCGTCGACTATATAACAATAGACTATATAACAATAGATACATCCATTATATTTGGTCCAATTAACAAAATAAAAAAATTGTTTACATTATAACGCATCGTTACAACATGTCACAAAAATATTAGTATTATACCATTGAAAACAGTATTAATAAAATTTCTTGAACTTCCTAACGTTTTCTCCACTATAACTGCCTACATTGAAAGATGTAAAAACGATAATAATATTATCACTTCAATGACTCAAAGTTCATTCTGGAAGTCTACTGTAAAAAATTCGAACAATAAAATTGTATTGCCATTAATTTTATTTTCAGACGATATTGAAATTAATAATCCTCTAGGTTCACATAAAAGTATCCATAAGCTCGGCGCCGTTTATTGTACAATTCCATGTATTCCTGAAGAGTATTCCAGCAGACTAGAAAACATTTTTCTACTTCAACTCCATAATTCCGTTGATCACAAGCATTTAGGAAATAAAAAAAAATTTAACAAAGTTATTGAAGTTATAACAGATTTGGAAGTAAATGGTATACAGATTAAAATTAACGGTGAAGTAAAAACGGTATTTTTTAAATTGTGCGTTATTGCAGGAGATAATTTAGGGTTGAATACCATGTTAGAATTTTCTAGAAGTTTTAATTCGACATATTGTTGCAGAATTTGTCTTATTGCTAAACAAGATATTCAGAAACAGGTGCGAGAAAACGTGGACTTAATACGAACAGTTACAAATTATACAGATCACGGTAAAGAAAAGATTTTTGAAATAGACGAAGAGTGCATTTTTAATAGTATTCCCAGTTTCCATGTTGAAGACAACTTTTCTGTTGATCCCATGCACGATCTCGTAGAGGGTGTATGTCGTTATGATATGAGGAAAATATTAAAGAATTTTATCGTAACGAATCAACTATTTACGCTAAAAGTTTTCAATGAAAGATTTCGATATTTTAAGAAAACCTCTTTCGGTAAAAATATTCCTGTAATAACGCAAAATTTAATAGAAAAAGAGTATTTTATTATTTCATTTTCCGAAATGAAATACCTTGTTCTAAATCTTTGTTTAATTATTGGAGATATTATTCCAGTCAATAACGTTATCTGGGAATTATACTTAATTTGACAGATCGTATGTATTGTTTTCTTACATGCCGTAAATAGACAAACTGTTGATTTATTGGAAGTGCTTGTTTTTGAATATCTTTCTTTACACGGAAAATTATTTCCTAATTCATTAAAATACAAACACCATAATTTACTGCATTACCCAAGAATTATGCGCACATATGGACCTTTAAGAAACATGACATGTACACGATTTGAAGCCAAACACTTACAAATTAAAGAAAACAGTAAGATATGTAAATCACGAGTAAATCCTTTGTTTACACTAAGCTTAAAACACCAACTGCAACTATGCTATAGATTTCTGTGTACCAAGGTTTTACACATGATATTTCTGTTGGCACTACTGTTTCGAAATTGTATGTAATGAGTAATTACGACTGTTTACGAAACCTTTTGCCTCATGACTCTTTTAAAGATTATGAATGTATAACATGGATGATAATAAACGGGAATAAATATGATTTAAATTCTATAATATGTATAAGTAATGCGTGCCCCGAGGGAATCAATCGGGCATTCTTAAACCGTCTAAAGAGCGCAGTATTTCTTCTTCAATCCTTCATTATAGAATGAATTATAGAATATAAATCAATAACACAACTATCGATATATATACAATTTCAAAATAAGCTCTGAATTATCAGTAAATAAAGCATAATAAAATTTTGTTGCTAGAAAAAAATTTTATTGTGTATATAAGAAATAATTTATATTATATGTCTATTACAATGAAACAAAACAATCACAAGACCATTTTATTTAAATAAAAAAATTTTTTGTAAACTATAAAATTGTTCACAATAGAGCTTTTCTTTTCTATCTAAAGCATCATGAGGAAAAAGCGATTTACTGTACTTCATTTTGATAATAGAGAGACGAAGTTAAGCTACGGAAGTGTGTTTAGCGTTTCAAGCATAAAACGAGAATAAATTTGATTTTCTTGCTTTTTAGGCGCTTTCAAGGCAAAGGCGCCTTGTCACGCTGTAACGACTTCTTCCCATTATTCCGCTTAAAGATGCTTGAAATATATTTAATATGCTTCCAAAGCTTACGTGGCGTGCCTGCTTTCGCCGTGATTACCGGTTTAAACGAGAACGTTCGAATATCTTATCATTTTTCGAGCCTAATATACACACCTATAATAATTACGCTTATGAAAAATAAAGGGATATCGTACTGCCGTTGGTACGCTCGGAGTTACCGATCCGCGGTATCATTCAAGTGTGTTGCGAAAAAGGGAGTAGTTGGCAGTCGCGCCCGCCCGTAGTAAGAAAATCGCGTTCGCGTCCGTGGGCGATTCCCGAAGGTCAGTTCGTTCCGATCGGCGTTTGAGAGCGAAAGCAATAGCGTGCGAAGAAAAGTTTTAGAATAAAACGTCGTCATAGTCATATGTTCCTGGTTATTTATGTGCACCCGATCACTCTATCCGCATCAACGTTAAGAGAATTAACATTGTGGCGACCGTGACAGGACGAAGAAAGAGATTACAGACGGATACGAGTATCGCGAGTGAAAAGACAAGCATCTCAAGATGGAGGCCGCCAGGAAGAAACGCACGACGAACCGCACTGTCTTCACACGCGCAGTGAATGATTTAGCTGCTACTTTGACGGGTACGAGACCAGTAAATAAAGAAGAAATAATCGTGTATCTGCAAGTTCTGGAGGAAAGGCACAAGAAATTACGGGAAGCTAACGAGGTATTAATGACATGCATGCACGAGACGGAGGATGTGACGGACGAGGCCATTGCGACAGAAGATGCCACCAACGACGAGTACAATAGGAAGTGTCTACGAGCAAGACTCGCCGCCATGAACGCACTGGGCACGCCTGTCATGGCTGCGCCAAACATTGGGTCTGTTACCGACGAGGCAGACGCTCGCAGTCGTGCACAAGTACCCGCTCAGACAAATCAGATCAAGCTGCCGAAGATCGAACTCAAAAGGTATGATGGAGATATTAAAGAATGGTTACGATTCTGGTCTCAGTTCAAAAAGATTCATGAAAATGCTACGATCGACAAAGAGACCAAATTTCAGTATCTCTTACAAGCTATGGTTCCGGATTCACGCGCGGCGGAACTAGTCGGTAGTTTCCCGCCTACCGATGAAAACTATGATAAAGCTATCGCCGCGATAAAGAATCGATTCGGACGTGATGAAATGCTCGTAGAAGTATATGTGCGTGAGTTATTAAAGTTGATCTTGCAAAATGCTATGAAGCCTAACGAGAAAATAAAGTTAGCGAGCTTGTTCGATAAAATAGAGTCACAACTTCGAGCTCTCGAATCTCTTGGTGTAACAACGGACCGATGCGGCGCCATGTTGTATCCTCTCGTCAAATCGTCGTTGCCGGAAGAATTGTTACGCGCATGGCAGCGGAATCAAGTGACACCATCTGCACCACAGCGTGTGAGAGAGGAGCCACCGCCGAGAGAAGATAGACTCACGCAATTAATGAAATTTCTACAATCCGAAGTGGAAAATGAAGAGCGGATAACGATCGCGGTAAACGGTTTTGACATGAATGAACGGAAGCAGTCAAAACATAAACAACGCTCAGAATCCACTAAAGATACGCCTTCTGCTATAAGTTTACACGCGAGTGGAAAGGTTACAAAACCCATTGTGTGTGTGTTCTGCGAGAATGAACATGCAAGTATGAAATGTGAGAAAGCACGCAAAATGACGCTGAGTGACAGAAAATCGGTGTTACAAACCAAAAATGCGTGTTTCAACTGCCTGAAGATCGGACATCAAAGCCGTATGTGTCGCGGAAATCTGAAGTGTGCCTTATGCAGTCGTCGTCATGTTGTGCTCATGTGCCCGGAGGTTATGGGCGACCGTAGTGTAACGCCGTCTGACAAAGCAGACGAATGTGATGTCAAAGACGAAAAGTCGCTACTCAGTCACACAAAAGAGCCAGAAGTGATACTGCAGACCTTACACGCGATAATCAGAAACAAACAGGAAAAGCGTGTCGTACGCGTGTTCTTCGATTCGGGTTCGACTAAATCGTACGTGTGTAAAGACATCATCAGCGTCATGAAATATGAGCTGATCGGTATGTTGAAGCTGAAACACTCTCTGTTCGGCAACGTGTCTTCAGAAATTAAGGATCGCCGAAAATACCTGGTTCATATGAGCAGTCTTGATGGAAAGTATGCCTGCAACTTCCAAGCCTACGACGAGGACGAAATATGTGCAGATGTTCCTCTATGGGATAAGCAGCCTTGGATGAATGAGTTAAAGGAGCTAGGCATCCAGTTAACAGATGGACCAGGTGAGTCTAACCATGCTCAACCAATTAAAATCCTTATTGGAGCTGATATTGCTGGAAAATTAATGACAGGAAGAACCAAGCAGCTCAAATGCGGTCTGACAGCAATCGAAACGCATCTCGGTTGGACTTTGATGGGAAAAACTCCGAATCACGTCGAGGGTGGACTGGCAGCCCAGACTACTTCTATGTTACAACGAGAGACCTGCATATCTGATCTATGGAGCTTGGATGTCATTGGCATTAACGATCCGGTTGTCGAAAAATCTCGAAAGGACCATGATGAGCAAGTTCGAGAGCGTTTTGTCGAGACCGTCATAACCAACGACGAAGGACGTTATGAAGTATGTCTGCCTTGGATTGAATCGCACCCTGCTCTGCCGAGCAACCATGATCTTGCGGAGAAGAGACTCGTTACGACCACGAAGAGGTTCAAGGCTTCTGGAATGTATGCTGACTATGATCGAGTTCTCAAAGACTGGCGAGAGAAAGGAATCATTGAGTTGGTGCCTGCCGACGAAACAGAAATAAAAGGCCACTATCTTCCACATCGAGGAGTCGTCAAGGAAGGCAGCTCCACACCGCTCAGGCCTGTATTCGATGCGTCAGCCAAGGGTAGAGACTCTCCATCGTTAAATGAATGTGTAGAAAAAGGGCCTAACTTGATTGAGTTAATTTCGTCCATACTCTCGCGTTTTAGAAAAGAAAAATTCGGTATTATCGCTGACATTGAAAAGGCTTTCTTGCAAATATGTTTGAACAAAAATGATCGTGATTATCTCAGGTTTCTATGGTATGATGAGCTCGGGAGAATAATTACTTATAGACATGTTCGAGTAGTTTTCGGTGCAACATGTAGCCCTTTCCTTCTCGGAGCAGTAATTGACTTTCACTTGAGAAAACTAATGTTAGACGAGAAACACAAGTTCAATATGGTAAATGCGACGGAAAATATCCGTAAATTAATGGAGTTTTTACGTGGATAACTGTGTGACTAGTTTAAGTACGATGGAAGAAATTGACGGATTTATGTATGACGCGAGTTACGCTATGCTTCAGGGAGCGTTTAACCTTAGAGGGTGGGAGTATACCGGTGCAATGACGGGAGCGGATGATATTTCAGTGTTAGGAATGATTTGGAATAAGCGCTGTGATTCGTTGCGTCTGGTGGTGCCTCCCGTTGAATCGGCATTAAATGAGAAAATTACGAAACGCACGATTTTATCGTTCGCTCATCGCATTTTTGACCCTCTGGGATTGGTTTGCCCTGTTATGATATGTCCTAAACTTTTATTGCAGAAAACTTGGATCTCAAAAGTGAAGTGGGATGAGGAATTGAGCGAGGAAATTCAAAATGAGTTTAAAAGGTGGCTGAAAAGTCTACCGTCACTGAGTGAGTTACATTTTCCTCGATGGGCCTTTCGCTCTTCAGATTCAGGAGCTAATGTTACTTTGCATGTATTTTGCGATGCAAGTAAAAAAGCGTATGCAGCTGTGTTGTATGCCCGGACAGAGTACGACTCTCAGGTAAATGTTACTTTGGCTGCAGCTAAAGCTAGGGTGGCTCCAGTATCACCAGTTACAACTCCTAGACTCGAGTTACTGGCCGCTTGTATGGGCGCGAGATTAGCCAACTCTTACCTAAGTTCACTGAGGATGAAGGAACCTTAAAAAGGACAGAGAAGTAACATATTGGTGTGACTCCAGTACAGTCTTATTTTGGATTCAAAGAAATTTTCCTTCTGCACCCTTTGTAGGAAATCGAGTTAAAGAAATAAGAGGTCTCTCTAAGGTTGAGTCATGGAGGCATGTTCCTGGAGATCAAAATCCCGCGGATCTACCATCACGTGGATGTGAGTTGAGCGCTCTCATAAAGGTTAACTGGTGGGACGGACCAAGCTGGCTTAAAAAGGACCCTTCAGAGTGGCCAATATCGAATGTCACCTACCAAGAAGATGAGATCAAAAGTGAGATCCGTAAAACCGCCGTATTAAAAACTCCGATAAATAAAACTGAGATTATTTCGGTAATTTCTAATGTTAGTCATGATGTAAAAGTTGAACCGTTTTATGTTCCGAGAGTTTCAAAGTTCAACACAATGATAGGCGCGTTTGCATGGCTTAATCGATTTATCAGTTATGTTAGATGGCCCGAGAGGGAAAGACATGGAAGGAGTTTAGCTCTTAATGAACGAAAAAATGCGGAAAAGACAGTTTCGCGAATTTCACAGAGAGATTCATTTGACGGAATTGACGATGTAAAACTTAGAACAATAAACGCTGTTATGGCTAATGATGAATTGATACGTATGAAATCTAAGATACTGCAACGTGAAAATGTTTATTCGTTCCGTTATCCAGTGATTTTGCTAGGCGAGAATCCCATAACTAGATTATTAATAACTGAAACTCATGAGCGTTTGGGATATAGCAACGTCAATGCAATACCTAGTCAGTTACGGGAAGAATACTAGATAATCCACGGACGTAAAGTTGCAAGATCTGTTGTAAAGAAATGTGTAATCTGTACACGACAGAGCGCTAGACCGTTAGATACTACGCAGGCTCCTTTGCCTATGGACCGCGTACGAGATGCTCAGGTATTTGAAGTAACGGGGATTGATTTCGCAGGGTATCTGAAGGGGGGCATAAAAGCGTGGATCTGTATTTTTACGTGCGCAGTATATCGTGTTGTGCATTTCGAGCTTGTGACTTCTTTGTTGACTGATAAATTTATGGAAGCTTTTCGCAGATTTGTAGCCCGAAGAGGTCGGCCGAGTAACGTATACAGTGACAACGGTAACTGGAATAGAGTCACCGAACTCTGTCATGTACAGAAAATTGAGTGAAAATTTAATCCACCAAGCGCCCCTTGGTGGGGAGGTTGGTGGGAGCGCCTAATACAAGTCTTGAAACGAATTTTGCGTAAAATACTGGGGAAAGCGTGCTTGGAGTATGAAGAGATGTCAACTGTCTTATGCGACTGCGAATCTATTATTAACGCACGACCCTTGACGTATTTATCCGAAGATCCTAGAGATCTCAATCCCATCACTCCTAATATGTTCTTACAAGAGATCCTCGAGATCGGAGTACCCGATTGCGATTGTATTGATAGGGAAAAATTCAAGGGTAGATTTAAGTATCGACAGCACCTAAAAGATGAACTGAGAAAGCGTTTTTGGACCGAGTATTTAGGCGAGCTTAAATAATGTTAATAAAGAAGCGTCCGAAACTCGTAAATTATCAATCGGTGATATCGTATTGATAGGTAATGATTGTACTAAGCGATTGGATTGGCCTCTAGGCCGTGTGATAGAGACTTTTCCGGGAAAAGACGGAGTCATTAGAGTAGTGCGTTTAGTTACTGCGTCTGGTCAATTAGTGCGTCCGGTACAAAGATTGTATCCTCTTGAAGTCGATTTCGATGTTGTGCCTGAGCAACTGCATAAATTATATAAGAAAAAGGTTAGCGCGGCGCGCGATTCGAAAGGTGAGAAAGAGAAGTTGAGCCTCTTTGAAGCGATAGAACAGAAAGCTGAATCTGTGCCGTACAAAACTCGTAGTGGACGTACTGTAAAGCCAGTTATTAGATAAGGAGTCTTATTTTGTATTAGCAGCTATGATGACTATGGTTCCGTTACGCTGTTATGTGAAAATGTGATTTATGTTATTTTGAGATATGTGAGAATCATTTTTTTATTTTGTGATGTTAGATTTTCCTCATTATGTGGAAAATCTAAGGTGGGAGGATGTGAAAAATAAAGGGATATCGTACTGCCGTTGGTACGCTCGGAGTTACCGATCTGCGGTATCATTCGAGTGTGTTGCGAAAGAGGGAGTAGTTGGCGGTCGCGCCCGCCCGTAGTAAGAAAATCGCGTTTGCGTCCGTGGGCGATTCCCGAAGGTCAGTTCGTTCCGATCGGCATTTGAGAGCGAAAGCAATAGCGTGCGAAAAAAAGTTTTAGAATAAAACGTCGTCATAGTCATATGTTCCTGGTTATTTATGTGCACCCGACCACTCTGTCCGCATCAACGTTAAGAGAATTAACAACGCTCATCCGACAAGATCGATACGAACCGAGGTGCAGATATTCCCAGGACATTTGCATGTTTTATGACGGTCGTGCGGTGTAAAATGAAGTCTATCACGAGATACGGGAAGATGTTTCAAAAACTTCCCAACGCTACGCGTTTATCATTATGAGTTGCGCAAAGAAGCAGCAAGGTGATTAACTTGAAAGAAAATGAAAACGATATGAAAAGAGAAGTCTCCACAACAGTTCAACGATGATTTACGTCGGCTTTATCAATGTGTAACTTGTGCGAACTCGTTACAAATTAACTAAGCCACGCAAGTGCCAGAAGAATGTGATTTATTGCGCTCGACGTTATTGCAACGTACAATTATAGCCACGCAGACCATCTACAAATTTCCGTAAACTCTATAGTCCATAACAATCACAAAGGACTAAAATATCTTAGATTATATTTTTTAATTTTGTGTTATATTAACTCAAAACATGGTTTCTTCTTATGTATTCTTAAAATTTTTATTATTATTTAAAAATTGTTTTCTTTTATGTTACGTAAATATTAAATAATATATATTAACAAATTACACAATAAATTTCCGTTAATAATTAACAAGTCTTATTAATAAGATTTTAAATATTAAATGGCCTATTACCATCTAACTTCAAACAATTAAAATATTATATATAATGCTTTATTAAATAATTCAATAACTGATTTTCTACAATCAATGATTCAATAATTAACTATTACATTAAATCGCTCAGACGGAAAATTCGGTTATAAATTGTTTCAACAATCAACAATATGCTTTATCTACTTTTCAATTAATTTACACAAAACAATATAAGCAAATCAATATTTAAATTAATAACATATAAATGCATTATTATCGATTATCGAGTTCAATAGCCGTTTTTTATTTTAAGTTTATCAGAAGATGAATACGTTTTGCAATATTTCGCGATGCAACAAAATCCAATCTTTTCAAGCTCGTTTTGTTGATTTTTATTTCGTTCAATCTAATTTCGAACATCAGATGCCCGAAGTACTTCAAAGTAATGCGCTTTTATCGTACCAACTGCAGGAAGAAATCCGGCTTAGACAATGCTTTCATGATCAAAAGAAACTCTCAACATCACTTTACCTTTGCTCGTGCACATATCGGAAATTTTGCCAATCTCCACGTTGATATATGAGGATTCTCATTGGATTAATTATTTTTTCATTAGATTAAAAAAAATCAAACAAGATCAAACATAATGAGTTTGAAATATTATATTGACGCGAGACTCAGAAGAAATTGTTATCAGGAGTTGTGCGAGATCAGCGAAAAACCGATAACCGATAACCGATAAACCGATAAACCGATTTTGGAAAAAAAGACTGTAGACATGCGAAAGGCTGACTTTTGTGAAACAGAAAATTTTAGAAAATTATCATCTAGATAAACCTTTAATTGTACCCTTTTAGTTTTCTTGAATTAAACGTTGAATTAAAATTAATTAAAAATAATTTTATACAAAACTTTGTTTTATATATTCCGAATGTAGTTATTTAAATCTGCTTTAAAAATGATATTACTTGTTGTTCTCTAATCACAAGTTCTTAATTTATTACTTTGTTACCTTTATAAGATAGCATTCTAATCTTAATAATGATTAATCTTATTAGCGAGAAGGGGGTGATGGCCGTTGGGAGAGGACGTATCGGAGAAGGAAAATTGGAGGAAATGGAGTAAAAGAAGGAAGGAGGGCAGAAATCCGGAGGAAAGTGGAAGAGTGGACAGAGGAGCTATCAGAAAAGATGTGGAATTGGAGGAGACAAGGAGGACAGAATAGAAGAAGAAATATGGAGGAAAATATAAGGAAGAGGAGATAGAGGTTAGAGTGACATAAGGGGTGACGGGCGGCAGGAGGAGAAAGAGGGGTGTCCGCGACGTGGCAGCAGCGGAGCGTTACGCGGCCGTCTGGGGGAGGGCGAGAGGTAGAGAGGTTGGAGATGATGTCCTTCCTCGGGCGGCGGCGGCGCGCCGTCCTGCGGAGCAGACGCGCGGTAGGAGGTTGGGCGAGCTCGGGCGGTGGCACTGAGTGTGCGCGAGTATGGAAGGATGAGAGTGGCAACTCGGTAGCAGGAAGGAAGACAAGATGGCGGCGCACGCTTGGTGGGTTGGCGGCAATGCGAGCCGACGAAGCTAGAATTTAGGAACGCGCATGTGACACGTGCGCGTGAGGAAGGATAGTGAGACGAAAGAAATGCGAAGGAGGTTGGAACGAAAGGTGAAAGTCAGAAGAGAGTAGAGATCAGCGGTGGAAGTGGCGAGTTAATTAAGAAGATCCGGCGAGGAAAGCGGTAAGAGTGGAGGAGCAAACGGATAAAGTAAAAGGAGAGGGAGGCAAAGCGTAAGTAGGTTAGAGGAATAGCGTCGATTAAAAGGAGAAGAGAACAGAGAGAATAATGGTGTCAGATACTAGGCGTATTTGGTACATTTAAAGGGAGATTGGGCGGCGCAGGAGTTACGCGGCGGAAATGAGTCGGAAAGGTATAAGGGAGAGGTGCAAGGCGGCGATGAGCAGAGTTTGCTAATGCGAGAATTTCTTTATGCAGTGACGAAAGGAAGGGATGGCAAAGGAAAGACAAAAGACGGAGATGGCGGACTGGATGGAGGAGATGAAGAGTGAGCTGAGAGAAATAAGGCAGGAGATAATGAAGGAGGTAAGGCAGGAAGGAAGGATAATTAGACAGGAAATGAAGGAGATCAAAGCGAAGCTAGAGAGGATGGAAATGAAAATGATAGAAGATAGACGAGATAGGGAGGAGCGAAACCAGAAAGTGATAGCGAAGGCGGAGGAAGAGAAGAGCAGCAGGGGAGCGGTGAGGAAGAGGACGCAGAAGGAAGAGTCGGTAGAGAGCAGTGAAGGCAGGTGGGGGGAAGAAGGATGGAACAGAGATTGGTGGGAGGAGGTAATAAGTGAAGAGGAGGAGAGAAACAAAGAGACGAGGAGGCTTAAAGGAAAAGAGGAGAGAACGGAACATGAAAAAAGAGATAAAAGGGGGGAGAAAGTAAGAGGATGGAACGAGACTGAGCAGGAAAAGAAGCTCAGGACGGAAGAAGAGAAAAGAAGAAAGAAGACAGAAGGAAAAAGTAAGAGAAATGTTTGAACAGAGGTGGTGCACAAAGGGGGTGAAGGGAGAGAAGATGAAGGTAGAGAAAGAAAAGAGGATAAAGGAAGAGAGAGGAAAGTAGAAAGGAGGATCGCGGCAGGAAAAGGAGATGAGAGGGTAGAAAAGTATGAGAGGTACAGCGAGAGAAATGGTAAAGGGCGAATGGATGTAAGGAAGGGGGACAAAGAGCGGAGCGCAAGCGACAAGGAGGGAAGCGAGGACGGTATTAAAGAGGATCAGAGTAGGAGTGGAGGCGAGAGGGAGAGAAGAATTGCCCGGGAGTTGGTAAGGAGAAGAGCGGAGAAATTGAGAGTTGAGAGAGAAAGAGCTGAAAGAGAGAGGGCACATAGAGAGGATAGAGAAGAAAAAGAAAGAGCGGCGAAGAGGAAGAGAACTCTGGTGTGGAGTGGAGTGGAAGGAGCGGGACCGGAGGAAAGAAAGGAGTTTATGGAGGCGGTGGCAGAGATAGCACTGGACAGGAGAGCGAGGGTGAAAGGTGTAGTAGAGAGAAAAAGCGAAGGAAGGAAAGAGATTTTGATGGTGGAAATGGAGAAAGAAAAGGACAAGGAGGACTTGTTCAACATGCGATGGGAGCTGAAGAAGAGGTGGGGAGTGGTCGTGGCTGAAGAACTGACAGGTGAAGAACCTGTCTAAGGTGGAGGATAGAGGAGAGGGCAAGGAAGGAAAGAAGAGAGGGAAATGCAGTAGTGGCCACGAGCAAACGGTTGTGGGTCAATGGCATAGAGGTAGTGTGGGACGAGGGGAGGAAAGGATGGAGGAATGTGTGGGGAGGTTGTAAAGGGAAGGAGAAATGATGAATAAGGGGGTGAGGAGGGAAGAAGAAGGGGGGGTTACATGAGGTGAGAGGCGGAAGGAACGAAAGAGAATTTAAGGAGGTAGCAGGATGAAGGTGGTGAGAGAGGGAGGAAGAGAAAGATTAGTGGATTGGTGAAGGGAGGCAAATATTTTACTTATCGTGTATATGTTTCTTGATTAGGTTTCTTGGGTGAAGCAAAAGGAGGGAGGATGAGCAGAAGAGGTTGCGAAATGAGGACGTACACAGGGAACAAAGTCAAAAAGAAGGGGAAGGATGGAGATGAAAGAGAGGCATCTGAGCAGAGGAAGCTTGGTGGGAGGAGCAGATGAGGGAGAAGAATACAGAGGAAGATGAGAAACCAGAGGGAGGAGAAAGGAGGATTGGCGATGGAGAAGGATGAAGGGTATTGGGATTTAAGAGGGCGAGAGGGGGATAGAATGTAAGGTCGCCCAATGGCCAGGATTTTGAGAGGGGATTGATTATATATGTAAAGGGTTGGGTACGTCCCTACAAAACGCCAATTTTGTATGGAAAGAGAGGAAGAAGATGGTGTGTAAAGGTTTGGAAAACGTTCCTTAAAAACGCCCTTTTAATCTCGAAAGAGAAATAAAGTACTTTTTGAATTGAATTGATTAATCTTATTAGCTAGTAATATTTCATTGAAACGTAAAAAATTAAAATAAGTACATTTAATTAAAATAAACGATTAATTAATATCATATAGTTAATATATACGGTCAGTTTCCGGAGCCACAAAATAATGAAAGGTGCTATTTTACTAACTACAGAAAGGCCAGGAATGGCTAAGCTGGAATCATATCGAAAATGCAATTTGCCGTGACTAGACGTCAATTAGTTTTTCTCGCAGGAAATCTCGTTAACAATCCTCTGCGCCGTGTGGTCCAATGTGATTAATGCGGTTGACTCGTTAAGCAGGCTTGGTGGCCATATTCGTGTAGTCTATACTTGTTAGTCTATGTTTTTACCCCTTTATATCTAAAACGGGTATGAGTTAGATTAGACAAAGTTTCACAATGCTCGATCATTTTATTTATAAACACTCAATTAAATTCGTACTTGAAAAAAATATATAAAAAGAGTATTACTTATCGTAAATTTTTTATTGTCAACATCGTACTTGATAATTAAGCTTGAAATTAAATTTCTATTAGAAGCGAGCGTGCTCAATATTAAAAATGCTTGCAAAGAAAACCAATTCAAATAGATTTGCGCGTTTTATGTAGAACTGCACTGAGGTATTCCCTGCACCGTCTCGCGTCTATCTGTAAAACGGCAATGTCTAAATTTAAAGCTAATACATATTCCCCGATAATCGATGATTAAGAAAAAAGTCCAATTTCTCCGCATATACTGCCATTCACATGTTCAATGCACAACGCAGTTAACCCATATCGTCCCCTTTCGTTTCGTGTCATCGCTAAGATTACTATTCCGTATTCTGCAATGGCCATTTGCCAACTCTCGAACCCGCAACCTGGCCGTAATAATAGAGCAAAGCGACGCGATTGACTCCGTGACCCGACACGTGCATCCGCATCGCTCTACTGACTAAATTCTTCGCGATCGAGCCGTTGTAAAAAATGTCGAGGAAAACTTTCCAAGGGAGTGAAAGATAATTAATAACTCGCTGGCTACTAAGAAAAGCCTGCTATTAATTAGACTAATTAGGCCATCATTTTCTGAAAAAGTAAGAGAACAATGCAACGATTTGCACTTATACATTAGCCGTTAATTTAGCCACAAACGCGCGAGTGATTTTCTGGCAAATAGTAATTACGATGCATCCTTGAGATAGACTGGAAGTTTAAATATTTATATCCGCCGGCCAACAGGTACGTACTACCGCGAACTTCGCCGGTGGAAGTTGACATCGCGAGCGAGAGATGAGGATCGTGATCTACGTGGTTGTCTTATCAGCCGGATTTGCGAATGCTCGTTGCGCAAAGATAAATTTACTCGCAAGTTTGACGCTGTTTTCACGAAAGTTAAGAATATTTCATCTGACCCTTAACCCTTCGACGAAAATACTAAGCAATTTTCCGCGAAGATAATTAGGGATGTTTTACTAATCGCTGAGCGATCATTTTTTTTCCATGAAATGTCTGCAGGAGGTAGTGCAAAATGTCTAATTTTGCGCTGTTTCGAATACAAATTTTTGAGTTAATGTAATCTGGACGTATTCGTCAAATGTAGCTATTGCATAACAAATCAGATAAATAGACAACTGTGAAGAGTTCTTAAATATTTATAAAGATTATGTTGTAGCACGTCCTGAATATCGAAGCTAGTGTTACGTCCGGGGTTTTCCGAGAGGCGCGATTACGCGAACTGTCAACCGGCGGACATAATTACGAGAGACAAACGGTTAGTCTCGCAATGATTCCTATAAAGAGATCGGATTATGCTGTACTATTAATGAGATGTATATATAAATATATAGCTACGTGCGTTGAATGTCGTTTGTCACGGGCCGAGCGGAAGCGCGTGACGTTCGGAGGGGAGGTGGAGAGATCGATAATGGACACCAAGAATTATTTTTGCTCTTTCTTTATTTTCTTCTCATCCTCGTTCTTTCGGACAATTTTTACGGTCCCTGGGTAACTGACGTTCGCGATTATTCGAGGGAGTGCGCGGGAACGACGAGTCTCGCTTCCCGGCGGATCGGGATGTCCGTAACGTGCGCCCGGCTGCGGGGCGGCAGAAGCGGAAGGCGGCGATGCAGCCGGAACGGGTCGCCTCGGCGGAGGAGAGGGCGGCGGAGAAAGTGGTCTAAAAAAGACCGAAGGGTCAAACTCCCCGTTCTCGTACAGAGCCCTTTTAAGGCGGCGAAGTTGTCTATCGCGTCCCAATCGCCTCGACCTCCTATTTCGCCCCATGAGTGCCCTGCATGGCAGAAAGGAGGAATTAAATCTTACCTCTGGAAATGCGCGGTGCCGAACGGTTCCCCCTTTCGAGGTAGTGGTGATGACGAGCAGCACAGGGAGGCCCTTTTTTTTGCGGGCGGAAAATAAGCAGGATGCTTGCAGAGGAAATCTTGTGACAGGCGACGCTGGAACCTCAGCCGAGAATCGCCACTCTGCAGGGCGCTTAACGGAGAGGGGTTTAGAGTCGGAGGGACCCGTGCCTCGCCCTCTGTGAGGGGCGCGCTGCTCGGGGGGTTAGGGGGAGATAGTTCAGAGGAAAGATCGCGAACACGTATTTTATAGGGCGGGGCAACACTTAAACGAATCACTATACACACACACACACACACTACGGCGGAAAGTTGAGCGGTGGCAGTAAAATTGAAGTACTCACCGTAATTTTTCTTTGCACAAAGTCACTAACTGTTTATTAAATCGAATAAGTCTAGTTGTACAAGTGAAATTTCGCAACTTTAGCAGATTCGGAGTAACGCAGTCGAAGTAGTCGATTTATAATCAAAAGTGGCGTGTCGCACAGAACGGAACGGAATAAACGCGAAGACAAATAATAATGAAAATAACACACACAAAAAAAAGAAAAAGAAAAATGTGGACAGAAAATCGTGGCGATATTCAATCCGGGAACTTGGACTGCAGTCAGTGGTCTTAATAGAGTATCGCAAGCACAAAGAAAAAAAAAAAGACCCTTGAGGAGGATTTTCGAAGATATATATATAAATGAAAAAAAAGAGAGAGCACGATCCAATCGTCGAAACTCTATTACCGGCACGGCCGAAAGCCACCCCGATGATCGCCCTTCAAGGGCGCTCCACCGGTCTGACCCACCGAAAATGCACGGGAGATCTGAGTCTCGCACGACGCGGGCCTCGGAGGCTATGTCTTACACTTGGTCACTACAGAGACTAACAAGGGAACGGTTGGAAGGGTCCCTACACGATTTGGATGGGCTTTGGATATGTTGTAGAGCATCAAAAAATATTAGACTCCTATTTTTTTTGTAGGCTTATCTTGACGTTTAAGGGTTGAAACAACCCCTTGAAAATAACGGATTTTAGAATTTTTAGCGAATATCTTCGAAAATATAAGGCGTATGAAAAAGAGTTTCATACAAAAGGTTTATGGTTTTTTATGCTCTTTACAATGGCGTAATTACATTTTTCAAATATGTCAAATTTTTTTATTTAACCCCACACCCACCTATTATTTTTGCAAAATATAAAAATTTATTCAACGCAAAAATTTAAGAGCATCGAATGCCAAATACATCCATGTATACTTTTATTATGATACCACCATTCAATTTTTGGGAAGACGAGATGATATGTAGTATAGGCATCGCGCTGTAGGTAGGTGTTGCGTTATTTCTGTTCAGTTGCGCTATACGCTTAATAATTTCCATTTGTGCATATTTTCTCATACTACAATATATATTATATACTACGACATAATATGCGATAAAAGTCCAAGCAGAGGAAAAGATATCACGTCATCCGAAATTCAAATGGCGTTTGCGCAAAACAGTGTTATAAATACGCGTCGAAGTAAATCAACAACCAAAGTTCACGCATTTGAATATCATTTGCTCGTGTCATAATTCCGGAAAGGAACTACATTGACATATACATATACTTTTAATCTATACATTTAAAGAAATAATGCTATTTGTTGATCTTTTTTTAGCGGGGGTTATTGCGGTGAGATGTTAGAATTCGAGGATTTATGAATATTGAACATAGTCGATGGGTTTGGTATTATCCAAGGCTGAATCGTAAGGCGAACGAGCATGTTTGGAGAGGCACTGAAGATATACAGGGTGTACCTAAACTGGCGATAAATATTTTAATGACAAATACTTTGTAACATTTTAAGACAAAAATTCTAATACGAAAATGCCGAGGCTATAATAGTTTTCAAATGAGAGAAGTTTAAAGATAACGAATGAGAAGGTTAGATTTTCGCGCGCTCAGGGATGGTAACATGGCCAATGATAAAGGTGCTTTCATGAATCGAATGCCTTTGAGTAATGTGAAATTATTGTAAAGAAATTCAAATGTTTTATTAAGAAACTATTTTTGTTTGTCCGTAATAAATTATTTATTCAATAATTCAATATATCCATGATATGTGTTATTATGTCATATTTATTTGGTTAATTCATATGATGGTAATAAATCTCCGCGATGAAAATTGATCAAATCGATGAAATCATTTTTGTTCCAACTTTTGATTAAATTTGTCGATAAAATTATTAATACCGATTATTTATTCAATTCTGATACAAGTCTAAACACTCTCCAGACTCTTTCTTAAAAATCGTAATAAAATCTTAGGTGTTTAGAAAAGAAAAAAGTTAACATAATGAAATAAAATGAAAAGAATTAACGTAAAATAAATCAAAACAAGCGTACAAGCGTAAAACGTTAGCTAATGCTAACGTTTTTCTAACAAGCGTAAAACGTTAGCTAATGCTAACGTTTTTCTTAACAGATATTTTGTTGAATTTGAGCAATGAGCGTTTGGATAGCAAAATGATTGCCTGCATGTACATATTAGTTAATTTTATTAATTCACACGTTTTGTATTTTTAATTTTATTAGTTTATACGTTTTGTATTTTAGTTTTTATTAATTCATACATTTTGTAATTTTAATTTAATTTAAAATTTTTTCCATTGATGTAAATAAATTAATTATAACATTAAAAAGGAAGTTTATAGTAATGTACGTCGTAAAATAATATTTTGAAAAAATTTATTTAAAAATTATTTTGTGGGTTTTAATAAAGTACGCCTGTTTTGATTTATTTTACGTTAATTCTTTCTATTTTATTTCATTATGTTTACTTCTTTCTTTTCTAAACACCTAAGATTTTATTACGATTTTTAAGAAAGAGTCTGGAGAGTGTCTAGACTTGTATCAGAATTGAATAAATAATCGGTATTAATAATTTTATCGACAAATTTAATCAAAAGTTGGAACAAAAATGATTTCATCGATTTGATCAATTTTCATCGCGGAGATTTATTACCATCATATGAATTAACCAAATAAATATGACATAATAACACATATCATGGATATATTAAATTATTGAATAAATAATTTATTACGGACAAACAAAAATAGTTTCTTAATAAAACATTTGAATTTCTTTGCAATAATTTCACATTACTCAAAGGCATTCGATTCATGAAAGCACCTTTATCATTGACCATGTTACCATCCCTGAGCGCGCGAAAATCTAACCTTCTCATTCGTTATCTTTAAACTTCTCTCATTTGAAAACTATTATAGCCTCGGCATTTTCGTATTAGAATTTTTGTCTTAAAATGTTACAAAGTATTTGTCATTAAAATATTTATCGCCAGTTTAGGTACACCCTGTATAGAGAGACAGCAGTACAAAATATTGAAATATTTTGATACTCTGACAAGAAGGTAATCTGAAATTTGAAGCAAACAAAAAAAAATTAACTTTATTAACTAAAAATAATTTTAGTAGGTGCTTACAATCATGACATTTTATGAGCAAAAAAGATTATATAGTCACTAGCAAGATTGGCAAAGAAGTGAGTAAGAGCTGAATAAAAAATTATATTAAATATTCAATATCAAAGAAAAAAGTAACAAGCGTAAGAAACCAATAAAAGTTAAAAATAAAAATGCGCTTACATGTTCGCAGAACGACAGCGTAAAACACAGTTCTTTACACTTCAAACTTACGATCTGAAATGCTTGCTTTCCGGAATTATGACACGAGCAAATGATATTCAAATGCGTGAACTTTGGTTGTTGATTTATTTCGACGCGTATTTATAACACTGTTTTGCGCACACGCCATTTGAATTTCGGATGACGTGATATCTTTTCCTCTGCTTGGACTTTTATCGCATATTATGTCGTAGTATATAATATATATTGTAGTATGAGAAAATATGCACAAATGGAAATTATTAAGCGTACAGCGCAACTGAACAGAAACAACGCAACACCTACCTACAGCGCGATGCCTATACTACATATCATCTCGTCTTCCCAAAAATTGAATAGTGGTATCATAATAAAAGTATACATGGATGTATTTGGCATTCGATGCTCTTAAATTTTTGCGTTGAAAAAATTTTTATATTTTGCAAAAATAATAGGTGGGTGTGGGGTTAAATTAAAAAATTTGACATATTTGAAAAATGTAATTACGCCATTGTAAAGAGCATAAAAAACCATGGTAATTATGCATATTAAGACCCCACTCGCCAATGACCTTGACCTTGACGTATGTTGTCAAGGTCACCCTCCTGAGTGACCTTCAGAAGGTTTTAGCCGGCGGTCATTGTTTATTAAAAAGTTATTAACAAAAAAGAATTAAAAATATAACAGTTATTTTGAGTACTAATAGACATAAATGACTAATATTTATGCGGAAATAGTATATGTATGAACGAAGGAAAGTTAGTTAAAGTAGCGAATTGTTGGTGTATTGAAAGAAAAGTTAAAGCAGAGAATAGAGAGTATGTGCTTCAACTTACAAAGCACATAAAAAGCACACACTTGTAGGTTAGTGGCGCGCATTATAAGTATGTGCTTTGTATGTGCTTCAACTTAGGAAGCACATAATAGGTATTGTTAATAACAAACTATTATCTGCTTTAACAAAGCTTTAACATGTTTTTGCCATAATTAAAGCAGAGAATACTTGTATTCACGCTTTCTAATACATAAAATAGTGTATATACTTTTCAATATATCAACTATTCTCTGCTTTAAATAACTTTTTTTTCAATATACCAACAATTCACTGCTTTAAATAACTTTCCCCACCAAAGTTTTTTTATTCATAACTTTTAATAAACAATGACCGCCAGCTAAAACCTTCTGAAGGTCACTCAGGAGAGTGACCTTGACAACATATGTCAAGGTCAAGGTCGTTTATGCCTTTCAATACTCAAAGTAACTGCTATATTTTTCAAACTTTTTTGTTTATAACTTTTTAATAAACAATGACCGCCGGCTAGAACCTTCTAAAGGTCACTCAGGAGGGTGACCTTGACAACATATGTCAAGGTCAAGGTCATTGGCGAGTGGGGTCTTAATATGCATAATTACCAAAACCATAAACCTTTTGTATAAAACTCTTTTTCATACGCCTTATATTTTCGAAGATATTCGCTAAAAATTATAAAATCCGTTATTTTCAAGGGGTTGTTTCAACCCTTAAACGTCGAGATAAGCCCAAAAAAAAATAGGAGTCTAATATTTTTTGATGCTCTACAACATATCCAAAGCCCATCCAAATCGGGTAGGGACACTTCCGACCGTTCCCTTGTAAGTCTCGAACACTCGATTTTCGGCTAAGTTCAACACACCGTGAATTTACTCGCGATTGATAAGACCCACTGTTAGCGCTGCCAAATTCCGAAATCAAATACGCGCGGCCCTCGGCGCGGGCCCTTTATATACTCTAAGCTCGACGGCCCCGCGCGGGAGGGGAATAACGATCGTAAATCATCGAGCCGTCAGCTAATTCGCTAATTAATAAAAGTATTGACTTGAAACTTACTCGCTAGTTTACGGTATTAATTTATATTTATATTTTAGTATTCGCGATTTGGTCAAACGTCTCCTTCTATGTTAATTAGCAATCAGGTTTTTATAAACGCGGATTTGCGCATTGTAGGACGACCGCGTTCTAGAAATTATCGATCGCATTCCTTAAGTTGGTATTCACATTCCTAAGTACGCAAACATCTCGCTACCCGAATAATAAGCTCGCGAGGAATTATCCTTAGCGTTAGACAAATTAAATTATATCCTCCGGTTACAATTCCAATTGATTTATTATTATTTTAAATGATGCGTTTTGCAGATCGCGCGGGCCAGCGGCCGCCAAGCTCGCGGTCGCGCGGTTTCTCGGCGAGCGGCCGCGAGTTTGTCGCAGGATTGATTAACACATTCAAATTATAGATTACGCTCTCACAAGGGAAGGGCCCGATATGTTGTCGCTGAGATCTAAATAATACTATTATATTTGGTTTAAGGATGATAAATAAAGGTGCCTAGCAAAATTTTAGCTGCTATGACCCACAGGTGTGGACGACCCGGTAAAAAATTTTTTATATAAAAATATAAATATATATATAATTATATATTAAGTATGTCCATACATGTTTTTTTCTCTTCTATAATCTCTGTTCGTATATATTACAGGAAAAAGAATAAAAAGAAGAATCTAAAAATGATTAAAACGATCATTTTTGCATTGTATTTTTTATAAAAAATGAAGTTTAAGGTAATGAGAAAAAATTTGTCTACATATAATCATATGTAAATGTAACAGTTGTTATATATGATTATATATAGGCAAATTTTTTCTCATTACCTTAAACGTTACTTTTTATAAAAAATTTAATGCAAAAATAATCTTCAATTATTTTTAGATTCTTCTTTTTATTCTTTTTCCTGTAATATATACGAATAGAGATTATAGAAGAGGAAAATACATGTATGGACATTTTTTATATATAATTATATATATATTTATATGTTATATATATTTTTATAAGAAAAATTTTTTACTAGGGGGAGGGGGAGTACAAGGGAGCTAACGTTACATATCCTTTTTTTTTTTTTTTTTTTTTTTACATGGGTGAAATCTTCGACCGCTGGGTTCCCGGGCAAGCCCGGTATGTGGCCCAGCGGCCCCCTCTGATGTTGTGAGGGGGAAGACCCCCCGCCCTCGGGGTAGGACGGGGGAGTGCCGGATTTCTCCCGGCTAAAACACCCATGGGTGACCCTAACTGTGCTTTGCTGGGAGGGCCCCGGGAAACGCAATGATCACATCCGTGGGCCCCCCCGCACTTCGCCTTTTATAGGCAAGCCTATCCTAGTCTAATGACAGACGGACGGGTGTCACCACCCCCGTCCGTCGTCCCTCTCCCCGGGGGTTGCCTTATCTGGCCGGCGAGCGAGCGGCGTATCCCCCGACCGCTCGCCCGCCCCCCCGGACGAGAGGGGGGAGGGGTAAGCGCCCGCGTGAAGCGCCCCCCTCCCCCCTCCCACACCCACACCTTCCTCGAAGCAGGCGGGTACCAAGCCCCCGTTACCCGGGTGCCCGACCCCCGCCGCCTGTCCGCGAGAGGGAGACAGGGCTTGGCATAATGCCACCATTCTCTCCCTCCCGCGGTTCGGGGGAGCCCGGGTCCAAGACCCAAAAGGTCCCAGAGCCGGACCCCCCCGACGGACCGAATGGGGGCACCCGTGGCCGAAACCCCGTGGGTGAATCGGCCCAAGCCCCCCCCCGGCCCGTCTCCTCCACCGACCTGCTTGGCACAGACCAGCGGCGAGAGGGAGGATCCCCTCCTCCGTGGAGGTTTTGGGAATCCGCCCTCCCGCCGCCACCCTCCTTTAGTCCCCCCCTAGCCTAGCAAGGCTATTGCTTCAATTGTGACGGGTCGGGGGGATCCCCGCCCCGGCCCGCCACCCGTCACGCTAGGGGTTTTTGGTTGCGGGCGCGCGGGAGCCCCCGCTCGCGCGCCCGCACCCCCAAGCGTTCCCCCTCCCAAGTGGAAAGGGGGAACTTTCCCAACTCGTATTCGAGCCCCGCCCCCCTTGTTTTGGTGAGGCGGGGGCTGACAACAGGGAGGGGGAGCGGATGAACATCGCCAGGCGGGAGGGGGGCGGGCCTAAGTGCATAGGCCCGCAGCCACCTCGGCGCTCCCCCGTTAGTAACGGGGGGAGCGGGCCCCCAACGAATGGTAAGGCCCGCGGCAACCGAGGCGAACCCCCGCCGGTTAACAACCGCCCCCTCCCTAACGTCATCTGTCCTCGTCTGAGGAGGACAGGACACGAGAGCCGCAGCGCCTCTTAGGCGGCAACCGCGGCCCGTCGTCTCTACTGCTGCTGCTACCGCCGCCGCCGCCCGGGCGACGGCGCAACGCGCGCCGCCGCGTTAGCGGCGGCGATGACCTCCTTGAGCCCGCCGCGCTCCCCGCCCTATTCCGGGCCGCGGCACGGGGGGCATCCGCTCGTGTAGGGCGGCGGGGCAGATCGCGCCGCCGCCGCTGTCGCGGCGGCGGCAGCCACTCGTCGTCGCCGTCCTCACTGTCAGGAGGGGGGTCCACTTCCCCCCTCCTGATCCTTTCGGCCGCCTCCTTCTGCGCCATAACTTTGTCGCAGAAGGAGACGAACGCCCTCCAATTTTCACGCCCCTCGTCGCCCTCCCGAACCGACGCGGCAACGACGGCCGGGAGGAAGAGGTCCCCTCCTATGCACGCCCGGAGGTCACGGCGCTCCTCTGCCCACGCTGGGCAGTGCTCAAGCGTGTGCTGCGCCGTGTCCGCCTCCTCCGGGCAGTGCCAGCAGCGCGTGGTGCGCTCCTTCCCGATGCGGTGCAGGTATGAGCCGAAACACCCGTGGCCCGTCATTACCTGCACCGCGTGGAAGGCGACGTATCTCCTTTTGCCGCCCTCCACCCACTCCTCAAGTACTGGCTGGACAGCCTCGATTACCCTTCTCCCTCACAAATGCCGGGGGTCCGCTAGATCCCCCTTCCACTCGCGGAGGAGGGCCCCCTGGGCTCGGAGCTTCAGCGCCCTCCTTACTCTCGGGGGGATTACCCCCATCTCGGCCTTTAATCTGCTGGCCTCCTCATACCTAATCGCGTATAATTTGGCCAGCAGCCTGACCGGGGGAATCCCCGCGATAACAGTCGCCCCCATGTAGGAGACGGTCCGATAGGCTCTGGAGGCGGCGATTGCGATGACTCGCTGTGCCGCCTCCATCCGCCCGTTGAGGCGGGCGTTCTCGCCCACCTTCCTCCACCATATCGGTGCCCCGTATAGGAGCACCGAATGGACCGTCGCCACATAGAGGCGACGCACGCGCCCGCTCGCCCCCCCGATGTTGGGCAGGATCCTCGCCAAGCTGTTGGCGATCTTCTTCGCCCTCGGGACGACGCGGGCGACATGCCGAAGCTCCTTCCCCTGTCCAGCCATACCCCCAGATGTTTGAGGTGAGGAGTGGTCGGGACTTTGACCCCCTCTACGTAAAAGCTGAGCCCCTCCGGAGGCGGACCCCGCCTGCGACACCCCCGCCTGCGGGGGTCATAAAAAATTGTCCTGCGTCTTCTGCGGGGCCACCTCCAGGCCCAGCCCCCGTATGGAGCGCACCACACACTCGGCCGCCACATTGGCCAGCCCGAACAGCTCCTGCCATTCCTTCCCGCCGACTCCCAGGAATATATCATCGGCGTATCCTGAAAGCCAGCACCCCTCGGGGAGGGGGGTACCGAAGATCCGGTCATACGCGACGATCCACAGCAGGGGCCCCAACACTGACCCCTGCGGGACGCCGCACTTGACCAGTCTGACCCGTGGGACCCCGTTCCGGTCCGTGTACAGCAGACCCCTGTCCCGGAAGTAATCCCGGACGACCTCCATCAAATAAGGGGGGACCCCCTTTCTAAGTAGGGCCTCCCCTATCACCAACCAGGGGAGGGAGTTGAAGGCGTTCTTAACGTCGAAAGACACGCCCATGGCCACTCCCCCCCCCCCCCCCTTCAATCACGGCCTCCGTCCGGGCTAAGACGCTCTTAATTGCGTCTATCGTCGATCGCCCGGCACGGAAACCGAATTGGTCGTCCGAGATTCCCCCATCTGCCCTATTGGGACAGGTGCTGGACGAGGCGTTCGGCTATTATTCTCTCCAGAATCTTGCCGACCTCGTCCAGCAGGCACACGGGCCGGTAGGCGGACGGTGAACCTGCAGGTTTGTCCGCCTTCGGCAGGAGCACCAGGCTGGCCTCCTTCCACTTTCTGGGGAACCGGCCGGCCCTGAAACACGCATTATATACTCTGCGCATTCTGCTGGCCAGTCCCCCCGCGGCCAAGGTCCACGCTCTCCCTGGTATACCGTCAGGGCCAGGAGCCTTACCCCTCCTGACCCTGCGGAGAGCCCTCGACAGTTCTTCTTCGCTCACCTCGAGCTCTTCACCCCACACCGGCCTCGCGCACGCTGGGAACCGCACCTCCCCCCCATCTTTTCGGGGGAAGAGTGCATCCACTACCTCGGCGGCGAACTCGAGGTCCAGTGTCTCCGTTATTGGGGGCGCCCAGGGCCTGAGTTGGTCAAGCACTAGCTTGTATGGGCGCCCCCACGGGTCCTCCTCTACACTGTCGAGGAGCTCCTGCCAGGAGCGCTTCTTGGCCACGTGTATCGCGCTGGAGAGAGCCCGGCGGGCGGTACGCCAGGCCTCTCCAGCTTCCTCCTCCGTCAACCTCGGATTGAGCCTCCCCGCTCTAATCCGCTGCCACACTCTCTTGGCCTGGACGGAGGAGCGCCTGAGCTCGGACAGCTCCTCCGTCCACCAATACCCGCACCTTCGGGGGCGCTGGGGGCGGATCCGAGGCATCGCGACGTCACACGCCTTTTCCATGAGTCGCGACAACTCCTCGGCCATCTCGTCCACCTCCCCGCCGTCCCCCTCCGGTCGTTCCTCCTCGTTGCACCATGTCAGGGCAACGATCGCCGCCCTGAAACGGTCCGTGTCGAGCCTTTTGAGGGCCCATCTCCTCCTGTGCCTGTCGGCCTCTCGGCGGCGGGCTTGCACCTCCGGGAGGGCAACGCGGACCATCATCGAGATATACTGATGATCGGAGAGCGTCTCCTGGTCCGCGTCCACCTTCCATTCGCTCACCGCGCGCGCGACAGGGGGAGTGGCCCAAGTCAGGTCCACGATCGACTGCCCCAACGTTACATATCCTGGTTCCGCTAACAAACAGTATAGAATGGAGGAGTAAATAAAATGTTAACTTTATCTGGTTAACACAATGTTATAATATATGTCATTCTAATATGCATCTTATGTGAAATCAGCGTTTATAAAAATCCATGTGTTTTCTTTGTCTCCTATTGTAGGTACTTGCAATCTATCTTTGAAGACTTTATCTTCTGCTATATAATATAATAGCGCAAATAAAATTCTAATATAGTGCACTGGAAAGAACGTAACAAAATATGGTTACCACTAAATTTTAAGGTGTTATTGACTATATATTATAGCAGAAGATACAGGTCTTCAAAGATAGATTGAAAGTACAATAGAAAGTACAATAGAAGACAAAGAAAACACATAAATTTTCATAAACGCTGATTTCACATAAGATGCATATTAGAATGACATATGTATATTATAACATTGTGTTAACCAGATAAAGGTAATATTTTATCTACTCCTCCACTTTATACGGCTTGTTAGTAAACCAGGATGTGTAACGTTACCTCCCCTATCCTCTCCCTTCCCCTGATAAAAAAATTTTTTATATAAAAATATATAAAAACATATAAATATGTATATATAATTATATATCAAATATGTCCATACATGTTTATACATGTTTTTTCCTCTTCTATAATCTCTTTTCGTACATATTATCTACAGGAAAAAGAATAAAAATAAGAATCTAAAAATAAATATATACTATATTTATATACGTTTTTATATATTTTTAAATAAAAAATTTTTTACCGGGCCGTCCACACCTGTGGATCATAGCAGTTAAAATTTTGCTAGGCACCTTTATTTATCATCCTTAAACCAAATATAATAGTATTATTTAGATCTCAGCGACAACACATCGGGCCCTTCCCTTGTCAGTAGTTATTTGATTTATAAATGGTGTTAGTATCCTTTTAAATTACAATTATGACATGATTGATTGTTTTAGCGGTATATTTTACAAAGATGAGTTACGTGGTTTCGCGGGCGTCAGGTTCGCCATCGCGAGTTTTTCGCTCGGTTAGAAAATCGAGGCGAGCGGTAGGCTCGCCGCGAGCCCGCTCAACTCCGAGTAATAATTGATTATTTTTCAATAATGCCGACTCGTAATACATATAAAATTTCCTTTATATAGAAAGGGAAGAATTGTCGGCGACGCGATCGAGGCATTGAGATTGCTTGTTGGAAGGAAAGCACGTTGAGAAAATCGATATTTGAGTATTCTTGCGAATTCTGGGAATCGCGCCCGTTTCCCGATTTCCGATCGGGCAGGCATTGAGGATTGCGTGTTGGAAGGAAAGCACGGTGAGAACATCGATATTTGAGTATTCTTGCGAATTCTGGGAATCGCGCCGTTTCCCGATTTTCCGATCGGGCAGCGCCGAGTGCGAACGCGCCTCGTCCGTCAGGACGTTAAAGTACGTTATTTTTCTACCTTCTCTTTAATTTTCGTCGCTGCGTAATATCACGATGAATATTGCAAGCGATATTGCGAGTGAACATATCTGTTCGGGATTAAATGAGGATCACTGGGATCACCTTGTCGGAAGGCTCGACGGTGAAGCGGGCACTCTCAATAATCACTCGCGAGTATTAACAGTCAATTAATATATTTGTCAAAATGTCAACAAAAGAAATGGTTACAACTCAGTGTCGATGCAAGGGCATTGAGCACCTCTGATATCGTAGAACGCAAAACGTCACTTGGAAACTATGTCCGTACAGGCGTGATTGCATATATCAATAGCCGCAAGCACACTGCAATGGCGCACCACTGCTACCGCTTTGCGATTAATAGCCCGAACTACTTATGTCCTTGAGGGCGATAATCGCCAAGTACAATACGCGAGCACAATGTCGTGGCGTGCGAACCACTGACGCGGAAATCTTGACGCGGAGGTCAACGGAAATCTTGCACCGCGGCGCGAGGGCGCTGAATAATTCACACGGAGAGATCTTGACCGCGGAGTCAGGACGGAAATTCTTGTACCGCGAATAATATGGGACGTTGTTGTCCGCACAGCCGACACGATAGAATTCGCGCTCGCGGAGATCGAGATCGAGCAACACTAGCGAGTAGCGGAAAGACTCGAAACTTAAACTGGTTACAGAGCGTCGGAATGTACAATTATCCTCGCAGCTTCGTGTAACGATTTGGTATCCACTCTACTTCCGCTTGCTCACAAAACTCGAACTGAGCTCTCCCGATCGGCACGCAGAACGCCGGACGCGAAAACCACGCGACTCAGGAATTTGGGAGCGTGACCGACTCGTGGAGCTTTTGTACGCGCGGCTGTCAACACGACTGCCGCGACGTTGTCAAATCTCGCGGTATACCGCAACGCGAAAATAAGATCCCGAAATACGGAATATTGAACTGTGAATCCCGAACAATATCAAATATATTAACTATTATTTATTACACAAAAGAAAAAGTATTTTTGCAACAATGCTGCTTAAATAATAATTTTACGTGGAGTATCACTATTCCTAAAGGAAAGTTTATTTAAAAGCATTTATCACACTTTATATAAATGAAATTCAGTAAAAAAAGGCATAATTAGTATCTCAAAAACGAGATTTATTCTAATGTATTTTTAAATATTTAAATATGGTTGCATCAGCTGAATGTCGAAATATTGCGGCAAATATCGCGTGAAATAGAAAATAAAAAATTTACTTTCCCACCCTTACCTATATATACTTGCACATTGAATCTTTCTCGGATTCATGTTAAGAAGTTATATTTCAGTAGCTAATATATCCATGCCAGGAAGTCTGTCTGCTGCATAATACGAGGCGAAAATTGTAGCGCGCAATAGTAGGAATAATTTTAAAGCATTTGCATCAGGTATATAAGACATCTTTAAAATATACTTATAGTTTACTTATTATGCAGTTTTTCTGTGATATATGACGCAACACATTTAATTAGATAATGAAAATAGACTGTCGTCTTTTCTATTTTCTATTATTTCTTACATTCAATTATATTACACGTTAATTTAATTATGTTTGCAGATACTAATCTACTAATCTGTATCCTCCTTTCTAAAAAAGGGCATGTTAAAACGATACTCGCATCTCAGTCTTCTCAAAAGTCTCGAAGTGTATTGTTGGCTCTTTTCCGCGATGCCGATTGGTTCTGTCGGTGCGCTAACTTCGTAAGCGGCTGTCATTGCATATTTTGACAGTTGTCAAGAAGTTAATAGTAAAAAGCTAAGTAGCGCGCGCGTAACGCGCGCTGTGATGCTAGTTATAATTAAATATCATAAATATGGAAATGGATATATATATATTGTATATATACATATACATATGTATATATATATCAAGTAAAAAAATAAAAATATTTTTTACACGCTTGTCTTTTACAAAAGGGATGGTGTCGCTCATGCATGATGTAAAATATTGTAAAAAAAAAGGTGTAACATTACGTTTCACCTTTCTTCTATTACATGGTACCGCGCAGGACACTTACAATATTTCTTATAGGCTATTTCTTATAGACTATTTCTTCCTTCTTCTTTCTTCTAGACTATTTATTTTATTTTATTTCATTTTATTACCCCCAATGGGATTCGAACCCGGGATTTTTTGACCTAACGTTTTAATGCCTAGGACTTAGGCTGCTACTCTAAACTACCTCCCTTCTCCCCCACTAAGTCAACTTATCCGACATCCTTATATGTTTTATATAAATATACAGGGTGAATCTTAATGGATGTACCAACCTTTTACCATGAGAGATGGGTTACCGACTGCAACTGTAATCAACCGAAAGGTCCACAGATGACACCTGGTTGGATCGACCGCTCCGATCGACATACAGGGAAGTCAAAAATTGTGCATCAAGTAACGTGTATCGTATTCTATACATACATACTTTTCTAGTATATCCAACTCTCTTCCTATATAGCACAAAAACCTCTTAAAATATATTCAAAACATTATTTAGGAAGTTTAAAATAAATCACAAAAGTATATTTAGAATGTTTCTATGTCCGCCAAATCATGTCGAAAGAATATTTTCAAAAATGTTTTAAAAGATTGCATACAAATATGTTCAATAATATTTGTAAAATTTTTTAGAAATATTGCTTCAAAAAATAAAATGTTTAAATTTCTAAAAGATTTTACAAATATTGTTAAATACATTTTTATGCAATCTTTTAAAAACATTTTTGAAAATATTTTTTTGACAATCTGGCGAACATAGAAACATTCTAAAAATATTTTTGTAAACTATTTTAAAAAATATTTTGTGCTATATGGACAACGCGTCCTTTTTACACAATTGTTTTCTAATAACAAGATTTCTTATTATTGCGCGAAGTATGTACTGTATAAAAGAGATAGCATTTATTTCTGTGTATCTTCTTTATACGATTTTTTAAAAATAATGATTCTTTAACAAAGTTACTTGGTAGCGATTTCTTTTCACGCTTACGCGGAACATTTCAGCGCGTAAAAAGAGAGTTGGATCTGAAGCGGCAAAAATATAAAAATGTTCTATTCTTATTAAAAAATGCGTAATTCTACTGAAAGAAATATTCTGCTGTATAGTACTTTATGGATATAAAAAAATAACTTAAAGAACTAAAAGTAATAACAGTGGACTTCCGCACCACCTCTGAGGTACCACCAATGGCGCGTTAGGTTTTTTAAAGTGGACCTTTGCCTGGAGCCATATTGTACCACATTTTAAGACTTTTTTCAGTATGTGTAAAGGCTCAAACAGATATATTGAAGTCATTTTTGAGCACGCAGATAAAAAATTACATCAACGTGTGGCCGTGCGCAACATATCGCCAATTTGTCTGTTTTTACTTTAGATGCTCGAAGTGTCCCGCCTCTATCCTTTCACAAAATATAGCCCTTTTTAAAATTGCACGACGCATCCGGCGCGCAAGACCGTGGACTTATTGCACGGCAAGCCCGTACAATTCGATCTTTCAGATCTTGAGCGCTAGCAGGTCGCGTTGCGCAAACTTAATTACTGCTTAAAATAATCCTACAAGCAGAAAAATGCACTGATATCAAAGTTTTACATATAATTTTCTGGCTCATTCCTTGATACTGCGCGATGGCTTGTGCGTTAGTTATTGGATTGTCCGCAATCATTTCTTCTGTTTGAGCAATTTTTATGCGACATGTTCGTGTTGTACAAAAAATAGTAATAGAAGTAATGAATTAAGAACAAAATATTTAAAATTATATTACTATAAAATCTTATAAATAAATATAAGTATTTAAACATTTCAGAGAAATTGACCATTTTTTCGCAGCTACAACTAGCCTTTAGCCTCGTATAAAATATGCAGCGTGGCTACTTCTGCTCTGGGTATTTTAAAGCATAAACTTTCCGTCTCCCGCAAAAATAGAAGAAAGTTTTCTGTTTGGATTCTGCTGGGAATCTGTCTATTTTCAATTATTTCTTTCACTGTTTCTTCGTTGTTTTTTTAATTGTTTCTATAGCAGATAGCTTCATCCTATTGTTCATTCCGTGTCTCGCTTCGATCGCGTGTGTTTCGTAAAACGTGATAGAACGTGCGGTCAACATGGCTCACAATTTTACGAATAATGAGATGTGCGACATGGTTTTCTTGTATGTTACGTGCGGCCGACGATCGCGGGAAACTGCGAGAGTGTATGCTCGCAGATACCCAGAGCGAAGACAGCCACCTCACAATGTTTTTATGAGGCTGGAAACGCGGCTGCGAAATAATGGATGTAACGGTACGCGTTTTCTCGCTCGGAATTAGCTCGTCGTGCCAGGGTGAGAAAACGTGGAGACACTGGTTGGTTTCAAAATAAATAATTTATTCCTTTCTTCATATACACCAAGATGAATGTGTGTGTGTGTGTGTGGCGTGTATGCTCCGCCGAGCCGCTGTATGAATGTATTATGCGGTCGGGCCGCTGTGTCGGTCGAGTAGACGCGGAGGCACCGTTGCCTTACGGATCGCGAGTAAACGCGGAGGCACACTTGCCTTACGGATCGCGAGTAAACGCGGAGGCACACTTGCCTTACGGATCGCGAGTAAACGCGGAGGCACGCTTGCCTTACGGGTCGCGAGTAAACGCGGAGGCACGCTTGCCTTACGGGTCGCGAGTAAACGCGGAGGCACACTTGCCTTACGGATCGCGAGTAAACGCGGAGGCACGCTTGCCTTACGGATTGCGAGTAAACGCGGAGGCACGTTTGCCTTACGGGTCGCGAGTAAACGCGGAGGCACACTTGCCTTACGGATCGCGAGTAAACGCGGAGGCACGCTTGCCTTACGGATCGCGAGTAAACGCGGACAGGTGGTCTGGGTAGGAGCTCAGTCGGGAGCACCCGACTGAGCGGCCCGTACACCGGGAGCGCCCGGCTTGACAACGGGAGCACCCGTTGCCTGTACGGCGGAAAGGGTCGGGAGCGCCCGACCCCGAAGCAGGAGATGACAGGTAGAGCCAACCGGGAGCGCCCGGCTGGTAGGCCCGTACCCTGGGAGCACCCAGGTGAGAACGGGAGCACCCGTTCTCTGTACGGAGAAAGAAACGTTGGGAGCGCCCAACGTGGTCAGGAGAGCGGTCGTGTCGAGACCAGGATCAGGACAGGACTGGTGACTGGTGTCGGCTCGAGTCCCCTATTTATACCCCGAGCGCGGATGGTGGGGGCCGCCCCACCGCTCGGGTTGCCCCACCGCTCGGGCACTGGGGTGCACGCTGATCAGGCGTGCACACTGAACAAGCGCGCGGTGGCCGCCAGGGCCGTAGCGCGAGTGACGAGTACGCGTATCGTCACATCGACAATTCAAACCTATAAAGCCTGCTGGTACATATTTATTTATAACATTTTATAATAAAATAATTTTAAATATTGTGTCTTTTTATTGTTACTGTTATACTTCGTACAGGCCGACCACCGCGCGTAAATACCGCACGAATTTTAGAACAGGTCACTAATGACCCAAAAATCAGTACACGAGCCGTCGCGCACACTAGGAAAAATGTTTTGTTGTATGAACCAAAATTTTGTTGTAACGACAAAATAATTTGGTTAAAATATGCCCAACAAAACTGTTTAGTTGCTGTAAACAAATATCTTTGTTAACTACATTTTGTTCTTATAACGTAGGTAATGCTTTTATTATAATAACCAAAAAGCTTCAACTATATGAATTTTGTTATATAAACAAAAGCGTTTAATAACGTAAATTGCGTTATTGCAACTAAACTTTTTAATTACTTAAACCAAGTATTTTGTTTTGTTGTAAAATACATATTTATCTGTTTACTAGTTTTATGTTTATTTAATTATTATCAGTCTTCAAAAATAAAGATATCATTAACTATAAGGTTACATTAACGTTAGGTATATCAATCCCAAAACACTTTATTACAAAAGTGGACTCCACGATATAACTGATACAAATGCTGATATAATTCGCAATATAAATGTTTTTCCATGTATTTTAAATACGAGAAACGGATTCCATCGGATGCCATCTATCGGATGACCTAATATTACATGATTAATTTAGATGATCAATTGATCAACAAAATAATTTAGTCCACAGAACAAATCAGAAAAATGTATTTAGCAGAAGTAACTAAATATTTTGTTATCCAAAGCAGGATATTTGTTTGCTGTTAAAAAACGTCTTAACTAAACAGTTTGGTTGGAGGCACTAATTTATTTTTCCTAGTGCAGGATCAAGGAGTCAGCCAGGCAACAGTATGTAGGGCTTTGAAATCGGCTCACTTCCATCCCTACAAGGTAACCCTGACTCTAGAATTGCATGCAAATGATGAACCTCGCAGATTGAGGTATTGTCGATGGTTCCTTAATGTGAGTGAGGAAAATTATTATTTTTCAAAAAACATTCTGTTTTCGGACGAATGTATTTTCCATAATGATGGCATTGTCAACCGCCATAATATGCATTACTGAGCCACCAAGAATCCTCACTGGATGCAGCAAGCGCATACTCAAGTCAGGTGGTCGGTGAACGTTTGGGCGGGTATTCTCGGAGACCGCATCATTGGGCCACATTTTATTGATGGTAAGATCAATGGTGACAGATACCGAAGATTTCTCAACAATAAACTTGTTGACTTGTTGGATGAAGTGCCGTTGGAATTACGTGTTATCATGTGGTTCCAACAAGATGGCCATCCTGCACACACTGCCAGGGCAACAAGGGAATTATTAAATGAGAAATTCGGTAACCGTTGGATTGGACTTCATGGTCCCCACGAATGGCCACCGCGTTCACCAGACCTCACACCGCTAGACTTTTTTCTGTGGGGTCATCTTAAGCAGCAAGTTTACACAACGCGACCTGCTAACGCTCAAGATCTGAAGGATCGAATTGTACGAGCTTGCCGTGCAATAAGTCTACAGGTCTTGAGCCGGGTGCATGTTGCAATTTTAGATAGAGCTGCACTTTGTGAGGAGATGGAGGGGGGACACTTCGAGCATCTAAAGTGAAAACATGACAAATTGGCGACATGTTGCGCACGGCCACACGTAGATGTGATTTTCCATCTGCGTGCGCTCTTACGCAATATGACTTCAATTTATCTGTTTGAGCCTTTACTGAAAAAGGACTTCAACTGTGGTACAATATGGCTCCAGGCGAAGGTCCACTTTAAAAAACCTAACGCGCCATTGGTGGTACAAAACAAGTTTAGGATAAAACGATTTATTTTTATATTAAATTGTATACATATGTATTACTCTAAATATTTGGCAATTACTTGCATGATTTCTATTTTGCAATGCATCAATTTTCTGTTGTCTAAATTTTTCAAGTCAGCGTATATTGAGTTACAAAGGTTTTTCAAGGAATTATCTTCCGCAGTCAAAGTGTTTCTTTCAGTTACAAATTTTTTAAAAATATCTACGGCTTCATCCATTTTGGCTTGGACAGATGCTTTATTTGAGGAACCTTTGTCATTCGAAGTGGTGGATCTGGAGCGCGGGCGTTTTACTGCAGGTGATTGAGTGGTTTCTCTTGAAGTGCGGTCTAGAGTTTCTTTTGAAGTCTCTTCCATCGATAAGTCGTCAAAATCGTCATGTGTACCTAAAAATTGAATTAGTATTATTTTTAATGTATTATTACTATGTTTATAATTGAAATAAATTATTTTAATATTTAAAGAGAGTAAATTAGTGTAGTTTGAAGAATCAATCATCAGCTGCATAAAATCACTCTCTACGAAACTTTATACATTTCAACGTACATTATTTATAATTGCTGCAACCGAAAGTGTTTATTATAATAGTATCTATAAAACCAGACTTTTTTAAAATATAGACTAAAAAATTTTAAACTAAAATCGCAAACCAGTTTGTTCGTCCAGATGTACCACATATTCGTTTGGTGTTTCATCAAGGTACTGAACATCTTCATAAGCTAATTCTTCAGCAGCATTGTGGTATTGAGCCAAATTTTGAGAATCTTTGGCATATGAATCATTTGATAGCATAGAACATGTAGAATCTTCAGTGTCTTGGCATGGTGACTCGACGTTACCAAATGTCTTCCGTCGTTTTACACATTCGTGTAAAAATGCCAAATTTCATTAATGGCCATTCTTTCTGATCCTGATCGTATTAATTTGCATCGTTCATTTGAAAATTGATTCCGCAAGGCAATCCAGCGATCTCTACATTCAGAACCTAAATAACAATTATAATTATTTAACCCTTAAATGCCACATGGGGTGTAGCACACCCCAGACCCTTTCAATTACATATTTTCAAATGTTCCCGCCAAAAATGGAGCTCATGGCTCCCTCTGATGATAGTTGAGTGATTGAACTACCCGTTTGTACACTTAGCAGTACTCAGTTTACTGGCAGCAGCTGTTTAGAGAGGTTCAAAGTAGGGGTGGGGTACTGCAGTACCCCTCCCTTACTGTGGGGTACTGCGGACCCCACTCCAGGTCGCGTTCGAAAACGTCCCCTGCCAAGAGCGAGTGAGGTGGCCCGGGGAAGTGAGTGGTGGGAGTTAGGGGACTGTTGGTTTTCGCGCAGAAGTTTTTGAACGACTACTCTCCCCTAACCTATCCAAGTTTCCACGTGTCTTGCGTTTTGCGCTATTTTATATCTATTCGCATCGCGCAATTTGCGAATATTGTATTCACAGTTATTACTATTTTCAATAAAATAAATTAAAATGGTAAGTACATATTATTATGAACAATGAATTTTGTTATTTCTATTATACATATATAAGCATAAAGTAAGTATCTTCGTCCATCAATTGCTATTCGCGCATTATTCTGCAAAATATGTCAAAAATATGCCGTCTAACCTCACGTACATTACAGAGCCTGAGCATAAAGATTAATTGTCGGAACTTTTTCCGACACAGTCGTAAATGTCATTAAGTCGGTGTCGGAAGTCGAAACACAAGGATTGACGTTAGCTCATATGCCGCACTCATCGCGTCGCATCATGCGATAAATGCGGTATACGCTAATGTCAATCTTTGTGTGTTGATTTCCGACACCGACTTACGTTTACGACTTTGTCAGAAAAAGTTACGACAATCTTTATGTTCAGGCTCATAGTATGCTTATCTTTGCATACAACTTAATGTTTTATTAACGTAGTTTTTAAATTGTTTTTGCAGGAAACAGTATGGTCAAAGTATTAAATGTCAAGCAAGTTCGGCAGTATTTTGGTGTGGAGCTTGAAGAATCAGTTTGTGAGAATGATACTGGTTTCAGCCCAGATGTAGTTTTATCCCAGACCCCAACAATCCCAACATGCGATAAAAAGAAAAATAGTACATTTTGGAAAGATGAAAATGCTGTAAAGACACTTATTTATCAGTGGAAGCAGCATCAATCTCTATTTCAAAATACTTTCATTAGAAATGATGTTGTACGGACAAAAATAAGTAAGGAATTGAAGAACGCCAACAGTGCGTGGCAATATACTGCTAAGAACTGAGAGAATAAATTGAAGAATATAAGTAAAGTATAAAAGCGTACAAAGGATTATAACAACCAGACGGGAGTGGCACCAAAAACCTGCAAATATTTTCAAGAATTACAGAAAGTGCTGGGAGAGAAACCTTGCCTAAAACCCGTTGCCTTAGCTTCAAGTCTGAGGAAGAGACCTCATCCAGCAACTTCAAGCAGTGCATCTAATACTGAGACAACACAATTAGTGACATCGATGATACAGAAGATAGTGATATCATTCGATGTACTTGAAAACAACAAAGAGTATCTCAGAAATACATTAGACGTAAGCAAATACCATATAATTATTGGTTTACATATACATGTGTTTTAACGTATATATACTATTTTTTTTTATTATTACCAGCTTCGTGACATTGTCATTAAATATACGTATGAAGCTCCAGAAAAGACGAGAGAAAAAGAGAGTTGTCCAGGTGCACCGTATATGAACTGTTTTACAAAGCTCATAGTTCCAATATATATTATTAATAAATCCGCAAAGTTGTAGCAATTGCTTGAACTGTCCTTGGAAATTTTGACTGTAACGGCTGCAGATATTGTGTCCTATATTGTAAAACAAAACAAGCATACAAGAGGTAAACAAGGTTCTATCATTTCTTATGCAATAATTACGTATTTCTTATATAATTTATTAATTGAACAATTAATAAATAAGTATGCAGTTATGATTTCCTTAATAATTTATATTTTCTTTGTCCAGATTCTGCTTTGATCGTCTTATGTCGGTATCCAAATTTGGGACCCAAAATCGGACCAGCAACAAACATTTTAAAAAAGGAAAAACTCATCTTCCACAGAATTCTGTATTTAACGTAAATATAGAAACAAAAAGCCTCGAAGTCAGCGTAGCAGGTCAAATATATCTAATAGGCGAATCCTTAATATATATATTGATAAATCTATGGAATATAATAAATGATACACTCCATCGTAGCGATTAAACATTTTATTATTGAGTCAGTATACAATCATGTATTTATGCAATATAAAATTTTAAAAATGTATAAAATTAGAATGTATTCAATAAAACAGCAAAAATATGCTTTATCTTTTAAATAATTATAATAAATATACACCGAGACGAAGTCTTCTGTAACTCCAAATTTACATTTTTTTCATATTTATATATATAGGGTTTCATTGTTGTCTGTGTTGCTCCAAATGTACACATCACATACGCGCAGCGAGACATCACAAGAACAAGACGAAGATGGATAATGCTGTGTTACGTCGAAAGCGTTTGATTTCTTTGGCCATAATAACCAGCCACAAATTTTTACAGTGCAGTTTGAGTGTAACAAATAAAAGTGATTCAGATGAAGAAACTAATAATATTTTGATGGCAAGACATCGGCACAAATTGCGTGGTGCACGAAAGAAGCCATTGCGCATTGAAGGTTATGTGGAAAGAACTATTCAAGGCTTAACAGCAAAGCAATTTCGCGAGCATTTTCGCATGATTCCGGACACGTATGAGATTTTGGAAGCCAAGTTAGGCTTATTATTATGTAAAGAGAGTGACTCGGGCAGAGCCATTATTCCTGTTCGCAAGCAGTTGCTGTCTACATTATGGCTTCTTGCTACTCCTGATTCTTACAGGTAAATAGGCTTTATAAAAGTAGGATGTTTTATTTTGTAGCCTATTTCTGTTGTTTAATAGTGCTACAGCACTATCGGTGTATATTGCAGGTCTGTGGGTGAACGATTTGACATGGGAAAATCATCTGCAAGTGATTCCTTTATGAGAGTTGTTAAAGCTCTCAACGACATTGCTGGGGACGTCATTGTCTGGCCCCGAGATGACCGGCGTATTGCTGTTCAGGAGATGTTTCACCGCATCGGAAAGTTACCGCATGTAATAGGAGCTATAGATGGGACAAACATTCCAATTAAAGCGCCAAAGGTACTTGTCTACAAGTGGAAATATACTTATATAACCATTTGCATTTTGCAACAATCTACACAAGTCGATATAAGTGTCGTTCTATCTTTATTAGTGTTCATCTTTATGAGTAACAAAGATTGACACTTGTGTCGCTTATTAGAAAACGCACATATTCTTCGGAATAGTGTTTCTAATTAACGTATAACGTTACGTGTTACAAATGTTCTTGTGCGGAAAACATAATGTAGTACTTTATTTCTAGGTAGACGCACGCTTTTACATAAGTAAAGATAAGGAATATGCAATAACATTGCAAGCAGTGTGTGATGCCCTGCAGTGTGTGAGACTCTGACGCCCGAGGGGCCTGCAATTACAACAGCGGGCCTCGACATTCGATCCTGGGCGTCTAGCGTGCCGGTCGAGAAGAGTGGCGCAGCCAGGCCGGCACGCGTGTCCCCCCGGACATCACCCGCCGTCACCACTACACCATCCGCGGGTGGCGGCGGGGGGTGCACAATGGAGATGACGCCCGAGGGGCCCGCAATAACAACAGCGGGCCTCGACATTCGATCCTGGGCGTCTAGCGTGCCGGTCGAGAAGTGCGCAGTGGAGGCGAGGCGAATCTTAAACGTCGCGGAGGGGGGCAGGGGGGCTGCGGAGACGCAGCCCCTGCAACGAGGGACCCCGCCCCTCCGGGGGGCCACCAGCTCGCCACAGTCCACCCGTGGGAGCCCAGCGGAGGTCCTCCTTGCGGCACTGTCGCCCGCCATGCCCGCGACGTCGCTGCCAGCCACCCTCACCACCTGCACGGTGACGACTGTCATGTGCGGGTCCCCTGTCATGGCGACGGGGGTCGCCGTGGGGAGTCGGAGCACGTCGCCCCGTACTCCCCCGCTTGAGACGGTCTCACCGTGCCAGCGGACGCGGCCGGATATTCGATCCCCACCACCATCCCGGGAGGAGGAGCGGCGGCAGCAGCGGAGCGCGGCGCCATCAGAGGGGGACTCATCGTCTGGTGGGTCGTGGAGGGTGGTGCGCTCGGGAAGAAGAGCGAGGCGCCGGATTAGCGATAGCTCCTCTGGTGGCGACAGCCCGCCCCCGGTAATAACGTCGGCGAATAATTTTAACAACTTTGATTTGATTAGGCCTTGTGAGGTGCGCCTGGAGCGCACCTCAATTTCCAACGTGCGAGCGGTAGGGGTGGCGGCCCCCCAGAGGCATGGGGACATCCCGGAGGGAGCATCGGTCGCGCGGGCTGAAGACCATCGCACTGCGGGACATCCGAATGTTCCGGTAAGTGTCCCTGGCGTGATGGGTCGCCGGCGGCAGGCACACGCAGCCGGCGGCACCGCAGCGAGCGAGCAGACACCGCCGTGTCCAAATATAGGCGGGGGCGAGGAGCAGCGCCGACGCCCGCGGCGTGTGGAGGTTTCGCCTTCCCAGCCGTCCGGTGGCCAACCGACCTCCGTAGCTGTCAAAAGGCAGCGAAGGAGGGAACGTGTGGCTGCCCGTGACGAGCTGGCTGGGCGAGCTGAAGCCGTCAACTCGATTGCGGACCTGGAGGAGTTCGCGGCTTCGGTCGCGGTCTTCTTTGGGGAGGATGCAACGGGTGGGGCTCGCGGCGATGCGCCTGGCGCCCGTGACCGTCCTGTTCGGTCGCGTGGGGCACGAGCGCGTCGGGGCGAGGGGAATCGTCCGGCGCGAGACGGCGGCAGTATTAATAATGGGGGGCCGGCGCCGGTCGGTCCCCCCTCGCAGTCGGGAGAAGGGCGTAGCGGCTGGGTACGCGAAGCTACCCGAATTCAGGCTCTGTACAGAGTGAACCGCCGCAAGGCGGTCCGAGAGGTACTGCAGGGGCCTGCCGATTTCTGCCAAGTGCCGAAGCGGCGGGTTCAGCAGTATTTCGAAGGGCTATACTGCGGCGGGGAGAATCTGGCCAGCCCTGATGAGGAAGCGAAGCCTATCGACCCCTCGGGTCTGGAGGATGCGGCATACCTAGCGGATCCTCTCACGGAGCGAGAGGTGGATCGTCGGCTCCGGCGTATGACGAACTCTGCGCCGGGCCCCGACGGTGTCACCTACCGTGACCTCCGTGCGCGGGATCCTGGTATGCGGCTCCTCACTGCGTATTACAACGCATGCTTAAGACTCGAGGCAGTCCCTGCGTCCTGGAAGACCTCCAAGACCGTATTGGTCTATAAAGGGAAAGGCGATCGGGATAATCTTGAAAACTGGCGCCCTCTCGCTCTGGGAGACACGACCCCCAAGCTCTTTGCCGCGCTTGTTGCCGATCGTATGACCGACTGGGCGGTCCGGAACAACAAACTCAGTCCGGCGCAAAAGGGGTTCCTGCGGGACGAGGGGTGCTACGAGCACAACTTCGTCTTGCAGGAGATCCTGGCTGACGTCCGGAGGACACGGCGGCAGGCGGTCGTCGCGTGGCTGGATCTTTCCAATGCGTTTGGTTCGATCCCGCACGCGGCGATCCGCCGCGCTCTCGCTCGCTCCGGTGTGCCGGGGGGGATCATCAATATATGGTCATCCATGTATGATGGTTGCTCCACGCGGGTGCAGACCGCCGAGGGGCCCACCGCGCCGATCCCTGTTCGCTCGGGCGTAAAGCAGGGTTGTCCGTGGAGCCCAATAGTATTCGACTTCGGAATCGACGTGGTACTGCGTGCAGTTATCACGGTCGATGCGGGGTTGGATCTATTGGGCCGCCGATACAAGATCTTCGGCTACGCGGACGACATTGCACTGACTGCTGACACGCCCGAGGGAATGCGGCAGCTTCTGGCTGCCGTGGAGGACGCAGCATCGTCGGTGGGGTTGCGGTTCAACCCTGCCAAATGCGCCACCCTGCACATCGGTGCAGGAACAGGCGGCAGGGTCCTACCGACGACCTTCGAAATCCAGGGACATCCTGTTCGTCACCTGGCGAACGGCGAGCCCTACAAACACCTCGGGGTGCCGACCGGATTCGAGGTCAATGCCACACCCTTCCAGGCCGTTGGTGACCTTCTCGGGGATCTCCGGGCGGTGAACGGGTCCCTGCTTACCCCGTGGCAGAGAGTCGAAGTCGTGGCAACTAACCTGTTGCCGCGGATGGACTTTCTGCTCCCGGGGGGCTGCAGTGGAGAAGGGCCCCCTTATAGTAGCGGACAAGGAGGTCCGAAGAACCGCTAAGGCCTGGCTCAACCTCCCGCAGCGTGCAAGCGCGGAGGTGGTCTACCTCCCTCCCAGTCGGGGGGGTTGTGGACTGCTTCCGCTCGCCGACCTCGCAGACGTCCTGTCCGTCGCGCACGCCTTCCGTATGCTTACGGCTGGCGACGAGACGGTCAGGGACCTCGCGTGGTCGTCGCTGAGGGGGGTGGTAGCCAGGCGTATCGGCCATCCTCCTAGTAACGAGGATCTCGCAGCCTTTCTCTCGGGTTCGCTCGAGGGGAGGATGCGAGACGGTGGGGAGCGCTCCCTGTGGTCTAGGGCCCGGAACGCCGCTCGGAGACAATCCGAGAAACTGTCGCTTCGGTGGGAATGGTGTGCGGCGACCGATGACATGATGGTGGTGTGCCGCGGTGCCAGAGGCGCGACGGTCAAGGTTCCACCGAGTGCTCGCGCTCAGGTGATAGCCCGTCTGCGCTCAGCTGTAGTTAATTATTATTCAGACCGGCTTCTGCAAAAGCCTGACCAGGGGAAGGTGTTCGAGGTGTCGTCGCGGGCCAGGGTGAGCAATCACTTTACCCGCGGCGGCAGCTTCAGCCCGCTTCGCCGACTGGCGCTTCATCCACCGCGCCAAGTTGGATGTCCTCCCCCTTAACGGCGCACGTCGCTGGGGGGAGGGCGATAAAAGGTGTCGGCGATGCGGGCAGGCAGCCGAGACCCTTCCCCACGTAATTTGCCACTGCGGCGTCCACTCTGCCGCCATACAGCTGAGGCACGACGCCGTCCTGCACCGCCTCTGGAAGGCTTGCCGCGCGCCGGGGGACAAGCGGATAAACCAGCGGGTCGAGGGCGTCGAGGGGGAACTTGAGGGGCTACGACCTGATCTTGTGATCAGGCACGAGCCCTCCAAGAGTGTCGTCATATGCGACGTGACGGTGCCCTTTGAGTACCGCTGGCAGGCGTTCAAGGAAGCAAGGGCGAGAAAACTGGCCAAGTATTCTCCCCTTGCTGAGGCGCTCCAGCGCAAGGGGTATCGTGTGGTCGTGACGGCCTTCGTCGTCGGCGCCCTCGGCTCGTGGGATCCGGCCAATGAGGAGGTGCTGAGACTGCTGCGCATTGGCAGTGCGTATGCAGCAATGATGCGCCGCCTCATTGTCTCGGACTCCATTCGCTGGTCACGGGACATTTACGTGGAGCATGTGTCCGGCGTGCGCCAGTACGCCGCTCCTTCCCGTCCCTCTGCTGATGGGGTGCCCGCCACTCCGCCCCGCGCGATTCGCCGGCGTTGGCCCGCCAACGGGTAGAAGCGGCACTTACTGCTTTATCTAGTCCTTTGTGTTCTTTGTTCCGCTGAGTGTGAATGCCGCGTAATTTATTCAACGTTGTCTCGCCCACAGCATTTTTATCTTTGTTATTTTTATTTTTATTTATATTTGTGTGGGCGTATATGTTCCGAGTGTGAATGCCGCGTAAACCATATTGTATTTTATCCGAGTGTGAGTGTGCCGCGAGATATTTTATGATGTATGCCGCGTGCGCCCCTGGGTCATTTTATACTTTGACGACCGCTTATCTGTGATAGGCCCAGGGGCCTATGGCTGTGATATTTTTTATTATTATATTTTTACCGCCCGCGTTTTGGGGCAGCAACCCCAAAATGCGTACTTGTTGGCCCACTGGCGGGGGGAGCTTTTTGTCCCCCGCCCATGATATATTTTTAAGTCCGGCGCGCGGCCTAAGCCGTCCGATTTTATATTGTACCCCGGGGGCTCCGCCCCCGGGGAATTTCTTTGGAAAATAAAGACGACTTTATTTCTAGGTAGACGCACGCTTTTACATAAGTAAAGATAAGGAATATGCAATAACATTGCAAGCAGTGTGTGATGCGGAACTTCGATTCTTAGACTGCTTTGCTGGATTTGCTGGATCAGTGGGAGATCGGCGTGTTTTTCGTAATTCAGATGTGTGGAAGGAGGTAAATGCAAATAGAGCATCTTATTTTGAGGATCAGGACTACATCATTGGAGACAAGGCTTATCCATGTCTGTCATGGTTGATACCACCATTTATTAATTTAGGCCAACTCACACAAGTAAGACATTCAAATTAGAAATAAATTTTACAGCATGTGCTTCGTAGGCTGTTCCAAAATTTATTGGCAGTGCTAAAAATGTATAGTACACGTGACATATACTGTAGATCTTCAGCGCTGGCAATGAATTTTGGAACACAGCCATAGTAGTTGAGGGACTATCATCTTTTATGCCTTTCCTGTTTCTTACAGGCTCAGAAAACATTTAACACAGCACTTGCCAGTATGAGGCAAGTTATTGAGAGATCATTTTCATTGCTGAAAGGCAGATGGAGACGACTGAAATTCCTGGACATGAATCGTGATGACATGATTCCCTTTGTCATCTTGGCAAGCTGTGTATTACATAATGTTTGTCTGGATAATGGATTAGAAGAGTATGAAGACTTCATCATCGAAGGGCACGATGACGATGACGATGATGATGATTTTGTTAGACAGCCAATAAATTTCCAGAATGATCCTGAAGGGATAATAAAACGACAACATCTTGTAACTTTGATTCGTTGATGTTTATTCAACTGGAATGGAATTCACACAGCCATTAAAAACCATTATTAAAAAGGAACAAAAGTTGTATTCTTAATTTATAATAACACAGTATTCTGTAATCACACAGCCATTAAAGGCCATTATTATAAAGGAACAAAAGTTGTATTCTTAATTTATAATCATAACTTATATTATTCTGTAATCACACAGCCATTAAAGACCGTTATTGTAAATGGACAAAAGTGTCACTTAATATCACCTTGTGTTAATCTAAGAACACCTTCTATCACGAATTAATAACATATTGAAGATAATTGAAAAAATATTTTTAATTAATAACATAAAAATAAATGCATCACGTAATATCTAGTCTTCTTGTTGCAACATAATATAGCTAAAAATATTTTTTAGTCTACCAACAAAATATTGAAATTCTTTGATGACTAGTAAGTTTTACGCACAAAATTTGTGCATAACAGCTCTAAAATATAGCTCTTCAGTCATTACTATTGCAGTATGTACTGCAATAGTAATGACTGAGTATTTAAAGATTAAACATTATATTTTGCAGTACATACTGCAATAGTAATGACTGAGTATTTAAAGATTAAACATTATATGTATGTGTAAAACTGCGCAACTTATATTTATAAAACATATATATTATGTAATAATAAAAGTATATATTATTACATAATATATACTTTTAATAATATACTTTTAAGTATATATTATTACATAATAACAGTTTAGAGTTTTTTAAGGAGTCTTTCCATAAAATCTGAGTAAGTTACTAGAGCGTCATCCTGACGTTCCAGTAACTCCTGGTGCCTTCGTTCTCTGGCTTCATCGCGTAGCTTATTTTCCTCACTCATAGTTTTCGACCACAGTTCCAGTTCACGTTCCATACGTGTCTTCTTTGGTTTTTTGGATTTTACTGATATCCCATCACTATCTTCTATATCAGCGATATCACTGATTGTATTGTCAGTATTAGATGCACTGCTTGAAGTTGCTGAATGAGGTCTCTTCCTCAGACTTGAAGCTAAGGCAATGGGTTTTAGGCAAGGTTTCTCTCCCAGCACTTCCTCCACTTCTTGAAAATATTTGCAGGTTTTCGGTGCAACTCCCGTCTGGTTGTTATGATCCTTTGTACGCTTGTATACTTTACTTATATCCTTAAATTTATTCTCACAGTTCTTAGCAGTATATTGCCACGCACTGTTGGCTTTCTTCAATTCCTCACTTATTTTTGTCCATACGACCTCATTTCTAATGGAAGTATTTTCAAATTGAGATTGATGCTGCTTCCACTGACAAGTGTCTTTACAGCATTTTCATCTTTCCAAAATGCAGTATTTTTTTTTTCATCGCATGTTGCGATTGTTAGGGTTTGGGATGAAACTAAATCTGGGCTGAAACCAGTATCATTCTTACAAACTGATTCTTCAGGCTCCACACCAAAATACTGCCGAACTTGCTTGACATTTGACACTTCAACCATAGTGTTTTCTGCAAAAACAATTTAAAAACTACGTTAATAAAACATTAAGTTGTATGCAAAGATAAGCATACTATGAGCCTGAACATAAAGATTGTCGTAACTTTTTCTGACAGAGTCGTAAACGTAAGTCGGTGTCGGAAATCAACACACAAAGATTGACATTAGCGTATACCGCATTTATCGTATCGCGATGGATACGGCATATGCTAACGTCAATCCTTTTATGTGTTGACTTCCGACACCGATTTACGTTTACAACTTTGTCGGAAGAAGTTTTAACAATTAATCTTTATGCTCAGTCCTAAATATGCGTGAGGTTAGGATGCATATTTTTGGCAGATTTTGTAGAATAATCCGCGAATAAATACTTACCCTCTTTATCCCACAGAAGTAAACACCCATTCGGCATAATCAGCAATTCGTTGGTATTAGGATCTGTGATAATTACTTGTTTCGATTTATCAAGCCGTATATCACACCGATCACGCGTTTCAGACGCCATATTTCCCGCCAAATAAACCACTTAGTACTTACCCACTTTTCCCTACCTCGCGAGGTAAGGGAGAAAAAGTCTCTTTTGACGGTGGATCGAAAGTGTTTTCGAACGAACTGGCGAGAGCCCCTCGAGAGCAAGGTGGACCGAGAATATTTTCGAACGCACTTCCGAGAGCTTTCGAAGTGTTTTCGAACGCTCTTCGGGTGGATTGAGGCACTCGGGGAACGTTTTCGAACGCACCCCCATACGAACGATAACATGTGACAATTTTTATATTGTTGAAATTGAAATTTTAACAATATAAGCATTTTATTCTCTTTTCTAAGCATTGAACAACATTGAAAATAATTTTCATAATTAATATCAAAAAATCAATGAGTAGGAGACATTTTCATGCTGGGGTTCTTTACACCCCATGTGTCATTTACGAGATTTTTCAGAGGTGTGGCATTTAAGAGTTAATACTGTATTCCATCAAGTATATCTGTATTTATGTAATTTTATATGAGACATATACTCAGCGTACTTCAACTAATTGAAAATGACAAAAAAAAATATGTTGAAAACGCTCAATCTATATATATAAAAACAAATGTCCTGACTGACTGACTGATTGACTGACTGACTGACTCACTCATGAACGCCCAGCCCAAACCCCTGAACCTAGAAACATGAAATTCGAGGGGTGTATTCCTCTCATGACGTAAGCACCCACTAAGAAGGGATTTTTAAAAATTCGGCCCTTAAGGATGTGAAAAGGGTTAAAATGTATTTTCACGGATTCGTCAATATCTCTTAGGCCCGATGAGATATCGACTTGGTTCTTGCTTACGAAGGTCACCCATACAAATGCTCAAAAACATATTTCAGGATTTTGCCCTAATCAACCTCTAAAGGGATAAATCTGGATTTAGAGGTGAATTATAGAATCCTTCGTATCTCCTGTAAATTAATTAATTAATAGTATTTTTTCGGTTGTTATACTCAGCCAAACAATTATTTTTAAAAAAATAACATTTGCTTCCGTATTCCTCAATAAATTTATTAACAAAAATAATTTTAAGGACCGTAGGGGAGAGTAGAAGAATTGCAAACATCTAAGGGAAAAGTTTAATAAAGCCCACAATTATTTACCAATTATAAACGTCTTTATTTAATTACGAACGGGTTTTGCTTATTTTTTGAAATTGTAATTTATGTTCATAAGCAAACACAATCAAATTTATTCATGTACTATGTACTATGTGATAAAGACTAAAAACAAATTTAGATGTCAACAAACGTCCTGTATATATGCAAATAGTGTTTTTTCTTTGTTCGAAATAAATCAATTCTATAAATCGTTCGAAATAAATCAATTTAATTGTAATCTTAATATTTTAAATCTTAGTATTACTTCTTTCTAAGATACAATGACATTAAAATACATTGTAATAATAATGTGAATTAAATAAATTACTTTAAAGACTTAGTAAATTCTCATTTGATATTCAATAATTTCTTCTGAGGTTAAGATTACCTTGCAATGATTTAATACATATTTGGAATTTGTACCGGCTGCGATATGCAAATGAATATAGACTTGAATTAAATCTAATTAAGAGTGAGATATATTTAGTATCTATTATCTATCTATCTATATATATAAAGACAAATGTCCATGTCCTGACTCACTCACTGACTCACTCATCAACGCCCAGTCCAAACCCCTGAACCTAGAAACATGAAATTCGAGGGGTGTATTCCTCTCATGACGTAAGCACCCACTAAGAAGGGATTTTTAAAAATTCGGCCCTTAAGGGTGTGAAAAGGGTTAGAATGTATTTTTACGGATTTGTCAATATCTCCTTGGCCCGATGAGATATCGACTTGGTTCTTGCTTACGAAGGTCACCCATACAAATGCTCAAAAACATATTTCAGAATTTTGCCCTAATCAACCTCTAAAGGCGCAAATCTAGATTCAAGGGTGAATTATAGAACCCTTCATATCTTCTGTAAATTAATTCCTATATAATTTTTTTCGGTTTTTATACTCAGCTCAACAATTACTTTTAAAAAAATAACGCTTCCTTATTCCACAATAAATTTATTAACAAAAATAGTTTTAAGAGTATGGGAGAATGGAAGAATTGCGAACATCTAAGGGAAAAGTTAAATAAAGCCGACGATTATTTATCAATTATAGAAGTCTATTTCAAGTAATATTCCAGTTATTTGGCTTTAAATTACAATAATATTTATAAATTTTCAACATGAACAATTTTAAACAAAAAGCAAAACATTGCCATTCGGAGTTACCCGCCGCACGCGGGGCAATGCCGAATCGTAGCTGGGGTAATTACGAACGGATTTTGCTTATTGTTTAAAATTATAATTTATGTTGATAATCTGCCTTGAAAGAATCCAAGTAATATCTTTACCTTGAAAAAATCAAAGTAATAAAGAGACACGGTAGTGCCTCGCGCCAAGTACGCGCAAAGCGAGACCGCCGTGGCTCTATTAACGCGACGCAACGAGTTGCGAGTACCCGAGATTTTGATATCTCGATAACTAGCGAACGGATTAAGTTCCAACTAGGCTTAATAGATAGCTTGGACCAAATTCGTATAATAAAAGTGTTTTTATGTTTCCGCTACATGCCCTACAAGCGGAGATATTGCGATACAAAACTCGAAGCTGAAAATTTACAATTAAGAAACGTCGTTCTCCGTTTGCTGTGTTTGCCACCGCGGCCCCCTTCGCATCCCCCCTCTTAACCCTGTACAGAGTGGACCTCGCTTTAACTTACAAAGCATACTTTTCATATACCAACTATTCTCTGCTTTAACAAATTATTTCTGCTACAGATATTAAGCGTCGAAGTTAACAAAGCAGAAATAATTTGTTAAAGCAAAGAATAGTTGGTATATAAAAAGTACATACATATTTATATAACAACTGTGACGATACGCGTAGTCGTCACTCGCGCTACGGCCCTGGCGGCCACCTAGCGCTTGTTCAGCGTGCACGCCTGATCAGCGTGCACTCCAGTGCCCGAACGGTGGGGCAACCCGAGCGGTGGGGCGGCCCCATAGACTTATATAGATAGACCGGCCCCTGCCGTGAGAGCACGCGATAGAAGATGAACGGTGCAGACATAGCCGCGGTCGTGGTCCTCTCTCTTTCTACTGATCGCTTGGTGGGGATAGAAGTCTAGACTAAGTGGTGGGGATAGACGACTTAGTCGAGTCGTCTATCCCCACCAAGCGATCAGGGGATAGACGACTTAGTCGAGTCGTCTATCCCCACCAAGCGATCAGAAGAAAGAGAAAGTCGAGTCGTCTATCCCCACCAAGCGATCAGTAGAAAGAGAGAGGACCACGACCGCGGCTATGTCTGCACCGTTCATCTTCTATCGCGTGCTCTCACGGCAGGGGCCGGTCTATCTATATAAGTCTATGGGCGGCCCCCACCATCCGCGCTCGGGGTATAAATAGGGGGCTCGAGCCGACACCAGACACCAGTCCTGTCCTGATCCTGGTCTCGACACGACCGCTCTCCTAACCACGTTGGGCGCTCCCAACGACTTCCTCCGTACAGAGAACGGGTGCTCCCGTTCTCACCTGGGTGCTCCCAGGGCACGGGCCGACCAGCCGGGCGCTCCCGGTTGGCTATACCTGTCATCTCCTGCTTCGGGGTCGGGCGCTCCCGACCCTTTCTGCCGTACGGGCAACGGGTGCTCCCGTTGTCAAGCCGGGCGCTCCCGGTGTACGGGCCGCTCAGTCGGGTGCTCCCGACTGAGCTCCTGACCAGATCACCTGTCCGCGATCCGTAAAGCCAGCGTGCCTCCGCGGTTGCTCGCGATCCGTAAGGCAAGTGTGCCTCCGCGTTTACTCGCGATCCGTAAGGCAAGCGTGCCTCCGCGTTTACTCGCGACCCGTAAGGCAAGTGTGCCTCCGCATTTACTCGCGATCCGTAAGGCAAGCGTGCCTCCGCGTTTACTCGCGACCCGTAAGGCAACGGTGCCTCCGCGTCTACTAGTGAGTCCGCAGCGGTCCGACTGCATCATACACTCATACAGCGGCTCGGCGGAGCATACACGCCACACACACACATATTTCATCTTGGTGTAAGACGAAAGGAAACGAATAAACGATTTATTTTTAAAACCAACCAGTGTTTCCACGTTTTCTCACTCTGGCACGGCGAGCTAATTCCGAGCGAGAAAACGCGACCGTTACACAACTATTCATCGTACATATAAATATGTACTTTTCATATACCAACTATTCTCTGCTTTAACAAATTATTTCTGTTTCGTTAACTTTGACGCTTAATATCTGTACAGTACATTCTCTGCTATAATAAAAAGACTGTTCAATATACAAACGATTCGCTGCTTTAAATAACTTTCCTTCGTTCATACATTGTCAAATATAACTTTGACACTCGGATTACCGCATTCTTTGACGCAACGGCTGAAATCGATTTTGACTCCAATAAACTTTCGTTTGATTGTAATGAAAAATATTATCTCATGACATGATAAAGATAAATTAAAATTATGTTAGTGTTTGTTTGTACTTTTTCTCCAATTCTATTGCTTCAGATTTAAATTTCTTCATCGTATTGTTCATTTCCTCTATTGTCTATGTACTAACTGATGTCTACAATAGGGCGAGAAGTCCTCCGGGGCGAAGCCCGGGTAACCAGCATAACACTGTTACAGACAATTCATCTGCTTTTCTTTCTCTCATTTCTGTCTATAATATTTTGCAATTACATAGGAATAAAATAACTAACCCGCATTCTGTGGAATAAAAAATACTGTAGCAACTTCCGTGAAAGTACAATCTCACTGGCATGTAAGTATAGCAAAGTGCTTTTAATATTTATTATATATAAAATATTGATGTTATTTATATTTTGAAATATGGCACATACAAATTCGTTCGATAGAAAATCTTTTTCCCTGTTCTCCTTTTGTCTCGTCTTTTAAAAGAGATGTTATTGCATAAATTTATACAACATTAGTATGCAGTAGAATGCCTGCACCGATACTTTTCAGAGAAACACGCATATTACACTTATATAACTTTACATATTTTGCAGAAAATTGAGAGAGCATATTAGACAGGTGTTTACGCAGCGTCGAATAGAGAAACACATTAAGCAACGTAGAAGACTCGTAGGGAGAATAATCCAAGAAGACTGAATTTCTGTTCGTGACTGAGTGATCACGGTAACATTATAGCGTACAAAGTAATCTTTAGTCAATTAGTTCATACAAAATCAATTATTAGTTTGTTTGAGGTTGTCAAATACAACTGACAATGATCCTATACTAACAATAGATATAACTGGAAATGAAGATTTACTGTTATTACAGTTGTTAGATAAATATCGTAAGCAGCATAGAGAAATCCGCGAGACCGCTTATACAGGGTAATCCAGGTCACCCGGAGGAGCCGGCACATACGTGTTTCTCATGAAAAACTGAGTCGAAAATGTCAATAGCAAATTGTTGTGAGGTCAATAGTTTTTAAATGGTGAGCCTTTGAAACTGTCCAACCACAGGGCGTACAGTTCGCGCCATCAAGTGCGGCGCAACCAAGCGGCCGGCCGGGCGCTTTGACGGGTACCGTTCCAGCGCGGCGTTCAGACGGGCACGGTGTCGAACGACAAAAGATTCCGTGAAATATTTATTAATATCTACTGCTATAAATTGAGTACAATTTAATTGATGAAAAGTAATGTCAATTGCAAATTAGATAAAACATTATTTATATCAGTAAAAAGTATGTGCTATTAAAATACATTTTATGTATAAACAAATAAATTAATAAATAAAATAAGTTTTAATTATATTATCCATCAAATTATCAATCAAATATTACTAAATACATTAGTCGACAAAGTTTTTCAAACTTTTTGTCGAAAAGTTTTTTCACAAATATTAGAAATAATTACATAATTAATATTAGAAAAAAATTTACATTTAAAATTCGCATTTGATATACAATAAATATCTTAGATTAAAGAAATAAAATGAACAAAATTCCGATTTACGAGTGAGAGGAAAGGGAAGTATTACAGTGAAGGAATCGAAGTAAGCGAGTAATAAGCTGAATTGTTACTACAAATTATATTTTAAATATTATTACAATAAGTGTTCGAAATGGCCACCTTCCATTTCACTACAAAGCTGAGCACGTCTAATAAAATTCTCTCTTGATTGTTGTATCATTTCAGGTGTGATAGTTGCAAACGCTTCATCAATGCGATCACTTAATTCCTCGACAGTATTTATGGGCATGCGATACACGTAGTCCTTTATCGTCCCCCACAAGAAAAAATCAAGTGGAGTTAGATCTGGTGATCTCGCTGGCCACGCTCGAGGACCTCCGCGGCCAATCCACATATTAGGATATTTTCTGTTTAAAATATCCCGTGAGCACCTTGCATAGTGTGATTTCCTATCCAAAGAATTGCCCGAATTACTTGAGGATATATCATTGGAGGAGCGACGTGTTATGTGGTTTCAGCATGATGGAGCTTCTTCACACTATGCAAAATATCCTAATATGTGGATTGGCCGCGGAGGTCCTCGAGCGTGGCCAGCGAGATCACCAGATCTAACTCCACTTGACTTTTTCTTGTGGGGGACGATAAAGGACTACGTGTATCGCATGCCCATAAATACTGTCGAGGAATTAAGTGATCGCATTGATGAAGCGTTTGCAACTATCACGCCTGAAATGATACAACGATCAAGAGAGAATTTTATTAGACGTGCTCAGCTTTGTCGTGAAATGGAAGGTGGCCATTTCGAACACTTATTGTAATAATATTTAAAATATAATTTGTAGTAACAATTCGGCTTATTACTCGCTTACTTCGATTCCTTCAATGTAATACTTCCCTTTCCTCTCACTCGTAAATCGGAATTTTGTTCATTTTATTTCTTTAATCTAAGATATTTATTTATATCAAATACAAATTTTAAATGTAATTTTTTTTCTAATATTAATTAAGTAATTATTTCTAATATTTGTGAAAAAACTTTTCGAAAAGAAGTTTGAAAAACTTTGTCGACTAATGTATTTAATATTATTTGATTGATAATTTGATGGATAATTTAATTAAAACTTATTTTATTTATTAATTAATTTTTTTATACATAAAATGTATTTTGACAGCACATACTTTTTACTGATATAAATAATGTTTTATCGAATTTGCAATTGATATTACTTCTCATCAATTAAATTGTACTCCATTTATAGCAGTAGATATTAACAAATATTTCACGGAATTTTGTCGTTCGACACCGTGCCCGTCTGAGCGCCGCGCTGGGACGGTACCCGTCAAAGCGCCCGGCCGGCCGCTTGGTTGCGCCGCACTTGATGGCGCGAACTGTACGCCCTGTGGTTGGACAGTTTTAAAGGCTTACCATTTAAAAACTATTGACCTCACAACAATTTGCTATTGACATTTTCGACTCAGTTTTTCATAAGGAACACGTATGTGCCGGCTCCTCCGGGTGACCTAGATCACCCTGTATAAAAGACTTCGCCGCGCTTAGAACCATGGGGTCTCGTGATACAGATCCAGAATGCGTTATCCCGAATATGTTGACGACGTATATGCGCAACGCAAGTGATTTTTCTAAACAACCAAATCTTTTAAAAGTATATTGTTTCGTATCGTTTCGAATATTCAAATGTATCACCGACGGTGATACATTTGAATATTCAAACAACATGTTGTTTCGTGATGATATCACAATTATATGTTTTTTACATTTTGTTAAAATTACTTTTATGAACACCGAATGCAAGACCATAAGTATTTTAATAAAACTTATGGAAAATAAGAACGGGATAGAAATTGAAAAAGAAATAAAAGATCAAGATAATACAAGCGGCACATTAAAAGATATAGCTAATTATTACCGTAGTGTATTATGGCAAATGAAGATAGATATGATCGGATACACCAGAATTATTAATACATTTTCTGATATGTTATAATACCAAAACAAATCCATTTATGCAGTATTGCTAATGCTCTTCCTAGATTAAATCGCAAACCGTATTACGCGATACTTTTGTTGTCACGCCTTAGATTTCTTGAAAATATCGAATTAGATCTTGAAGATATTTCATTATCCGAAACATTTACTAAAATTTGTAAAATTTTTGCGCTTCAAAAATTTCCTCAACGTTTAAATTTGAAATTATGTTTAAAGTGGAAGATTGTGGAGAAAAGAAAAGTTAGACATTTGTCTTTATACATATATATAGATAGATGTTTCTTGCAGAAAGAGAGGATTGTTATATTACCTAGTTGTACAAAGGAAATTTTCCTCTGATGACCTTTCTACTGTGAGTCTTCATGTTGTTTTTTCATACATACATGTAGGAACAGGGTAAGGTGCATATTTTATATTGTTTTTTAGTTAATTGAAATTTATTTGTTTCCGTTTTGTTCTTTTCATCGATGGGTTTGTCTGTTATAAAAGGAAGAAAAGATTCTTAGATGCTTTTTAAATATATCTTTATTTACGGATTATTTTATATAATGTTCATTTTACTTGTAGCTCCAAAGATGGAGACCCGAAGATAGACGAGGCAGAAGAAGTCAGATCGGGAAATAAAGAAGCCGTGGAAGCGGAATTTAAAGGTATAATAAATCAGAGACTTTCTAATCAAACATGCAAAATTGTTTTATAATTTTTTGTTACATATGTTATGTTTTATATTTTATGGTTGCAGGAGAAGAGGAGGACAATGATAAATCGAGAAAGAAAAAGAAAATGGATGGTGGATTTATTATAGATAAAGCGGAAGTAGATGATGAGGTTAAGGATGACGATGAATGAGAGAAAGGTGCCCAAGAAATTGGTATCGCACAGTGGGCTGAATTGGCAAATTTGCGGACATAGACAAAAATTTTTTTACCTTAATAGCCAATTGTAATTAACAATTTTAGTTTGTAAATAGTCGTAAGCAATCAAAAACGACTGATTTTTTAAAAATCTCTATAATATTCATGCCAAAAATCGCTCTAAACCTTATGATGCACAGATGGATTTTTTTCTTACCATTTCTTTCATGAAGTTTTAAAGTATATAACTTTTACATATATAAAGATTCTGAACTCAAGTTTTCTCCACATTATAACATCCCTTTTGGATGAAGAAAAACGCTAATCATGAATATGTAATAATGGTGTGCTGAATATGGCGGTCATTCTTCTGTATTGTAAACACTGAATCCCATAAGCGTGCTTTACGTTGTTGTTTAAAAAAATGATTGAGAAATATCAAGATTCTATTAATTTTATATCTTTAAATGGACATTCTACTTCATGGATCCGTTGGTTTCAATTGCCCGTAGGTGCCCGTTCACGAAACAAAGAAAAAATATGGAGGAAAAAACGTGATATAAGAACGCGTCGTTTGTTGTAATTACGCGGAAAGTTTTACTATTTCATTTAGCAACATTTTAATTTGTTTCAAAACATTTTAATATATATATATATTTTTTTTTATATTATATACATATATACACGGTGTCCCATTTTAAACGTACTTTATTTTCATAGGCTGTTTTATTTAACTAAATTCCATATTTTTTTAAAGCAATTATTTGTTTTTTAAAACAAAAACAATAAGATTTATTCCGCCAGTGAAATAATTAGAAATTAAACTCTGTGTGTTTAAAGCCGACCAACTGGCAAATACTTTATTATACTCTCACGACGTTTCGACCGCCCCTTTCGGTCCTTATCAAGTGAATAAGGCTAACAAATTATTATTTATCCTGGCATAATGTCCAGACTAAGCCATCTAAAAAATAATTTGAGCGTCAATGTGTGTTAAAAAATAATAATGTAAAATCGACATGTCAGTTATGGAACACAAAGAAACATGTCAGAGCCGTGCGGCTGTGGTACTGCGACTGGTCGCAAGGACAGGCACAAGACAAGACTAAGTCTTATTTTTTAACACACATTGACGCTCAAATTATTTTTTAGATGGCTTAGTCTGGACATTATGCCAGGATAAATAATAATTTGTTAGCCTTATTCACTTGATAAGGACCGAAAGGGGCGGTCGAAACGTCGTGAGAGTATAATAAAGTATTTGCCAGTTGGTCGGCTTTAAACACACAGAGTTTAATTTCTATTTGTTTTTTATACATCACAATACACGCACAAATATATACATTTTTTATTATAATTTTATCAGTATTGTTCATATTATTCGATTTTGTATCGTAAACATAATTTGACAAATAAGATGATGTTATATCTGACAAAGTTGTGCGTTCAAACGTGGCGCTTCCACATACATGTTGTTCGTATATTGTTTCAGTTGAACATCGACTGTAATATATTCTTTTGTTTTGTACCATCTCCTTGATCGTAAGAGACACAGTTAGGTGTATCAACGCACTAGTGCTAACTGTTTCACGCTTTTATGTAGCCATATTAAAAGGTAAGCAGTGGATCTTTTTACGAGTACAGTAAAAATATTATAAAGTGTATTCTGTTATTCATTCAGGTCACGAAACATTAAGTTACCATGAAAAGTTTGACATACTACGATCTGTTCTTGTTCCTCCGAAATTCTGGTCATGGTTTCACAATGCAAGAGAATTTAATTAAATTCGTTTCGAAAGAATATGAACTCAATTTATCAGACCAATCCGAAAACAAGTTGAGACTTTTATTACGAATATTTTGTAATAATCTTTCTTCGAGATGGAAAAAATCAAATAGAACACTGGAAAATTTCACAAAAAAGAATAAATCATGGTTTCAACAAGTTTTCAAATTTTCCGATAATTTTTCCAATTATTCAAACGAATCTGCTTCTACTACTAGTTCATCGTCTCATAACAAATCATATAATGAAATAGTAGGAGGGAGTCACCGGTTCTGGATAACTTGTAGGCGAGGGGGGAGCGGGGCGAGGGGTTTCGGCGGCGCGGGGTACTCCATGCCCGGTGGGCGCGGGGTCCGCGGGGCAAGGGAGGGGAGCATGCACTTAGGGCGCGGGGGTCCGCGGGGCAAGGGAGGGGAGCATGCACTTATGGCGAGGGGGTCCGCGGGGTAAGAGGAGGGTGGCGGCCTACAGCGTGGGTCCGCGGGGTAAGGGGAGGGTGGCGGCCTACAGCATGGGTCCGGGGAGGAAGGGGGAGGGGTCTTAGGCGCGCGCTCGTCGGGGGGTATGTTTCTAAATGCTGTGTCTTGCCCTGCATAAGCGATCATTGACATAATTTACGATCAATTATAGTGACGTTAATGTCCTCTTCACTTTTCTAGAAAGAGATGTTTATCCTAGATTATGTTTCTTTCAAGTATGCACATGCGGTCTGCATTTTTTGCTCAAAAGAGCCCTTTGTCGAGCCATGCCTTTGCGACTATAAAAAATAGCGCGAGCGCCGGTGACAGGCTGCTATAATTTACGATCAATTATCGCGACGCCGATGTCCTCTTCATTTTTCTAGAAGAAGAAGACGTTTTATCGACGAGCATGTCATCATTCGACACGGACATTTCGTGACCCCATTCGGCTAAAATTTTGCGAGCGCATACTAGTTTTAACCGTCGCGTTTTTCTTCATTTTTTCTAGAAAGGGTCGTTTTTTTTGGAGTCATGTATTGTGCAGGATCCTTCGACCTATTATTTACTCACTAAAGATAGTATGTCTCTAATGGATGGAAATTGATCCATCGACCTAAATCTTTATTTTAACTCCTATGATTGTCTTCCACATGCGAATGGAATAAGATCTCAAATGCTAAATAAATAGTAAATGTCGTAAATGTCAAAACGCATTGTGTTCCCTACTCCAAAAATTTTTCTTGGCTGCCATGACTGTCTTCTTCATAGTGTCCAAGCCACCGAATTCGCAGAGTCTTCTCAGCTTTTACACGGTGCAGTTTAAATTAAAAGTAGTTCTGTAAAAATTAAAAAAAGTGAAAGCTATAAAAGTTACAAAAGTTGCAAAATAATGGAAGGACAACATTACGTAGAAGAGTACATACAAATTCGATACCCAGTCAGAGGAGTAAGTATATTAAATACAACATTATTTAATATTAAATAATATTTCCTAAAAATGTAAACTAAAAAATATTTTTTAAATTAACAATTGTTTTAATTTTTTACAGTGGATATGGGTGGGAAACGTGCCTCAACAGGAGGTATGGATAAGGAATATGGTGAGAGTGCGGATTCCTCGCGAGCAAGTGTGTATAAAAATGGCATTTTTCATATATTTATATGAAAACAGCTTTTTAAATTTTGTATTTCTTTGTTTTCAGCCCCAGGAAGTATGGATAAATAATATGGTGAGAGTGCGGATTCCTCGCGGGCAAGTGTGTATAAAGAAAAATGACATTTTCATATATTTATATGAAATCTTTTTAAATTTTATATTTTTTTTTGTTTTCAGCCCCAAATACTCCGCGAGGATATAGAAATCCCGGGGTATACTAGCCTTGAGCGGCAGCGGTGGGTCCGCTATTTCAGAAACATCGACCAAACGAGAAACGAAGAGATGTGGGATTGCAGTGGCAATGTTGACATCTTCGATCTGAGAAAATTATTTGGTGAAGAAGAGCTGATAGACGACGAGCAAGAAATATGGGGATAAAAATTAAATATAATTCTCGACAAAAATGTAATTTTTTGAATAAATGTTTTATATATGTAGGTATAAACTAGTGTTCTTTCGTCTATCTTCTATTTACCGCCCTCTCTCTCGCTCACCTTCCTGCCTATGTCACCGTTCGCGTTCTCTTTCTCCCGCTTGCGTTGAGTGCGTCTCCCTTTGGTTCAACAAAGGGTATACGGCCCGACCGTAACAGTAACCATCTCTCTCTCCCTCTCTCACTCTCTTTTAAAAAGAAAAGAAAGAGAACGCGTAGCTCCCGAGCTACAAGAAATCTCAGAGCACAAATATTAAATATATAAAGAAACATTAATAACAGAAAAAAGAAACAATATTTTATTAAATTTTTTAAATTTATAATAAATGGTATATAATCATGATTTAAATAGGAATAGAGGAGAAGGAGGTGGAAGGAAAATTAAATAAGTAAAAAATAATTTAGATATATGTTATACATTTATTCATGTTAACCTACTACATCAAAAGATTTCTCTCTCGATGCATAATACATAATGTCATCCATAGCATACGCTATTAGTTCGCAATCTACAATTGACGTTTGATCGTAATAGCTGCGCAAGAAACTAAAGGCGTCGCATTTTTCGGCAATACGATTTCTTCGTAGAATACTTGCAAAATCGGTAAACTTCTTATCTACATCTCTCGCAAGCTGATATAGCTCGCGGAAGACATGCTCGACGCAGTGTTCGAGCGTGAGTAAAAAGAGAATAGTTGCAGGTTTCATGTACAAATAATTATTGCGCGATGACAATTTTACAAGTTTATCGTCACGCATTTGTACAACTTCGAGTATTAGATCTTGAATAGTCAGCGACTGACCGACAGTTGACTGCACGAGTCGCTCGACATCCATGCGTCTATCGATGAGCACCGTCCACGTTCCATGATGAATCGCGATTTTAAATCCTCGGTTGTCGCCAAGGACCAATTCCACAAAAGAACCGTGTGGAGGTCTCACGCTGATCCCAATGTCCAAATATTTGTGAGCTGTAGGTGTCAATGCAAATCGTCTGCTCAAGATACGAGGCGTATAACGAGGTTTCGATTTATCGAAGAAACTGTAGAAAAAATAAAATAGATAAATGATTTATGGAAAAATAGGTTTTGGAAAAATATATGCAAAGTAATACTTGCGTATTAGACTGGTTCGATGGAGTTTCACAAGGAATCGGCATGTAATAATTCATTCTTGTGCTGCTTCCCGCAGAGGAGTACATCGCTGTTGGTTACAAGATTCGAACTGCTTCCACACGGGTGACTGATGCAAGACTGAACATATCTGAACATGTAACGATCGCGTACGACTCTTTGTATCAAAATTATAAGGGAAGGAAAGGGATTATTCCCCTTCCTTTGGCATTTCAAGCACCAATGTCAGCGCTGCTTAAGTAGAAGTTATTTAAAAAATTATAAGGGAAGGGGATGGGAAGGGGATTATTCCCCTTTCTTCAGCATTTCAAGCACCAATGTCAGCGCTGCTTACGTAGAAGTTATTAAAAAAATTCTAAGAAATGGAAGGGAAGGGATTATTCCCCTTCCTTCAGCATTTCAAGCGCCAATGTCAGCGCTGCTTACGTAGAAGTTATTAAAAAAATTCTAAGAAATGGAAAAAAGTAAACGTTATAAGAAACGCAAAGAAAGCCAACGGATCTTTCAAACATCTGTTAACCACTAACAACTAATGGGGAAGGGGAAAAGGACATAAAACATTGTAAAATTCATATAATTTATTTTTTTTTAAATTTCAATTCTTTCTGGCGTGACCACCAGTTAAATAATTTTTAATACATTTTGTAATGCGCAATTCTTAACATGTTTTCCACATTGCATAGTATTGACAACATCTAGATTATTTAAAGATTCAGTATCTTCGTAATCCGCATCCAGAGTCTCGACGACTAGGTTTTCTCTCGGATAATTTTCAAGCAGATTTACCAGCCATTCTCATTTTTGACATCCCTTGACGTACACGAGAGTCGACATCTTGTCATCCTCTTCTGTACCAAGCACGACCGATATAATTAGGCGTTTAGCCATGTTGTACGGCACGTTTCCATCTTGCCATCATAATCCATGGTCAATGGCACGATACCCTTATCTAGGACAATGTCGCGATGATTTCATCAAAACAGGTGCAAAATTGTAAATTTCACATTTTTTTCGTATAGCGCCGATGCACGGCTGCTTCGGTTATACAGAGTAAATCCGCATCTTACCTATGTCTCCTGTTCGCATCTTCTCCCTCACTTGCCTATCTCTCAGGTGTTCTCTTCGCATTCCTCTTCGCATTCGCATATCTCTTCTTGTTCTCTCCCTCGGTATTTTTTAATATTTTAATAATTTAATTTAATAATTATTGACTTCAATTCTTTTAAATGTATATATCTTACTTATTACAATTAATCTATACCTTACTAATTATTATCATTAAAAAATATAATATACAAATGGTAATAATGTTATTAAAATATTTAAATATAATTTTAATTTAATAATTATTTACATTCTTTGATGCATATTATACTTATTACACTTAATCTACATCCTACCAATTATTATTTTTAATAATTGTATTAAATTATTTTGCTAATAATAATAAATCTTACTACTAGGGAAGAAAAGCAGGAAAACAAATACATTAATAGAGTTAAGTACATTTTTTTAAAAATTTGTTCTCATATATTTTACGTATAAGAAACAAATTTGAAATAAAAACAATTTTTAAATTGTATTTTTTATTAATTTTTACTACACTTTGGGTTCAAACATGCATTCCAAATAATATTTGTAAATTGAAGATATCGTCCTCACCGCTCTGCCCCCATATTAGCTCGTTAGCCTCGCGATTAATTAATCTGAAGTAGCGGGTCCATCTTCGTTCTTCATATTTCATACATCCGCGGATTCTTGCGTCTCTGACGTCCTCTATCGCTCTTATTGCGGTATGTCTCCTATTTGTGTTCTTTCTCTCGCTCGCGTACTCTCTCCCGTGTTCTCTCTCGCTCTCGCTCGCGTATTCCTCCTCACTCGCCTATCTCTCGGGTGTTGTCTTCGCATTCGCCTTCTCCATCATTCGCCTATCTATTTGTGTTTTCTCACTCTCATCGCGGTATTTAATTATATTAATATTGTAGTAATTTTAATTTATAATAAATAATTCATTACTAGGGAAGGAAGCGGAAAAAAAGAATAATAAATACATTTTAAAAAATAAAGGACATTTTTAAATAAATTTATTTTTTATATTTTTTTACAAGAGAACTCTCTCGGAAGCAAACAAATTACTTCCGAGTAAAAGATATTATTCCTAATATTATCCATAAATTTCCAAGAAAAAATGAAATAACAAAACTTAAGAAACAATTTAAAAATAACTTAATTATTTTATTCTTAACTAATTAACAAATTTCTAATTTCTTCTGTTTTCTACATTTATGTTAAATATAATTCTTTCTTTCACAATTTTCTAACAATCTCTCGAATCTTTCGAACAATTCCTCATAATCTAAATATCGTTCTACACATTCTCGACACTTATGTGCAGGCCTTACACATATTAGCACCTTCTCACAGTTATTGCACCGTCTTCGCGCAAATCCAATGGGCCGCCCTCGAAGCGCGTAGCACTCCTCACATAGTCGCACGCGCGGGGATAGCCATCTCACATGGCTGAACTCGAGTCCGATAATGCATATTTTAACAAATAAATATCTTAACAAATTGTAATATCGGTTGGGGTAGTCCCCGAGGCCGGACCCCGTCCGACAACGTAATCTGCACATCTGCTATTGGTGGCCTCATTTCTATATATTTAAATTTAAAAAACGTTTTATAAACCTACCGTACTGCCCGACGCGCGATAACCCGGTAAGCGGCAGAACAAACTCCTTGCAACATTATACGATATGAAGGGCGTATGATGTACGTATGATGTACGGTCGATAATACATATGGTATCCCGCTCGCCAATAAAAAAGTATCAGGCTTGAAGGACAAAAAAAAACAAAAATCGTGCAATAATGACAGAATTTATAGGGTTTAGAGCAAAGATGTGCGCCCTGCGAGTCGACGGTAAGAAAGACACGAAGAAGGTCAAAGTCGTCAAGAGTAATGTTGTGGCCAGGTCAATAACGTTCGATGATTACACGCGGTGTCTGCACGATAAAATTGAAATGGCGCGACAGCAGTCTCTTATAAGATCAAAGCTGCACAAGGTGTACACCATGACCGAAACGAAGACAATCACTCTAAATCCGTACGACGATGAGCGTAATATTATATTTGATTCTAACGAGACACTGCCATGGGGAACATTACAAAATGCCTTTATAGACAGAGAGAGTCAGACGAGAGGCTGACTGCGTTCGAGAAGGACGTGCAAGCGTTACGGACTGCGATAAACGAGCTTCGGCATTCGATTACCGCTGAGTCAGAAACGACAACGAAACAACAATGGACAAACGGACAAATATCGGCTACGAACGATTAAGGGACGGCAACGAACGACAACGCACGGTCCAGGAACGGCTATCGGAGGGCTGTCGAGCGACTAAAGAACAGCTATCAAACAGCTATCAAGCGGCTAACGAACGGCTCAGGAACAGCTATGAAAAGCTAACAAACAGCTATAAACGGTCAGCGGACGACAAAGAACGGCTATTGAAGGGCAATAAACAGAAATAAACAGTCATCGAACCACTATCAAACAACTATCAAACCACTATCAACCCACCATCGAACCACCATCAAACCACTATCAACCAACCATCGAACCACTATCAACCCACCATCGAACCACCATCAAACCACTATCAACCCACCATCGAACCACTATCAACCCACTATCAACCCACCATCGAACCACTATCAACCAACTATCGACCCACTATCAACCAACCATCGAACCACTATCAACCAACTATTAACCCACTATCAACCAACCATCGAACCACTATCAACCAACCATCGAACCACTATCAACCCACCATCGAACCACCATCAAACCACTATCAACCCACCATCGAACCACTATCAACCCACTATCAACCCACTATCAACCCACCATCGAACCACTATCAACCAACTATCAACCCACTATCAACCAACCATCGAACCACTATCAACCAACTATCAACCCACTATCAACCAACTATCAACCCACTATCAACCAACCATCGAACCACTATCAACCAACCATCGAACCACTATCAACCCACCATCGTACGGATTTAGAGTGATTGTCTTCGTTTCGGTCATGGTGTACACCTTGTGCAGCTTTGATCTTATAAGAGACTGCTGTCGCGCCATTTCAATTTTATCGTGCAGACACCGCGTGTAATCATCGAACGTTATTGACCTGGCCACAACATTACTCTTGACGACTTTGACCTTCTTCGTGTCTTTCTTACCGTCGACTCGCAGGGCGCACATCTTTGCTCTAAACCCTATAAATTCTGTCATTATTGCACGATTTTGTTTTTTTTTGTCCTTCAAGCCTGATACTTTTTTATTGGCGAGCGGGATACCATATGTATTATCGACCGTACATCATACGTACATCATACGCCCTTCATATCGTATAATGTTGCAAGGAGTTTGTTCTGCCGCTTACCGGGTTATCGCGCGTCGGGCAGTACGGTAGGTTTATAAAACGTTTTTTAAATTTAAATATATAGAAATGAGGCCACCAATAGCAGATGTGCAGATTACGTTGTCGGACGGGGTCCGGCCTCGGGGACTACCCCAACCGATATTACAATTTGTTAAGATATTTATTTGTTAAAATATGCATTATCGGACTCGAGTTCAGCCATGTGAGATGGCTATCCCCGCGCGTGCGACTATGTGAGGAGTGCTACGCGCTTCGAGGGCGGCCCATTGGATTTGCGCGAAGACGGTGCAATAACTGTGAGAAGGTGCTAATGTGTGTAAGGCCTGCACATAAGTGTCGAGAATGTGTAGAACGATATTTAGATTATGAGGAATTGTTCGAAAGATTCGAGAGATTGTTAGAAAATTGTGAAAGAAAGAATTATATTTAACATAAATGTAGAAAACAGAAGAAATTAGAAATTTGTTAATTAGTTAAGAATAAAATAATTAAGTTATTTTTAAATTGTTTCTTAAGTTTTGTTATTTCATTTTTTCTTGGAAATTTATGGATAATATTAGGAATAATATCTTTTACTCGGAAGTAATTTGTTTGCTTCCGAGAGAGTTCTCTTGTAAAAAAATATAAAAAATAAATTTATTTAAAAATGTCCTTTATTTTTTAAAATGTATTTATTATTCTTTTTTTCCGCTTCCTTCCCTAGTAATGAATTATTTATTATAAATTAAAATTACTACAATATTAATATAATTAAATACCGCGATGAGAGTGAGAAAACACAAATAGATAGGCGAATGATGGAGAAGGCGAATGCGAAGACAACACCCGAGAGATAGGCGAGTGAGGAGGAATACGCGAGCGAGAGCGAGAGAGAACACGGGAGAGAGTACGCGAGCGAGAGAAAGAACACAAATAGGAGACATACCGCAATAAGAGCGATAGAGGACGTCAGAGACGCAAGAATCCGCGGATGTATGAAATATGAAGAACGAAGATGGACCCGCTACTTCAGATTAATTAATCGCGAGGCTAACGAGCTAATATGGGGGCAGAGCGGTGAGGACGATATCTTCAATTTACAAATATTATTTGGAATGCATGTTTGAACCCAAAGTGTAGTAAAAATTAATAAAAAATACAATTTAAAAATTGTTTTTATTTCAAATTTGTTTCTTATACGTAAAATATATGAGAACAAATTTTTAAAAAAATGTACTTAACTCTATTAATGTATTTGTTTTCCTGCTTTTCTTCCCTAGTAGTAAGATTTATTATTATTAGCAAAATAATTTAATACAATTATTAAAAATAATAATTGGTAGGATGTAGATTAAGTGTAATAAGTATAATATGCATCAAAGAATGTAAATAATTATTAAATTAAAATTATATTTAAATATTTTAATAACATTATTACCATTTGTATATTATATTTTTTAATGATAATAATTAGTAAGGTATAGATTAATTGTAATAAGTAAGATATATACATTTAAAAGAATTGAAGTCAATAATTATTAAATTAAATTATTAAAATATTAAAAAAATACCGAGGGAGAGAACAAGAAGAGATATGCGAATGCGAAGAGGAATGCGAAGAGAACACCTGAGAGATAGGCAAGTGAGGGAGAAGATGCGAACAGGAGACATAGGTAAGATGCGGATTTACTCTGTATAACCGAAGCAGCCGTGCATCGGCGCTATACGAAAAAATGTGAAATTTACAATTTTGCACCTGTTTTGATGAAATCATCGCGACATTGTCCTAGATAAGGGTATCGTGCCATTGACCATGGATTATGATGGCAAGATGGAAACGTGCCGTACAACATGGCTAAACGCCTAATTATATCGGTCGTGCTTGGTACAGAAGAGGATGACAAGATGTCGACTCTCGTGTACGTCAAGGGATGTCAAAAATGAGAATGGCTGGTAAATCTGCTTGAGAATTATCCGAGAGAAAACCTAGTCGTCGAGACTCTGGATGCGGATTTACGAAGATACTGAATCTTTAAATAATCTAGATGTTGTCAATACTATGCAATGTGGAAAACATGTTAAGAATTGCGCATTACAAAATGTATTAAAAATTATTTAACTGGTGGTCACGCCAGAAAGAATTGAAATTTAAAAAAAAATAAATTATATGAATTTTACAATGTTTTATGTCCTTTTCCCCTTCCCCATTAGTTGTTAGTGGTTAACAGATGTTTGAAAGATCCGTTGGCTTTCTTTGCGTTTTTTATAACGTTTACTTTTTTCCATTTCTTAGAATTTTTTTAATAACTTCTACGTAAGCAGCGCTGACATTGGCGCTTGAAATGCTGAAGGAAGGGGAATAATCCCTTCCCTTCCATTTCTTAGAATTTTTTTAATAACTTCTACGTAAGCAGCGCTGACATTGGTGCTTGAAATGCTGAAGAAAGGGGAATAATCCCCTTCCCATCCCCTTCCCTTATAATTTTTTAAATAACTTCTACTTAAGCAGCGCTGACATTGGTGCTTGAAATGCCAAAGGAAGGGGAATAATCCCTTCCCTTCCCTTATAATTTTGATACAAAGAGTCGTACGCGATCGTTACATGTTCAGATATGTTCAGTCTTGCATCAGTCACCCGTGTGGAAGCAGTTCGAATCTTGTAACCAACAGCGATGTACTCCTCTGCGGGAAGCAGCACAAGAATGAATTATTACATGCCGATTCCTTGTGAAACTCCATCGAACCAGTCTAATACGTAAGTATTACTTTGCATATATTTTTCCAAAACCTATTTTTCCATAAATCATTTATCTATTTTATTTTTTCTACAGTTTCTTCGATAAATCGAAACCTCGTTATACGCCTCGTATCTTGAGCAGACGATTTGCATTGACACCTACAGCTCACAAATATTTGGACATTGGGATCAGCGTGAGACCTCCACACGGTTCTTTTGTGGAATTGGTCCTTGGCGACAACCGAGGATTTAAAATCGCGATTCATCATGGAACGTGGACGGTGCTCATCGATAGACGCATGGATGTCGAGCGACTCGTGCAGTCAACTGTCGGTCAGTCGCTGACTATTCAAGATCTAATACTCGAAGTTGTACAAATGCGTGACGATAAACTTGTAAAATTGTCATCGCGCAATAATTATTTGTACATGAAACCTGCAACTATTCTCTTTTTACTCACGCTCGAACACTGCGTCGAGCATGTCTTCCGCGAGCTATATCAGCTTGCGAGAGATGTAGATAAGAAGTTTACCGATTTTGCAAGTATTCTACGAAGAAATCGTATTGCCGAAAAATGCGACGCCTTTAGTTTCTTGCGCAGCTATTACGATCAAACGTCAATTGTAGATTGCGAACTAATAGCGTATGCTATGGATGACATTATGTATTATGCATCGAGAGAGAAATCTTTTGATGTAGTAGGTTAACATGAATAAATGTATAACATATATCTAAATTATTTTTACTGATTTAATTTTCCTTCCACCTCCTTCTCCTCTATTCCTATTTAAATCATGATTATATACCATTTATTATAAATTTAAAAAATTTAATAAAATATTGTTTCTTTTTTCTGTTATTAATGTTTCTTTATATATTTAATATTTGTGCTCTGAGATTTCTTGTAGCTCGGGAGCTACGCGTTCTCTTTCTTTTCTTTTTAAAAGAGAGTGAGAGAGGGAGAGAGAGATGGTTACTGTTACGGTCGGGCCGTATACCCTTTGTTGAACCAAAGGGAGACGCACTCGAACGCAAGCGGGAGAAAGAGAACGCGAACGGTGACATAGGCAGGAAGGTGAGCGAGAGAGAGGGGCGGTAAATAGAAGATAGACGAAAGAACACTAGTTTATACCTACATATATAAAACATTTATTCAAAAAATTACATTTTTGTCGAGAATTATATTTAATTTTTATCCCCATATTTCTTGCTCGTCGTCTATCAGCTCTTCTTCACCAAATAATTTTCTCAGATCGAAGATGTCAACATTGCCACTGCAATCCCACATCTCTTCGTTTCTCGTTTGGTCGATGTTTCTGAAATAGCGGACCCACCGCTGCCGCTCAAGGCTAGTATACCCCGGGATTTCTATATCCTCGCGGAGTATTTGGGGCTGAAAACAAAAAAAAATATAAAATTTAAAAAGATTTCATATAAATATATGAAAATGTCATTTTTCTTTATACACACTTGCCCGCGAGGAATCCGCACTCTCACCATATTATTTATCCATACTTCCTGGGGCTGAAAACAAAGAAATACAAAATTTAAAAAGCTGTTTTCATATAAATATATGAAAAATGCCATTTTTATACACACTTGCTCGCGAGGAATCCGCACTCTCACCATATTCCTTATCCATACCTCCTGTTGAGGCACGTTTCCAACCCATATCCACTGTAAAAAATTAAACAATCGTTAATTTAAGAAAATATTTTTTAGTTTACATTTTTAGGAAATATTATTTAATATTAAATAATGTTGTATTTAATATACTTACTCCTCTGACTGGGTATCGAATTTGTATGTACTCTTCTACGTAATGTTGTCCTTCCATTATTTTGCAACTTTTGTAACTTTTATAGCTTTCACTTTTTTAATTTTTACAGAACTACTTTTAATTTAAACTGCACCGTGTAAAAGCTGAGAAGACTCTGCGAATTCGGTGGCTTGGACACTATGAAGAAGACAGTCATGGCAGCCAAGAAAAATTTTTAGAGTAGGGAACACAATGCGTTTTGACATTTACGACATTTACTATTTATTTAGCATTTGAGATCTTATTCCATTCGCATGTGGAAGACAATCATAGGAGTTAAAATAAAGATTTAGGTCGATGGATCAATTTCCATCCAGTAGAGACATACTATCTTTAGTGAGTAAATAATAGGTCGAAGGATCCTGCACAATACATGACTCCAAAAAAAACGACCCTTTCTAGAAAAAATGAAGAAAAACGCGACGGTTAAAACTAGTATGCGCTCGCAAAATTTTAGCCGAATGGGGTCACGAAATGTCCGTGTCGAATGTGACATGCTCGTCGATAAAACGTCTTCTTCTTCTAGAAAAATGAAGAGGACATCGGCGTCGCGATAATTGATCGTAAAATTATAGCAGCCTGTCACCGGCGCTCGCGCTATTTTTTTATAGTCGCAAAGGCATGGCTCGACAAAGGGCTCTTTTGAGCAAAAAATGCAGACCGCATGTGCATACTTGAAAGAAACATAATCTAGGATAAACATCTCTTTCTAGAAAAGTGAAGAGGACATTAACGTCACTATAATTGATCGTAAATTATGTCAATGATCGCTTATGCAGGGCAAGACACAGCATTTAGAAACATACCCCCCGACGAGCGCGCGCCTAAGACCCCTCCCCCTTCCTCCCCGGACCCATGCTGTAGGCCGCCACCCTCCCCTTACCCCGCGGACCCACGCTGTAGGCCGCCACCCTCCCCTTACCCCGCGGACCCCCTCGCCATAAGTGCATGCTCCCCTCCCTTGCCCCGCGGACCCCCGCGCCCTAAGTGCATGCTCCCCTCCCTTGCCCCGCGGACCCCGCGCCCACCGGGCATGGAGTACCCCGCGCCGCCGAAACCCCTCGCCCCGCTCCCCCCTCGCCTACAAGTTATCCAGAACCGGTGACTCCCTCATACTATGAAATTACTGATAGACATAAACGGAGGCGAACAGAGAATTTACGAGCCTCTAATTCGAAAGAAGTTCTCCTGTATGCTGCGAAACAAAAATTAACTAGTGATGGATCTTCTGATTTTGCAAAGGTATTAGATTATTTAATTAAAAATCCGAGTGAAATTGGACGAGTTAGGGCATTTTGTGAAAATAAAATTAAAATGCCTTTGTTTTCGAAAGAAAAATGCTTAGCATTATTTCTCAGCTTGAATCTATCGAAAGAACAATACATTTAATTACGTAAAACTTGTATTGAGAGCGGGACTAATCAATGGCAATCATATTATGAAATACAACAAGCAAAATTAGAATGTTATTCGAGAGATAAAGTAACGATCACCGAAACTTCAGCATCGATCGAATTACAAGCTCTGCTTGAGCACACAATTAAAAGACTGCTTAAAGTTTGCAAAGAAAATGTGGATTTATACAGTAATTTAAAATTGATTTGTAAATGGGGCTTTGATGGTGCATCCAGTCAAAGCATGTACAAACAACGATTTGTAGACGAAAATGCATCAGATAGCTCCGTTTTTATCACAAGTTTTGTTCCCATAAAATTAATAAATGGTTTTAATGTTGTATGGGTGAATCCAAATCCATCTTCCACCAGATATTGTCGTCCAATCAGATTCGAATTCATTCATAAAAACGCGGAAATTTGTAAGAAAGAATACGAAAAAATGGAACAAGAAATAAAAATAAATAAAATTTGGTACCAACCGAAAGCGAAAACATGATTGTTAATTATGAGATGCTTTTTACAATGATAGATGGCAAAGTATGCACAACTTTATCAGATGTTACATCATCTCATGCGTCATGTTATCTCTGCGGTGCGAAACCGAGTGAAATGAACAATATTGACAAAGTTATAATGAGGGATATTGATGAAAAGACTTGTAATTTTGGCATATCAAGTCTTCATGCAAGGATTCGATGCATGGAGCTTCTACTTCATGTATCATATAATTTATCCTTTAAAAAGTGGAGTGTACGCGATCCAAATCTAAAGAAACAACGTGAGGAAACTAAAAGGAGGATTCAGCAAGAGTTCAAGAAAAATCTGGGATTGCTTGGTGATATTGTAAAACAAGGTTCAGGACTGACAAATGATGGAAACACTGCACGAAAGTTTTTTGCGGAAATTGAAACAACTGCAAGAATCACTTATTAAGAGATTTGCCGTCATTTTACAAGCAATTTCTTGCGGAGAAAAAGTAGACGCCAAAAAATTCGGTCAATTTGCAATGGAAACAGCAAAAATGTTCGTAAATGATTATGGATGGTATTATATGTCCTCTTCCGTTCATAAATTGTTAATCCATGGAGAGGCAATTATTTCACAATTTTCTATTCCTATTGGTCATTTATCTGAAGAAGCGAGCGAAGCGCGGAATAAAGAATTCAGGCAATACAGAAGAGATCACACACGCAAAATTAATAGAATTGCTACGAATGAAGATCTTCTGAATCATCTTTTAATCACTTCTGATCCTTTAATTTCGAATTTACGACCAAAAATAAATGAAAAAAAGAAACAAGAAATGTTCTCCGAAACTCTAAAACTTTTAATGTAATTCTTTTTTTTTTTTTCTCTTTATTTAAGTACATCAGGATGAGTTTAGAGTAAAAAATATCGCGAAAGTGACGAGTCGCGGGGTCTCATCATTGCACAGATTTATTGTTATATATGTATACTTTTCAATAATTTAGAATAAAAACAAGTTGGATTATCATAGAAGCCACTTTATACAATTATTCCTTGATGAATATACAGTATTGATTAAAAAAATGTGATTCTATGACGGTTGCACACATCATGTCCGCTCTTTCCTATCTTTTAATCCACGGGTGGGAGGGGATGCTTCAGATTCATAATCAGCAATCCAAAAACATCTCAAATACCGAGTTTCATATAAATCAGGTGACTTTTAGTAACTTGGGACCAACATTTCATATTCGCCATTTTGAATTTTAAGAATTTGACTTTAGATTCTCATAAAGTGACCAAAAAAACATTTCGGTACCCATTTTTACTGTTTCATTAAGACATTCCAATGAGTTATTGAGATATGTCCGCAAATTTGCCAATTCAGCCCACTGTGTATCGTGGGAAACGAGGTGGACGAATTGGGACCGACCGCGCGTGAGATTGATAGGGGTACAAATCTCTTGGAATAAGTATTAAAATTTTGAAGAATTTTGTATTTGTTTTAATAAAAATAATCAAATAATTCTTAATGAACAGATTTTCTAGTTCGCAGAAAGAAGAAATGAGTAACGAAATCACTCGACAATCTTTGTTGCCTGGAGTGAAGAATCCTAATTGGTGGCGTGTAAATTGTTTTACAGGAGAAGAGAAACATACCCTGTGTTTGTTAATGGCAGAAATTATCGCATCTGAATTATCTAGTAAGAAATACAAATTTGAGAGATTATATTTTTTCGATTATATTTTATTACATATCTATAAATATCTATTTTTTTTTTAAATTTTAGAAGAATTTCTTCAGATAAAATCCGTTGTAGCATCGGAATCGGCTAAAGGTTACATTTACATCAAAGCATTTAAGCGGGAACATGTACAAGCTGCTATCAAAAATGTAACGAACCTCGAAAGGAATCCCAACATACAATGTATACGCAATGAGAAGATGCCAGAAGTGCTGCGAGCGGTCAAACAATCTTCTGGAAATTCTTTTCCAGACGATCAATCTGCAATTCATTCCTTCAGTTACGGAGATAACGTAGAGGTTTGCAAAGGTAACCTCAAAGGTCTACGAGGAAAAATTGTTTCTATAAACATGATAAAGAAAATGATTACGGTTATGCAAAAGCATAAAGAACGTTTTTCAACTTTTGAATTCCGAGCTTCGAAGTTGCGAAAATACTTTACACAAGGCGATTCCGTTAAGGTAAAATAAAATCAAATGCGATATTAATCGTTTAAAAAATTGATTTCTTTTTTACACTGTTAAAATATTCTAATTTGCAGGTTATAGCAGGAGAATTTGCAAATTATTCGGGATTTGTAGTAAAAATTAAAGAAAATAGTGTTTATTATATAAAAATTTTTCTTTTTTAACGAAAACACGAACCGAGCCGTATCCGTTTGCGTTTATACTTTAATCCTGGAAAAGGATTTTTAATTCTATAAATCCAAAAAAAACTGGTAGCTGTGCGAAAATCACATTTCGTATCGACATTATCGACATCGTCGAAGTTCGGCTTTCGGTTTAGGATCCCCTTAAGGGGATCCTAAAGCTCCGACGATGTCGCTGTTTTACCGTCAAAATTACCGACAAATTGACAAATTTTCTAGAAGCTCCAGGTTTTTTTTGACTGCATGGAATGATAAATCCTTCTCCAGAATTAAAGTATAAACGCAAACGGATACGGGTGTGATCGATTTTACGCAGAGGAAGAAAGAAAGTATAATGACATTTATATTTACGTTTAGGGTGGATACACCGCCAAGGTTAGAGTTGACAAGTCGTGAAAACATCAACTTTATACACAAATTTGGTAGCTTTCATGCACAATGCAAACAACACCCCGCATCCGTTGGAGTGTCTACTTTAATTCTGCAAAAGGAATTATAATTCTATACAGCCAATAAAAAGTTGGAGCTCTGCGAAATCATGGAAATCTCGGGCGTATACAGACCGAAAATTTTCTGGAAGCTCCAGATTTTTATTGGCTGTATAGAATTATAATTCCTTTTGCAGAATTAAAGTAGACACCCCAACAGACGCTGCTCTGTTGTTGCATTGTGCATGAAAGCTACCAAATTTGTGTATAAAGCTGATGTTTTCACGACTTGTCAACTCTAACCTTGGCGGTGTATCTATTCTAAAAAGCTGGAGCTGTGGAAAATTTGTAGGGTTGTCGGTAATTTTGTCGGTAAAACAGCGACATCGTCGGAGTTCGGCCTTCGCTTTAGGATCCCCTTAAGGGGATCCTGCAGTGACAGGCGAACTCCAACGATGTCGATAAATTCATTGTCTATGTTACCGGCCGATATATACAGGGTGTTACTAAAAGATCGCCCACTAACTACATAGCGGTATTCCTTGTCAAAAACTGAGTCGAAAAGTCCTGAACCACTTTTTTCTATAATGCTTAACAAAGCCGTAATCATTCGGTAAACTTAGTCCAACCAGCGTCGTTCTTTAGCCGGGCGAACGTCGGTGAGCCGTGCGCCTGATAGTGTGCGTGAGCGCTCCGCCGCGCATCGCGCGGCGGCACGGCGGCACGGCGGCACGGCGGCACGGCGGCACGGCGGCACGGCCGCGGCGGCCGCGCTATGCCTTCGCGCGCGTCGCATGCAATATTCTTACGCATTGTAATAATAGAAATAATTTTTTCTTGCACTAAAAATCACTATTTACTCTTGTCGGAAGTACCTCCTTGCAGAAAATTTTGATAACGGATAAAACTTTCGCCAAGACTATTATTAACTATTATTAACATATGAAAATTAAAACAAATACAAAAAATTATACTGTGTATTTTACAATACAAAATTTTACAATGCAAAAATTATTTTCTAAACAATCCGTTTCGTTAAATATCTTTGCGTTAACTTAATTTAAATTATAACACAAAGCATTTATTAAATCTTTCTACGAGGTTTGCCCAGTTACTCAGAAGTAATAAATTTTTTAAGGGAAATTTACTGTAACAATTAGATATTTAAATAATTCCGTACTTAAAAGGAAATACATTAAAAATATTATTAATAGCTAAAGTATTCAAAAATAAAAAAATTTCTTCTTTTATGAAAAAAAGATTTATCCTAAGTCATGAATAACGCTGTCCAGATGTACAATTTTTTTAAAACCTACGGCAAATAAGAGCAAACCGCCGAGCGAACAATATTAATTTTTATAGCGAATAATAAATAATAACACGTTTAATAACATAAAACAAATTAAAATAAAAACGTTTCTGTCTTAGTTTAGACGCATAAATAAAAGTGAAATGTTATCGTATTCATAAAACATTGGTCAGCGGTAAAGTTATTGGAAAAGGTTGAACATAAGGTAAATTACGTGATAACTGCTGCCTTTTAAATAAAGTGAAATTGAAAAGTTAGCTGCATTTCGTATAAGTTTTTTCATGAAGATGTAAAATTCACTTATCAGACAGTGTAATATCAATCTCGTGATAATCTACCGTGTCTGGTTTCAGTGATGAAACAATGCTTATGAGTTAAGATCAGTGCACGGATTGAAGGCTTAAGCTGATGCGCAATGTGAAATGAGTACATACAAATGTTATGAAGTATCATATAACAAAATAACATTAGTAAATAAAAAATATAAAGTAAATAAATAAGCTAGTAAATAAAAAATCTTTCTAATAATTATTCTCCTATGGTCGAGAAATTTCTACACAATTGACATCTGTAGTCTGTTTTATTTATTAACTTATTTTTATTTATGGTAAATATGCAGAATAGTGGCTTTCTCACCAATTTTGTTGAACTTAGGCTTAATCGACGCGTTTTTGCGTGAAATGAAAGAATCTGGCAGAAAAAAGTGTCGCTCTGCCCCGCAAAGCGAGATATTAACAGTTAAAGTTGACGACTGTCAGGTTATGAAATCTGTCATACCGACGAGATGTAGCGACTGGTAGCGACCACGAACATGCCCTGCGGCCACATACACATGAAGAGGTCACGTGACAACTGTTTTGTTGGTAAGTCAGAAGTGTAACATAATTTGAAATTATTTTCTTTTGTTTTATCATAAGTTATCGTGCCAAAATGTAGCTGCACGAGTTTTTGGCATTGACTCACGATAAAGACAAATTAATAAACTATTTAATAGAACATAATGTGATAAGTAACGAAATGTATTGTACAAAGTGCAATAACAAATTAAAGTTAAACAGAGATAATTTCTCATTTCGTTGTCAAAAGGTATTATATGAGAAAAATAAACATAAAAAATATGTGAAGAAACAATGCACATTTAACCCTAATGAGTCACACTTCCCGAGAATCCCGTACCGGTCACACTGGGTAAAATACACCCCAGCGTGTTTGCACGTGTATAAAAAATTATAGGTGACCTTAAAAAAAAAAAAACATTCTGTTGTAGTTTGTCTTCCTTAAAAAGACTGTATAGGTTTGATTTGCAAAAAAACTACCTGTAGATGACGGCAAAAGGCCCATTTCCACTGGTTTACTGGGTCGTCTTCAAAGTCAAAAAAACGCTGGGGTGTATTTTACCCAGTGTGACTCATTAGGGTTAAAGGAAGTGTTAGATTTGATACATGGTTCAGCAAATCTAACTTAAGCCTGAAAACAATATACAGGCTGACTGCATATTTTATTATGTTAAGACCCCCGAGACAAATGTTTTTGTGCACAGAATTGCAACTTACTCAGCACTCGGTTGTTGACTGGATTTCTTTTTGCCGAAAAGTAAGTATAATTTAATATACTTAATACAATGAATATATGTTAAATAGATATATATTTTGTGACGTGACATAGTCACGTCTACCGCCCAGACGTTGGCTCGGCCGAGGGGAAAGCCGGGGATGGTGTCTCGACCCGAGTCGAGGAGGGATATTTCTTTGTACTAACGTTTATTTTGCGAGGTGTAGGCGGTTTATAGGAGGAGCGCGGCGAGCGCCGCAGGGGTGGGCAGTCAGCCACCCATTGTAACGACCTATATGTCGCGACGAGGGAGAAACCAAGCGTCGGCGGGGACAGGGCGGAGCAGCACGCCGACAGCCGAGTCACGTCCGGGCCCGCCGTCGGGCCGCCCCGCGGTCCCGCAAAGAGAGCCAAGACCCCCGAGCCCGCCGCAACAAAGAAGCCAAGGGCGCGCCGCCACGGTTTAAATGGAGGACGCAGCATCGCTACAGCGGAGCGGATGTGCGACCCTGAACGCTGCCGCCGGGGGCTTGTACTGCACCGGTCAGTGGCCAAGGCCTGGCCAGCCTGGCGCACATGTATTGGACTCGGAGAGTCCCAACCGGCACCGCCAGTGAAACGAGGCGAGAAGCACCCCAGTCAAAAGTCCCGCGGGCGAGCGGCAGACGTCACGTGGGACGTCGTGAACGGTGAGAGCGGCGCTGAGAGCGGATCGGCGGAGCTGAGCGGCCGCGGGCGGCCGCGCATGCGCGGGGACCCGACGCGGTCTGAACCGGCGAACGACTCGGCACTGTCGTGCTAGCCAGAGACGAGGGAACATCCCGGAGCCGCAACAAGTCCGCCCTGACACAGCAGCCGCCCCGAGCAACGATCTGCAGCGGAAACTGTAAGACTGCCACCCCGGTACCTTGTCGCGTTTCGTGTGCGACCTCGGCCTCCGTCTCGCTCTGATTACCTTCGGGCTACCTTTGCGCGTACGTTGCCTCGCGCAAGGAAAGTATTCGGTACCTACGGTACCTATTACCTAGAGACGCGGACAAGGGGACCGGCCGAGGGCGCACACAGTTTGTAGCTTGCGTAGCAATCCTCCTCGAAGACCAGTGCGGCCGACAGTCGGGCGTATCGCGTTGTATCGGATACGCCCGATAGAGTGAGACCGTCGCGTCGGAGGTTCCCAGGGAGTCGCGGAATCGCGGAAGCTATTGTGTTGTCTCGCGAACGGGGAGTAAGAGTGTCGCGGAAAGTATTAGGGTTTTCTCGCGAACGTCGTAAAGCGTGTCGGGAGAATTGTTGTCTCGCGGACGTCGTAAGACGTGTCGGGGGAGTTACGTTGTGTGTAGCGTCTCGCAGACGCCGTGGGGCGTATTGGGGAGAATTTTTTGCGATTATTGCGTCGCGGGCGTCCGAGGAATGTCGCGCGGGCTTTTGCCGCGCATTCGCTGGGGCCGCCGCGAACTCAAGTACGCGTAGAGTCTCGCGGACGTTGGGAGAAATGTATCGGGAGGTTCGTGCGTCGCGTCCCGCGAACGCCGCAAAGCGTGTCGGGGGAAAATTATTGCGAACATTGCGGTAGTCGTGTGTGAGTCGTAAGCGATTGTCTCGTCTCGCGTGTGTTGCGTGAGTAAATGGTGAGTGTCAGTGTGCGTGTCGATCGCGAACGTTTAGTTGCTAGTCTCTTTAGTCGTTATTTTTATTCTCTCATTCCTATTATCTTTGGAAATATACAAATTATTATTTATGTCCGGATGTGTTGATTGTGCTGCGCTACCTCCTTCCTTTCCCTCCTAGTACTAATACTCGCCCGCGCCCTGAGTGGACGTGCGTGTCCGGGCGATCGCGTTCGGATTCAGGTTGAGAAAACGTGGTGCGCGTATTCGCACGTGGCGCCCAAGTTTTGGTGGTGTCTCGCGGATATTACACGGAGATCGGCCTACCTGAATATCTCGCGAAACCGCCTATCGGAATACCTAGCAAATCTACCTATCGGAATACCTCGCGAACCGATCTATCGGAATACCTCGCGAACCTATCTATCGGAATACCTCGCGTATCTACTTATCTGAGTACCTCGCGAAGTTCTGGAAATCATCCGTCTTTAAGACCTTAATGTCTCGCGAATATCTCGGGAAACATCTGTCTACTTGACTACCTTGAGAATACCTGCCTACCTAATTCTCGGTGGCTAATTTGCAGCCGCGCCTTCTCGGCGGGCGAGGCCGAGGAAAATCGGGTTGCAATTTATAGAATTTGTTATGTTAAATATGATAGGTTTGCATATATTGGGCCGAAAAGAATTCAACGAAACTTGGAGGGCCCAATATAATCGTCAAAATAGACGAAGCAAAAATCGGCAAAAGAAAATACAATTGTGGCCGAATAATCGAGGGGAAGTGGATTTTCGGTGGATACGAACGTGGCACAAAAAGAATTTTTATTGTGTCAGTACAAGACCGCACGGAAAAAACTCTGCTTAACCTTATCAAGGAGTGGATTCTACCTGGGACGACGATAATGTCAGATTGTTGGAAGTCGTACAACTGTTTAAACAGTGAAAGCTTCCAACATCTAACAGTGAATCACTCGATGAATTTCGTCGACCCAGATACCGGTAACTATAACATTGCAAATATATAAAGAGCAACATATGCATTCGAAATACACACTAAACTTAGCATTACTAATTTCTATTTGTTTGTCTATTCAGGAGCCCACACTCAACACATTGAACGTGTTTGGAGAGAAGTAAGGGCTAATATCCCACGGTATGGAACGCGTTCTTCGCATTTAGAGGGATATTTAGCTGAATATCTCTTCAAACGCGTTCATGCTTATGAAGACCGTTTAAGCAGTTTTTTCCGTGCAATTGCGGAATTGTATCCACCGAAAACTGTGGACGATGAAGCAGATGTATCGGAGGCTACATAATTTTAAGTTTAAGTTAGATCTGCTAAACCATGTATTAAATCTAACACTTTCTTTCAATGTGCATTGTTTTTTCAAATATTTTTTATGTTTATTTTTCTGATGTAATACTTTTTGACAACAAAATAAGAAATTATTTCTGTTTAATTTTAATTTATTATTGCACTTTGGATAATGTATTTTGTTACTTATCACATTATGTTCTATTAAATAATTTATTAATTTGTCTATCATAAATTATGTTAATATTATTGCATCCCTACTCGTCAATATATCCTATATAATATATCAAATCACGATTGGTTAATTTGGCAATATTGGAATGAATATGTCACCCCCTCGTTTCCTCATGATTTTGCGTGTATGCACTATCACGTTCAGGAGTGCGAACGAACATGTTTATGGTGTGATCGAGTTACGTGCAAGTGCTCCATAGAAGTGTGTGACGCAATCTAATAAAAAAAGTAGATAAACAATAAAAAAAAACATGGAAAACCTCAAGAAAATTGCGCGCGAACTGTTGGAGCAATCGCACAAAGTCGCTACCTTGGGTGAGTATTTCGCGTGGGCGCAGCTGTGCGAGGAAGTCGTTAGGCAGCTCGAAGAACACAGTCCCGCCAAGCGTCCGCGGCTCTCGCCTGGAAATAGACATTCTTTGGTGTCGAAAATCGCGGAACTCGAGGGTGCGGGAACTCGATTAGAGAGACGTTTCATACACGGTGGTGGTGATTTGGCGGTCGCGAGCACAAGTAGTGGCGGCAATAACGTGGAAAGACTCGTTTGGCGAGAGATCGATACGGCTTTCAAAAGCCGTATACTGACCGGTGCGGTGATTAATTCCAAGCACATCGAACCTCGTCAATTTCTCGAAGATGCGAGAGACACTGTACTCGATCGTGTGCGGAACGTCATGCAAAGGTACAACAGCGTGAAAGTGAACACCGTGTTCAACGGTAAATTTGTGGCAGGCGACAAACATGCGAACAAAAGTATCAACACGAGAAACTATGAACTCTTTCGTACGTCCGACCTGCGAGAGTGGTACGACTTGCGCGTTATCGAACCCACACTGGCGAAACTCGAAGAGTTCCAAGAACGCGACAGCGGGTGGGCGTTGTCGCGTATACTAAATTTAATGTGTTGTGCCGCTCCGTGCACAAGTATGGGGATCGTCGTTCCGTGGAGGAGTCGGGGAGGAATTCACAGACTCTAATATGACTTTAGATATTCTTTAATAAATTCACTGATCTTTAAATCTTACAAAGGTCTTATATTTAATACGCGTAACAATCTGTCACTGACTCTGACTCTGAACTGCCTTCTCGATGTCTTCTCGCCTCCTTATTTATCTCCTTTCGGTTTTCAGGCCGAATCGGTTCAGGGTCCTCCTTACTCAGCGTTCCTCGTATCTTCTCTAGGTCGCGTGTCGGTTCTCGGTACTGGCCGCGCAGTCAGCTGTTATGCTGACTCGCGGTTTCACATTTTTCGCTCGCGATTACTTAATATAATAATTAAATACTTGTTACTAAATATCGGGTTGCAACAAATGGTTAACGTCAACAGACATAATCCATTGCACGCGGTGTGTTGTAAAAATGCCGCAAGAGATAATAACAAAGAAAGCGGTGATCAACGTGCAATCAAAGGACAATGCATGTTTCGCGTGGTCGGTGGTGGCTGCTCTATATCCAGTCGAAAGAAATGCTGAGAGAATGTCATTGTACCCGCACTATACGACCGTGTTAAATCTTCAGGACATTGAGTTTCCAATGACGTTGAACCAGATAAAAAAGTTTGAAAATTTCAACGACGTGTCGATTAATGTATATACTATCGAGAAGAAAGAGAAACTTGTAATCTTACCGATACGGCTCACCGATAGTAAGAAGAATAGGCACGTCAATTTGTTGTACCTACCAGATCACGGAGACGACAACGTGGGACATTTCGCGTGGATCAAGAACCTATCCCGCCTCGTGAGCTCGCAAGTGAGCAAGAATAGGAGAAAGAAATACTTTTGCGATCGGAGTATACATTTTTATATAAAATAAATTTTTTTGTTTTAAAAAATAGTAAATAATTGTGTTTTTTTGTCAGATGCTTACATTATTTCTACACGAGCGAGAAATTCGAAGTCCACGCCATTGATTGTCAAAAGATGAACGACTGCGCCATCCGACTACCGAGCGAGGACGATAAATGGCTGAACTTCCGCAACTACAGCAGGAAAGAGCGTCTTCCGTTCGTGGTATACGCCGACCTTGAATGCACCTTGGAGAAGATGGATGCTGATCCGCAAGCGTCCAGGTACGCCTATCAACGCCACGAGGTATTTAGCGTAGGATACTACGTGCAGTGCTCGTACGACAACTCATTATCTACGTATCGGTTTCGTCGCGATAAGGATTGCGTCGCGTGGTTCGCCAACGAACTCGAGGAAATAGCACATCGCGTAAAGGGTATTTTATCAACCAATGTCCCTATGGAGACTCTCTCGAAAGAACAGTGGCATGCATTTCACAGCGCGACGCACTGCCACATTTGCGAAAAACCGTTCGCGCCGGACGACGAGCGGGTACGCGATCATTGCCATCTGACCAGTCGCTACAGAGGTCCCGCACATTCAAACTGTAATCTAAATTATAAAGACTCATATGTTATTCCCGTAATTTTTCACAATTTATCAGGCTACGATTCGCATTTTATTATAAAAAGAATAGCTACCGTGTTCGAAAGCTCGATCGAGGTACTACCAATAACGAAAGAAAAATATATCTCGTTCACGAAACATGTTAAAGACACAGCCGACAAATCAGATTCGCGAAACAATATAAAGTTACGGTTCATCGATTCGTTAAAATTTCTCAACACTAGTCTCGAAAAATTAGCATCCTTCCTCGATAAGAACAAATTAAAAATTGCACGTTCCAAATTTTCCAAATTATCTGTTCACGATTTTGAATTACTGACGCGAAAAGGCGTCTTTCAATACGAATACGTGGATTGCGTCGAAAAGTTGGAGGACACGTGTTTACCGCCGCGCGAATCATTTTACAGTTCATTGGTCGGTGACACTGTATCCGAGAGCGATTACGCACACGCCGTGAACGTTTGGCAGCGGTTCTCCGTTCGAACCTTGGGCGAATACAGCGATCTTTACCTCAAAATGGATGTCTTGTTATTGGCTGATATTTTTGAAAATTTTCGTGACAGTTGCATCAAAAGTTATGGGCTCGACCCCGCGTATTACTATACTCTTCCCGGGTATACGTGGGATGCCATGTTAAAACATACTCGCATAAATTTCGAACTGCTCACCGATATAGATATGGTTATGTTTATCGAACGTGGTATACGCGGCGGTTTGAGCCAATGTTCAAGTAGATACGCGCGAGCCAATAACAAGTACATGCAGTCGTACGATCCATCGAAACCATCGTCGTACCTGATGTATTTTGATGTAAACAACTTGTACGGCTGGGCAATGTGTCAACCATTGCCTTACACCGATTTTCGATGGGTCGACAACGTAGCCAATTTTAATGTTATGAATGTCGCGCTGGATTCTCCGACAGGCTACATTCTCGAAGTCGACCTTGAGCACCCGCAAAATAAACACGACGCGCACGCTGACCTACCGTTTTGTCCGACGCGCGATAAGCCGCCCGGCAAGCGGCAGGAAAAACTTCTTGCGACTGTGTGCGATAAAAAGCGTTACGTCATACACTATCGCAACCTGCAGCAATGTACACGTCATGGTCTTCGTGTTACAAAGATCCACCGCGTATTGCAATTCACTCAATCTCCATGGCTCCGCGATTACATCGAATTAAACACTCTGTTTAGAACGCGCGCGACAAACGATTTAGAGAAAAATTTATACAAAATGATGAACAACGCGGTATTTGGTAAAACGATGGAGAAAGTGCGTAATCACGTAGACGTGCGACTCGTGACTCATTGGGAGGGTAGATACGGCACGGAGACAATGATCGCTAAACCAAATTTCCATAGCAGAAGCATTTTTTCAGAAAATTTGGTTGCAATAGAAATGCGCAAACTCGAGGTGAAATTTAACAAACCTATCTACGTCGGCATGTGCATCCTCGACATATCCAAGACATTATAACGACCTGCCTTTCGTATTGAACGCGGACTAGCTCGCCGGGTCAGGAGTTCAATAGGGTAGGTCCGGAGACAATAGACGCGAGCAAGAGGCGAGTTAAAGTAATGAAAAATAGTTTATTATAATAAAGCTCCGAATAATCAGAGTGGTGACTAGAGTTTACAGCGTGGATTTACACCGTTTAGATTCGTGCGAGTACGCGATGCACTATTATCGGCGCGCGTACTTCGGAGGCGCGGTAGCCCAGTACGGCGGAATGATATAATTACAAAGAGCCTACCGACGTGTGTACTCCGGAGGCGCGGTGGCCCAGTACGGTGAACTAATATAATTAAAAACAAAAGAGAATACCGGCGGGGTACTTCGGAGGCGCGGTGGCCCAGTACGGCGAGATAAGATAATTACGGAAAAGAGAATACCGGCGTGGTACTTCGGAGGCGCGGTGGCCCAGTACGGTGAACTAATATAATTACAAACAAAAGAGAATACCGGCGGGGTACTTCGGAGGCGCGGTGGCCCAGTACGGCGAACTATGATATTTACAATAGAAAAGATACTACGGCTTGGCGAATGTATCTTAATACCGCGCGTCGCTAAATGCCGGTCGCGGTTTGCTATCGCGGGCTATTTAACGTAAAGGTACTGACGGGCGGAGCGGCGTCGGGGACGTTCGGACGTACGGACCGGTCCGTCTCGATTCGCCAGGATGGTGTGCGTCGGCGTCGAGAGCACTCGACCGAGACGGAGAGCTCTCCACCTCGGTTTTTCGCCTTCGCAGGTATGGAAAGAAAGACGTCGTAGGATAAGCAGCAACGAGAGCACTCGTTCGTGGACGGAGAGCTCTCGACCACGTTTACTGCTAATTGCCTAGGATCAGGACTGAGTCTCGATTTCTGTCTCTGGATCGCCTTTTATACCGCGAGAAAACGTTATTTTACTGTCCCCACGGTGGGGGTTGACAGTAGCGCACATGTGCGTCGAGAGCGCGTGGCTGTAGCTGTCAGCGGCGCTCGGTCGCGCTCGGCGACGCTCGGGCCTCGTCGGCCTCGCACATGGGGCCGGTCGCGGCTGTCGTTGCGCTCGCGTTGTTCGGCGGCGCTCGGCGGCGGTCGGGCCCCGTCGGCCGCTGCGTCTCGAGCCGTCTTGCGGCGAGATCGCTTTACAATGATTAAAAAAATGGGTGGTGGGCGCATCGCGCCCACAGTTTCGCCCGGCGGGTGTTTGGCCGGGCGGTGTTCGACGGGTGTTAGCCGGAGCTACGATGCTTCTTCAGGGGTGCATCGTTTCACCACCCCCCCCCCTTTAAAAATGCCTAAATCTAGAGGCATTCGCTCTTCTATTCCGGCACGGTAGGATGGCTGGACGGTCCGGAAGTCGTGGCGGCAGGCGTCTGAGGGGCTTTGGTTTTCTCCTTGACCCATTTGACTTTCCCGGTTCCGTCGAATCGCACATGCCACCTGCGGTTGCCCAGATAGGGCTTATATTGCCGGCTTACGTGTACTGCAAAATGCGGTACGTCGACGACAATGCCCGGCTCGACCTCGACCGGGATCGGTGGCGGCGGTAAGGGCCCCATAGGTCGTGCTGGAATCAGTGTTGGCCGTGGTGGCGTCGGCTCCGGGCGGTGGCGTTTCGGCGGCGGTGGTGGAGGCGCCGTGAGCCAAGCCTGTTTAGCACGATTGGTGGCATCCGATCGCTGTATGATGGTGCCGATCCGTGGCACCGTACGTGGTCGGATCGGTGGCCATACGGCCTGGGGCGGCGGTCGGCCTACAGTCCTCGCCTCTCCGCTGTAAAGGGTGATCCCCTGGCGGTCGAACCCGGGTCTGGCCGGATCGTATTCCTCGTTGTCGTCGCGTATGAGGTCGCTGATCGCTTAGATGATATCTTCGTCTGTTTCGGTTGAAGTCATCTTGTCGACGGCTAGAATCGTTCTGGCTGTCGTCGCGGTTACGAGCGCGTCGGGAGGTAACATTGTTTGTCGACATTTGTTGTTTACAGGACGCAAGTTTCGGTTTAGACGTCTCGGCGAGTTTATAGAGTTTAAACCGGCGGACGCGTGTTTTCGCTTTTCGGGCTAGCGCGCTAGTCATCCCCCCCTCCTGGTCGAAATCAGACTCGGAACGTTGGCAGTCGGTCGGGGCGCGCTTCAGATCTTGCACGTGGACGTGCCTAAACCATTTCCCCGAGCGGCTACGGAGATCAACGATGACGGGCGAAATAATGTGGCGAATTTCGAGCGGCCCTATGAATTTCGGCGCGAGTTTAGCGTTGAACGCGGCTTATTTGTTGGAGAGCGGGCGATCCCGTTTACATACCCACTCCCCTACTTGTGGACGCCAATCTCGGCAGCGTAGATTATAATGTTTCTCCTGGTGCTGGAACGCTCGGGCCAACTGTATTTTCACGAGCTCGTATGCTTCGCTCAGCCGGCGTCGTACGGTCGTCGGCGGGACCGCGGTTTTGAGAAGCACGTTCTCACCGGGGCGGCGCAACTCGCGACCGTGGTTGAGGAAAGCGGGAGTATAGCCGGTTGCGTCGTGTTTCGCGGTATTATACGCGAACTGTAGCTCCGCTAGGTGTTCGTCCCATGCCCGGTGTTTCTTTGCGTACTGGCTTATCATGGTCTTTACGACTCGGTTGGTGCGTTCTACGGGATTGCAATGGGGCGCATATGCCGGCGTAAATCGGTGGTTAATCCCGCAGTCGTTTAAGAGTCTGGCAAGTTGTTTCGCTTTTAGATGCGTACCGTTGTCGGACAGTATCTCATCCGGGCACCCGTGGCGGAGAATAATCGCTTCCAAAACATGCTTAACGATAGTTGGTGCCGTGGCGCGGCGTAGCGATCGGAGTTCTACCCATTTTGTAAAGCGATCCTGCATGTTTAGGAGCCAGATATGGCCGGCAGGGGACCTGGGTAGCGGGCCGACAAGATCGATTGTTACTTGCTGCCACAGATGTCCGAGCGTGGTTGGATGGAGCTGCCCGGCGGGCTTTTCCTGCGTGACTTTGTGCGCGAGACATGTCGGGCATTTCCGCACGTAGCGGGCGATGTCTTGGAACATACCCGGCCAGTAGAATCTCGATGCGATTCTGGTTATAGTCTTTGCGATTCCGTGGTGCCCGGCCGTCGGTGCGTCGTGGTATTGTTCTAGGATCTGTGGTCGCCGTTCCTTCGGCACGCATTCTTTCCATTGTTCCTGCTCCGGAGTTTCTTTAAAGTCTAGGCTATGGAGCACGTGTTTCCACAATCGGCCATGCTCGATGCGGAACTCGGGCACCTCATGCGGGGTTGTCTCGGCCGCGTGCCACAGTCTTTGATATCACGTGCAGTTTGGTTTGATTACTGTGGCTACTTCCAATTGTCGGGATAGCGCATCGGCGACTTTATTCAGCGCGCCCTTCCGATACTTAATTTCGAAGTCGTACTGTTGCAATTCAAATGCCCAACGGCCGAGGCGGCCCGTTGGCGACTCAATTTTCTGCAGCCATTTCAGGGCTTGGTGGTCGGTTATGACCGTAAAATGGTACCCTTCGAGGTATCCCCGCAACCGTCAAATTCCCCAGACAACGGCCAGACATTCTAGTTCGGTCGCGCTATAGTTCCGCTCGGCGTTATTTAGGGCGCGGCTCGCGTATGCGATGACCCGTTCCCCCTCGGGAAAATATTGAGTTAGAACGGCCCCGAGGCCCGTGGTGCTCGCGTCGGTTTGTAAAAAAAATTGCCGGCCAAAGTCCGGGCACGCAAGTACCGGGGATGTCGTCAACGCGGTCTTTAAGGCGTCGAACGCGGCTTGTTCGGCGTCCTCCCAGTTCCAACGGGCGCGTTTGCGTGTAAGTGCGGTCAACGGCGCGGCGAGCGTTGCGAAGTCTTTGACGAAGCGGCAATACCATGATGCGACTCCTAGGAACCGGCGTACATCGCGCACGGTTTGCGGGGCTTCCAATTTGGCGACGGCGCTGACTTGTTCGGGATCCGTTCGGACGCCGTCGCGATCGACAATGTGACCGGGATACTTCAGTCGGTCGACGCAGAATCGGCACTTCTCCGCGTTGATGCGTAGTCGTGCGTCGCGTAGTCGCCGGAACACTTCTTTTACCAGCCTTAAGTGTTCGCTGAAGGTTTCGCTGATGATAATTACATCATCTAGGTATACGAACACGTGGGGCTCCAGTTCGGGGCCCAATATCGTGTCGAGTAGCCGCTGAAACGTGGCCGGGGCGGAGTGTAGGCCGAATGGCGTTACCGTGAATTGCATTAGTCCCTTCCCCGGGACGGTGAAAGCCGTTACGGGTCGGCTCTCCGGGGACAGCGGGACCTGCCAATATCCGTTTTTTAAATCCAGCGTGGACAAATATTTCGCCCCCCCCCTGAGTTACTCTAGTGTGGCGGCGATGTGCGGTAGCGGGTACGCGTCTTTTTCGGTAACTCCGTTCACCCCTCGGAAATCTATACAAAATCGTGGCTTGCCGTCTTTCTTTCGAACGATGACTACTGGCGAGCTCCACGGGCTGTGTGACGGTTCAATGATGCCTTCCTTGAGCATCTTGTCGACTTCCTCATCGATGATCGCCTGCATGGCGGGATTGCGTGGGCGATACCGCTGTTTGAGCGGTACGTCAGTCTTTACTCGAATTATGTGTTGTGCTCTATCTGTGGGGCCCTGTACCCCCTCAAACTTTGGTAGCTCGTTCGCCAGAAATTCCTGGAGTCGTGCTTCTTCGGTCAGCGGAACGCCTGACTTTTGTTCTATGGCGTATGCCGGCTCCGTGACTGACGCGGCGCCCGACGGAGGTGGTGGCGGTATCGAGAAGTCCAGCTTGGTCCACAAGTCAACGCCGATCAATATTTCGTTATCGAGCGTGGGCATAATTTGGAGGTAATGCCAAAATAACCGTCCCTAGACGGTGACGGGTATCGTTACGTACCCTTTGATCGGCGTGCTGGACCCGTCGGCGAGATGCACCTGGCCGCTCACGGGTTTAATCGTATATCCCATCTTTCGTATTCTCTCGGCGGTCTGGCCATTAATAAATGAGGCTTCGGAGCCTGTATCGAGTAGTGCGTCAAATGGTTGACGGTGTATCATTGCGGTCAGGTGCGGTCGTGGCTTGTACGTCAGTCGGAGGACCGGGGCGTGGCCGCTCCCTCCCCGGTCCGAGCGGCATTTCCCGGCGGCGGGTGGCAATCATTGGTGAGGATGCCGTCTCTTCCGCATTGCGAGCAGAAACGCCGGGGCGGTTGTTTGCAATCGAACCGCGTGTGACCTCGCTGCTTACATCTCCAGCAGCATTCGTAACGGTCGTAGGTGACGGCGGCCGCTGCGGGTTTTGGTGGTGGTACCTGGCAAACCCGCGTTTGTTCCTCGATATGTTCTAATTCTTCCGCCAGGCGCAGGATATCTCTGGTGCGCCTAATGGTGTCCCGACGCACGTACAGGTGATAGCGCGGATGCATATTGTTGTACAGGGTTTCGATCTGGTCCTCCTCGGTGAACCCCGTGGCTCGTCGCATCATGGTACTTAGTTCCGTCGCGAATTTTCGATACGGTTCGTCCGGTCGCTGTAAACGCGTCTGAATCTCGCGGACGAGTTGCGCGCGGTACCAACGCGGAAGAAAATAGTCGCGAAAATCTTCGCAGAAATCATCCCACTTTCGCCAGTTATGCCGATTGTTCCGGCACCATAGGAGCGCGTCCCCGCGGAGTAATTCTGGTAACCCCATCAGCAATTGCGGCCCGGAAAATTGATAGCTCTCTTTGAGCTCTTCCAGACCCCTGTGAAATTAGCCCCCCATTATTTAAAAAATTAATTTTTTAAAGAGTTCTGTGTAAAGATTTTTAATAGTTCTAGAGTTTCTGATAGTTTTAAGAAATAGTTTTGGCCATTAAAGGCATGAAAATGCGTTTTAAAGTATAGGGGGGCTAACTTCACGCAGCCCCCCATTTTCGAAGAACGTCATTTTTTATTAGAGTTCTGGGTAGATTTTATATAGTTCTAGAGTTCCTGATACATTTCAGAAATAGTTCCGCTCGAAAAAGTAAAAAAAACCGAAGTTGAAATTTTCTTTATCATCGTTTAAATATCTGGTATCTTGCAAACGGTTGGTTCAATCACTTTGGGATATAAGACTTTTTGTCAAAACTCGTCGAGAACTACCCAGATCTCTAGTCAGAACTGCTCGGAACTCTGAAAAAGTTTTCAATCTTTGTTAAAAAATCTGGTATCTGGTGTGACGTGACGGTCCGCCGCGCGTGGCCGCGCCCCGCCGCCGTCACAGGGCGCGGATTCGCGCCCGCGGACGATCCAGGAGAGCAATCGCGGAATCTCCAGAGGGGCTCCGAAATGGAGCATTTGCGCGTATTTATTTCCTTTTTTTTTTTGTATGAAAACGCGGCACCTCACCGAGGCACCGCGCCTCAACGATGGACAAAGAAGACGACGGCTGGAGCGGGACCGACGGCGACGGGAGAGGCGGCTCGAGGACGGCACGAGACGGGCGAGTGATCCGACCGCGGGGCGCGGGGCGGACACGCGTGGCACCACGAGACCACCGGATGGATTTCCGCAACGACACCGGACCTCTAAGGGGGCCGGGGGCGCCTGGCCAGCGTCCCCCGGTCCGCGAGGAAACCGGCCAACGAAGGGAACCCCGCCCGAGAGAACAAACCACCGGGCGACGGAATCCGCCAGGCGAAGGGACGCCGAACAGCGTTTGAAGGACCCCGCCGAAAATTGGCGAATACCCGCGCGTGGTCCGCCGTACGTCGACCCCGATTGGTCGCGACGCCGCGCCTGATTAACGCGCAACCCCATGGAGGGGTGCGCTCTCGATTTTCCATCGAGCGGACCGCTCGATCTCTTCTGGGTCGTCCGCCAAGGCGTGAAGTCGTCTCGCGCAATACCGAAAATATTAATTATTGCGATCAAGTTTGAGTGCCGCTAAGAAGGCCGATCTACCCGGCGCCCTGGGACCAGGACCCGACGGTGTCGACGAAGGGCAGCGGATCCGGTGAGGTTGCCCTAACCGAAATTAGTGTGTGAACGGCCACGGGAAACCGCGAGTGCCGTGTCCGTCTCGCCCCGACCGCCGTCTTTCGGGATATCGCGTATCGCGAACGCGTACTTTCCGAGCAATTTGGTTTGGTTTTTGGTTTAGTGTTAGTGAAAATCGTCGGACGCGACGTACGCCGGACGCGGCGGAAAAAAGTCGCCAGAAACGGCGCAATTAGAGTCTCGCGGTTATTCGGCTCGCGACCGAGTTTCGCGAGTATTCGCTTTTGGTGTAGACGGTCGGTGGCGGACGCGAGGGGCCTCGCGACGACAGAACCGTGCGCCGGAGGTTTTTGGGGCGCAAATTCGGCCTCCTGGGGATCGCGACCGCGGGGGCGCAAGATCGGGCGGCGGCCACCGAGGCCGCGGATATCGTGACACCCCGTATAACTTAGAGTTCCGCGTTTCGTGGAGTGCGGTGAGATTTCGCGTCTTAACGAGCGTTGTCAGGTGTTCTCGGGGAGTCGCACGGGCGCTCCCTTATCGCCGTACCGCCGGAGAGTGGCCCTGCGGGGTACCTGCCCACGTACCGCGTAGAGACCATCGGAGCGCCGTTATTCGTGATCTGCGAGCTGTGATTGTTAGTTGTCGTGTAATTCGAGTCATTTATAGTTAATTGCGAAAGGGGTGTCGCGAGTAGCTTCCGTATCGCGCTAGCGCACTGCGCTCGTGCGAGCGGCCGACCGGATCTTCGCGTCACCGTAAGTTTTTGTGTTGTTTGCGAGTGAATTCCAGTGCGCCCAGCGGGGCGCGGCCCGTCACTTGTAGCGTGAAAACTCCGTCGATTCCCTTCTCGCGATTATATTTCTGTTTCGGCGATGTTAGTAATAAGTTAGATTTAAGTCTTGTTTCTGCGAAAAGTCTGCTGGTCGAGTCAACCAGATCTGCGTTTTGTTTCCGCGATAAGTCTGCGAATCGGCTACTTTGATTCACGTTTTGTCTTCGCGATAAGTCGGTTTCTCAAATTGATTAGATTTAAGTGTTCTCGCGACAAGCCTGTTTGTCGGATTATAGAATTCAAAATTATATTGTTAATTTCTCCGTATGGTATAACGCTCGAATTTACGTTTCCTATACCGCGTTATTATTTGCTTGTGGTCTTTACCGATTATATTCAAGCCATTTACGGTTCTGTTTAGCTTTTACCTACGATACTTTCCCCGGTCAGCCTTTGTTTTCGAACGATACCAACCGACGTTTGCTTATTTCTTTTGTCATTGTCTGGCTGATAGTTCCCTGCCGGGATGACCGCTTGCTATAATAAACTCTGACTCTTTGTAATATTCTCTCCCGCGAAATTATTGTTCAACCGGACCGATCAAAACCGTTAATTACACGCTGTTCCAAATTTAATAATCTGATTACTTTTCTTTCTCCGAATAACGAGACACTATTTATTTAAATAAATAAAACGGCTACTTTTACATTGTTCAATCGCTAATACTTCGACTATTCATTTTCTTTCTAATAAACGAGATTTATTGTTCATTAAACGTACGGCCTTTTATGTGGAATTTTTTTTGTGCTTGTGCCACGACCAGCGCTGCCCTGCCTCCACCCTGCCCCTCTGCCGTTAGGTCGAGCCGGCTGGCCCCTCGTGCGACAGGCTATAGTTTTCGCGAGTTCGCGTTCGAGATTTTCGAATAATTAGTGGACGCGAGGGATTCGCGTCTGGCGCCCAATCGATTTAGTGGATAACCGCCTGACTCGCGCGAGGGATTATTCCGAGAGGCCTATCACCCGACTCTCTTAGCGTCCCTTTGATCCGGCCAAAAAAAAGCCGTGACACTGGCAAACCGTTGGTCCGATTGTTTTGTGTCATAAGACTTTTCGTCAGAACTTGTCGAGAACTACCCAGAACTCTAGTCAGAACTGCTCGGAACTGAAAAAATTTTCGACCTCGGGACTTAGAAAATTTTTGCTATATTTAAACGATGATAGCAAAAATTTTCTAAGTCCCGAGGTCGAAAATTTTTTCAGAGTTTCGAGCAGTTCTGACTAGAGTTCTGGATAATTCTCGACAAGTTCTAACGAAAAGTCTTATAACGCAAAGCGATTGGACCAACGGTTTGCAAGATACCAGATATTTAAATAATAATAGCGAAAATTTTTCTAAGTCACGAGGTCGAAAATTTTTTCAGAGTTCCGAGCAGTTCTGACTAGAGTTCTGGGTAGTTCTCGACGAGTTCTGACTAAATGTCTTATGACACAAAGCGATCGGACCAACGGTTTGCAAGATACCAGATATTTAAACGATAATGGAGAAAATTTCAACTTCGGTTTTTTTACTTTTTCGAGCGGAACTATTTCTGAAATGTATCAGGAACTCTAAAACTATATAAAATCTACCCAGAACTCTAATAAAAAATGACGTTTTTCGAAAATGGGGGGCTGCGTAAAGTTAGCCCCCCTATACTTTCAGACGCATTTTCATGCCTTTAATGGCCAGAACTATTTCTTAAAACTATCAGGAACTCTAGAACTATTAAAAATCTTTACACACAAAACCCTTAAAAAAAATTAATTTTTTAAATAATGGGGGGCTAACTTCACAGGGGTCTGTGTGAATCCGACAAACCAAGTTGGCTCACAGTTTTTCAATGTTCATATCGGAAAGACGTTATACAGGGTGTCCCAAAAAGCGAGGTCACCGTTTCACTGACAAATTTTGTGGGACATTCTAAGAAGAAAATTCTTATGCGAAAATGTTGAGGCTATAATAGTTTTTGAATTATAAGCATTTCGAGTTAGCGAATCAGACCGCCTAAAGTTGGCGCGCTCAGGTGTGGTACATCGCATAGCAAGTAAAGGTGCTCTTGTACATTGACTCAGTTTTTAGATATTGACATAATTCTGCAAACGGCAAGGAAATTACTTTGAAGCTTTGTCTTATTTTTCTGTGATTGTTCAATTTGCTGTACATAAGGATTAATGCAAGCATTATGGAATATCAATAAATACGTATGCACAGCGAACTGTCAAATTTGCCAAATGAAGTGTGTCACAAGCTAGCGCGTGACATTTCTCGTATGGTAAGCATATTAAAATTATGTTATCAATCGTTAAATTATTTTCTTTATTTCTATGATAAAGTAGGAAGAAATAAATTCTGTAATGCTAACGTAGACATTTTTCTTACATCGATAATTACATAAAACACAGATTTGATATGTAAAATCGATAAAATCACACACACACAAAATGTTTAATTATTTATCCAATCAGTTTTAATTATTTATCCAATTTTAATGTGTTTATACTTTATGTATAAGTTGTCGACACATGTCAGTAAAAACTATAGATAAAATATTAAGCAAGAGAAATATGTAATTATAAATTACTTCGAAACAAAAGTTTGTTTTTGAAACTCAGGACACATTAGGGGTGCATTCGGGGAGACGCTATTAACGCTATAAATGCAAACGATATAAACTACGTTCGGGGAGCCAATAGCGCGATAGCGATAGCAAGCTCCCCGAACGCAGCTTTAGAATAAAATTGCAATATGGCCAATGATGCGAGTTGTGCTAGTGCCAAGTGTGAATAACAAACGAGTTTTTTATTTTAACTTTTGTTTCGTACTCGAAGGACCAGAAACTCATCCGGAGTCAGAAGCCAGATTTGTTTCGAATGCGGTGAGGTGTAGGGAGGTTCGCGCTCCGTTTAGGTACGCGGTAGGATCGTGGAGTCGTAGGGCGTGCAATTTCAATCAGCTTGAGAGTCTTGTTATTCGTACTATAAGAATGTCTTTATTCGCCACGGTGTCCCAAACATGGTCGCACGTGAACACCAGACTGATGGCACTTGTTTGTCGAATGATCGTGTTGAGCGAGACCATCGACTTGTACAAAATGGCCGATAACGGCGCACGGCGCACGAGGCGCTTACAGAATATCGCGGAATGTTCTTCACGCGGTGGAATGGCCGAACGCGGCACTTTACACACATATGGCCGATAACGGCGCATGGCGCACGAGGTGCTTATAGAAAAATCGCGGAACATCATTCACGCGGTAGAACGGTCGAATGTGGAATGTTCCACAAACAACGTGGTCTTTGAATTCGTCTCACATGGTCTGACGATCGATACGGTGCAGATTACTCACCGCTTGTGAGATTGCACGCGGTGGAATGGCCGAACGCGGCACTTTACACACATATGGCCGATAACGGCGCATGGCGCACGAGGCGCTTATAGAAAAATCGCGGAACATCATTCACGCGGTAGAACGGTCGAATGTGGAATGTTCCACAAACAACGTGGTCTTTGAATTCGTCTCACATGGTCTGACGATCGATACGGTGCAGATTACTCACCGCTTGTGAGATTGCACTTGCACTTTTGAACTCTCGCGAGGGGTGACGGCCGGAGGCGGCGCAGATCACTCGCAACCCGCGAGGTTGCATTTAAACTTTGAACTATCGCGAGGGGTGACGGCTGAGCGCAGCGCAGATCACTCGCAACCCGCGACGTTGCATTTGAACCTTGAACTCTCGCGAGGGGTGACGGCTGAACGCAGCGCAGATCACTCGCAACCCGCGAGGTTGCATTCGAAGAACTCTCGCGAGGGGTGACGGCTGAGCGTAGCGCAGATCACGCGCAACCCGCGAGGTTGCATTCGAACCTTGAACTTTAGCGAGGGGTGACGGCCGAAGGCGGCGCAGATCACTCGCGACTCGCGAAACTGAATACTGCCGAACACGGCACTTAACTTTGAACTGATGGCACTTAAAGTGCGTTGAAAAATGTACTGTCCGTGACTGGACTAATGAGACTTTGCAGCGGCGCGGTGAACCACGAGGTCGTGCGAGGATATCTTGTAACGACACGCGGGATGGCGGAGCTCACGGCGGACATCTTGTCGCGACGCGAGCGGAAAATCTTGTCGCGGTACGAGCGCGGATCTCGAGTCGACGCGAGCTACCTTTGTCGCGGCACGAGCTGAGATCCTGTCGGCGCGAGCGGAGATCTTGTCGCGGAACGAGCGGAGATCTTGTCGCGTGGCTCACAACCCGGTTCGCTCCTGCACAAATTCGCGGGTGTAACACGTGTGGTTCATCGGCCGGCTGCAAACGGACTCTCTGGCGCGTATCTGGCGGCGCCGCGACGCGATGAAAAAGAACCATGCCCATCGATCGAGATAGATACGCGGGTCGATGTGCGAATTCTCGCGCGATTTGATTGATCGCGACGTGCCGATAAGAGCGGGATCGCGTGGGGTTTACTTCACCCGTCGCGAAGGGCTCGCCGTACGCGTGAAACTCGCCCAATCCTGAACAACTTTATTTATTGAGTTTTATGCTATTATTTTACCTACAACTTTTATTTGATCATAATTACACAGCAAATAGAATACTATCTACATAACCTGTATCATCAATTATTTACCATTCTTTGCACGCGCAGCATCTTCTGGAGACAATTTGATAGAATAATTTATTCCATTTTCTTCATCAAACAGATTAATTTCAACTTCACTTGGTCCTTGGTCCATTGTTGGAATTGACATTGGTTACGTTTCGTTATCTGCAGTATTCTGAAAGCAGCCCCTATACGCAATCAAGTGTTCGAGGAGAGAATAAGCGGCAATAGCATTTCGTGCCTCACCTCGAAAATAATAGCGAAAATAGCGCGAGTGATGACGTCACGCTGCCTTTAGAGTGACGTCATTATCGTATATCATAGCACCACAAAGCGTCTCCTCGAACGGTTTTGGACGATAATTGTGCTAATAGCGTGCTCCCCGAATGCACCCTAGATATACCATTCTTTTATAAATAAGATATTTTTTTATTATTTTAATATTTTATTTAGATAAAAAAAATAGCTAAATAATTTTATACTTAATTTTTTTTATTAACAATTTGTACACATTATTATACATTATAATAAAATAGTAAAGTACAGCTAAAAATAAAAAAGCAATCTTGGAAATAAACAAAAATTTATTTATTAGCATACAAAAATTAAGTCAAAGATTTGAAATGTCCAAAAGCTCAACACAACGCATTTTATTAGAAAACAGAATGTGTGCGGGGGGGGGGGTCTTAACGCTATCCCCGGGGGGCGAGATTTTCTATACTCGAAGGACCAGAGGGGGGGTAATTATAATTCCCCTCACGACTAATTGGCAAAACAAAATGCGCATGCAACGAAAGCGAGAAGCGACTCACCGTTTGGGCGCCCGTCGTCTCCCGGTAGGCTCCGCCGATTCTCGTCCTGTCCCCCGCTCCGTCCCCTGGTGGTCAGATTCTGCCGGTCCAGCGTGCAGGCGGATGCAGCAGGATCCGCGGGGCGGCAAGCAGGCACAAAAGGCAGGCACAAAGCAGGCACAAAAGCAGGCACAAAGCAGGCAAAAGTGCAAGCAGGCGAGGCAGGCAAAAGATCGGTCCCCAAGAGTGGGGGGAAGATCGCGGTCGGACGTCCGAAACTTCGTGCGGTCTTACGATGAGAGTTTGACGATGAGTGAGTGCTCGCGGTCCTGAAACGTACCGCGAGCGAGTACTTGCTCCCCTTTTTGGGGGTAATAGCTGCCGTCGGCGGATCAACGATGGCAGCACCAATTGGTGAGTCGCATGATTCAAAATTGTCCCAATCGCGATCCACCGACGTCACGCGAACATTAACAATTGACAACTAATAATCAAATGCAATTAATACTAAATGTGCGCAACTAATAACTAAATGTGCCAATCGGTACTAATCGAAATCAAACAAGAGCAATTATAATTTAAATTAAACAAAGACAAATTAATCAGATATATATACAATACGATACGCCAAACATACCGCCCACCAAAATACGTCGTATTTTCTATGCTTTATTGGTCGTCCTCTGGTGAATTGTCCATCGGCAAGGGACACAATTTCACCAGCGGACGAGTAAGAGGGCCATCCGCTGTCCTCACTGTGGCGACCCGAGAGATGCCGTCGCGACCCGGGTGCAGCTCCGTTATTCGCTCTCGCTTCCACTGAAGGGGAGGGGCGTTTTCATTTTTCAATAGGACCAGCGTGTCCTTTTGCACCGGATCAGGTAATGACTTTAGCCATTTCGGTCGCTGCTGCAGAGTGTGCAAATACTCCTCATGCCAACGCTTCCAAAATTGTTGGTGCAAGTGTTGCACCAGTTGCCATCGATCAAGCCTAGCTATCGGCACTGGCTCCAGGTCCGGATACGGAACCGCTACGAGGGGCTCCAAGGTGAGGAAATGCCCTGGCAAGAGCACCTCGAGGTCATTAGGATCGGAGCCAGTAGGGCCCAGAGGCCGGGAGTTTAGGATGGCCTCTATTTGCGTTATAAGAGTGCCGAATTCCTCTACGGTGAGGATTTGCGCTCCCACGACGCGTTTTAGATGGGTCTTCATTGATTTGACCCCAGCATCCCAAAGGCCACCGAAGTGTGGCGCAGAGGGAGGGTTAAACGACCATCGAATCTGTTCTCGTTCCGAGGCGGCTTGCATGCAACTGATGAGCTCCCGATGAGCTCCGACAAAGTTCGTGCCGCAATCGCTATACATCCGCGAACAGCGGCCACGCCTAGCAATGAAGCGCCTCAGAGCCGACAGGAACGATTCGGTAGATAGAGAGAATGCGAGTTCCAAGTGAACTGCCTTCGTGGCAAAACAAACAAACAGGTAAACGTAGGCCTTAAACGCGGTCGCTCCGCGAGAACGACGATGATAAATTAAGAATGGCCCGGCATAATCGACTCCGGCGATTGAAAAGGGCTTAGCCTGGCGCACGCGATCTAGAGGCAGGTCCGCCATGGGCGGTTGCATAGTACGAGGGTTTGCCTGAAAGCATTGATAGCATCGCGACAGACAACGTTTAATGGCCTGTTGGGCTCCCTGAATCCAGAAATTTTGCGATAGGATATATTGTAGCGCTCGGCGCCCCGGATGCAAGTGTCGACGATGGGTGCGCTCGATTATGAGTTCCGTGAGCCGATGTTGGTTCGGTAACAGTGCCGGGTGCTTGGCTTTATACGGAATCGCGGAATGGGTCAGTCTACCGCCCACCCTGAGAACTCCGCGCGCATCCAAGAAGGGCGCGAGTTTTCGAAGAGGTTTCGAGCACTTCTGCTTGTGCTTTAGTCTGTCGAGATCCTCTGCGAAGCAACAAGATTGAACAAATCTAACGAGATATAGTAAAGTCGAATGGAATTCAATTTGATCTACAACTAAAGTTTTATGGAGCGAATCTGATTTAAGTCGGTTGACGAAACGCAAACAATAAGCAAATACTCTAACTAATTTATCTAATGACGAGAAGCGATCGAGAAGCGAGTCAATAACAGTAGCAGAGTTTACGACATCAGCAGGATTCGTGGAGACAAAGACGCGAGATTTTTCCTCCTCTTCAGGAAGATTATCGACTTCCGATATCGTTTCTGGAGAAGGTTCAAATTTAATTAGCCACGCTATTCGTTGATAGTTGCACTGAAAGAGTTCAACCAAGATCTGGAGGAACATCTGCTTGACGTCCGCGGTAAGCGCCACGGGACCGATCCGGAATCTCCCTAATACTACGACTATGTCTGGCTGTAATTTAGGGCCGGATCGCAACATTTGATTTAACGAGACGCCATTCAGATCCTTGGCCGACGCGTCAAACACGACACGCAATTTCGTGGTTGCGCTGTCGGATTTGAATACCCCATGGTGGGGCAGGTAGAACACAGATACGTCCACTGGGAACGGCTGCTTGCTCAATTTCATATGACCACTATCTAAATAATCCTGCATGAACTTACTATAATTTATTTTGAACTCTGCATCCGACCTAAAGTGACGTTCTAGAGCGCGAAATCTATTCAAGGCTATCTGTCGCGTACCGACAAAGCGAGGGTTATCCTTCACGAAAGGATACGATACTACAAAGCGACCCGATACATCGCGACGCGTGGTCCGCAAAAATAATTCCTCGCAACGCTTGTCTTCCTGCGAATATAGCGGGGCCGCAGGGATCTCGTCCAATTGCCAAAATCGGCCTAAGAGATTCGTCCAGAGAGTCAACGAATTCCGACGATCGGAATAATATATTTTCGAGTCGCACCAAAATAGACTCAGCAACAACGAGGATAATGGGTCGCGCAACTGTTGAGCGCGAGTCCACGTAGAAAAAACTGTGTACGCGCGGCCCGGCTCGCGACCGAGCGTCAAGGCCGTCGACAGCTAGGCGAAAACGTATGGCTTGCCCGAGAATATTCTAGATTTGAATATTTCGGGTATTATATTTTGATAATTATTATTCGAATAATTATCACGACGATTGCAATGATTCACGATTAATGCAGATAACGACAATGACACGTGTTAGTTCGCGCGAACATTCTCGTCGCGAAGCGAAACTAGAGAATTGCGAACGAGAGATATCACGCGCGAGACTGGAAATTAACACGCCACGCGCCACTGCAATTCGCGATTTAATAATTATTATTCGAATAATTATCACGACGATTGCAATGATTCACGATTAATGCAGATAACGACAATGGCACGTGTTAGTTCGCGCGAACATTCTCGTCGCGAAGCGAAACTAGAGAATTGCGAACGAGAGGTATCACGCGCGAGACTGGAAATTAACACGCCACGCGCCACCGCAATTCGCGATTTAATAATTATTATTCGAATAATTATCACGACGATTGCAATGATTCACGATTAATGCAGATAACGACAATGGCACGTGTTAGTTCGCGCGAACATTCTCGTCGCGGAGCGAAACTAGAGAATTGCAAACGAGAGATATCACGCGCGAGACTGGAAATTAACACGCCACGCGTTATTGCAATTTGCGATTGCAAGAGCAAACGAGATTAGCGATAATGATATAATCTAAAAAATAATAGCAGTATAGATGCGTCAATAAACCGGTTACGACTCGAGGTATATGACGCGAGACTGTGCTGCGTGCGGTCTCACGACACGTGCTATGTGACGCGAGGATGCGCTACGGGCGGCGCTACAACGCGCGGTCCACGACACGAGGATGCGTCACGCACGGCGCCACGACACGAGGCATACGACACGATGTGCAACGCGCGGCGCCACGACACGCGGTATATGACACGACGATGTGTCGCGGACGGCGCTACGACACGCGGCATACGACACAGGATGTGCAGCGCGCGGCGCTACGACACGTGGCACATGACACGACGATGCGCCGCGGACGGCGCTACGACACGCGGTACACGACACAGATGTGCAGCGCGCGGCGCTACGATAACACTACGACTACGGCATACGACGCAAACACCATCCACGTCACCAGCGTTTACTTACGACAGCGGTATACGACGCGAGCAACCATACGACATGAGCCATACGACTCGAGCGACTATACGACATGAGCCATACGACTCGAGCGACCATACGACATAAACGCTTAGTACGACAACGATTATATTTGAACATTTACGAGAGCGCTAAATGTTCAATATCCGGAACCAGCGCCGGCAAACAGTCCTCGATCGATGGCAAATATGTTATAAGAATTCCGACGTTCGGAATAATATGTTTTCGAGTCGCACCACAATAGACTCAGCAACAGCGAAGATAATGGGTCGCGCAACTGTTGAGCGCGAGTCTATGTAGAAAAAACTGTGTACGCGCGGCCCGGCTCGCGACCGAGCGTCAAGGCCGCCGACAGCTAGACGAAACGTATGGCTTGCCCGAGAATATTCTAGATTTGAATATTTCGGGTATTATGTTCTGGTAATTATTATTTGAATAATTACCGCGACAACTGCAAATGCGCGACTAATGCAGATAACCACAATGGCACGTGTTACGACAACGATAAGTTCGCGCGAACATTCTCGTCGCGAAGCGAAACTAGAGAATTGCGGACGAGAGATATCACGCGCGAGACTAGAAAATTAACACGCCACGCGTTATTGCAATTCGCGATTACAACCAAGACGAGATTAACGATTTTACGAAACGAAAAGCGAGAGGTCGGCGGTATTTCTAACGCGAATATCCGGCTCAAAGGACCAATGTGCGGGGGGGGCTTAACGCTATCCCCGGGGGGCGAGATTTTCTATACTCGAAGGACCAGAGAGGGGGTAATTATAATTCCCCTCACGACTAAGTTAGCGAAATAGGCGAAAGAAAGCGAATAAAACAAAATGCGCATGCAAGAAGTGACTCACCGTTTTGGCGCCCGTCATCTCCCGGTAGGCTCCGCCGATTCTCGTCCTGTCCCCCGCTCCGTCCCCTGGTGGTCAGATTCTGCCGGTCCAGCGTGCAGGCGGATGCAGCAGGATCCGCGGGGCGGCAAGCAGGCACAAAAGGCAGGCACAAAGCAGGCACAAAAGCAGGCACAAAGCAGGCAAAAGTGCAAGCAGGCGAGGCAGGCGAAAGATCGGTCCCCAAGAGTGGGGGGAAGATCGCGGTCGGACGTCCGAAACTTCGTGCGGTCTTACGATGAGAGTTTGACGATGAGTGAGTGCTCGCGGTCCTGAAACGTACCGCGAGCGAGTACTTGCTCCCCTTTTTGGGGGTAATAGCTGCCGTCGGCGGATCAACGATGGCAGCACCAATTGGTGAGTCGCATGATTCAAAATTGTCCCGATCGCGATCCACCGACGTCACGCGAACATTAACAATTGACAACTAATAATCAAATGCAATTAATACTAAATGTGCGCAACTAATAACTAAATGTGCCAATCGGCACTAATCGAAATCAAACAAGAGCAATTATAATTTAAATTAAACAAAGACAAATTAATCAGATATATATGCAAGGCGATACGCCGAACAGAATGCATCCACATCATTTTAAAAAAACCCAGAATTTATAGCCTCAATATCACAGAAATAGATTAAATTTTTGTGAATAGTTACTAACACGCAAGGGGCACTTTTTATACATACAGTAATAAATACGTTTAATGAAATATTTGTAAACGAAAATAATAACATCGGTTATAAATAATATGATTGATTAAGAAAGAAACAATAACATATGTATAATTTTTAAATAATAGTTAATTGGTAGGTTATTTACTGTAATGATATTAAAATAATACCTCTTTACAAAAGTTGTTCAAAGTGGCCATCATGGCACTCAATACATAATTGGGCGCGTCGAAGAAGATTCGTTGTAGCATTAGTAATCATATTTGGTGTTATGGTAGCAATAGCTTCTATTATTTTATCTTCTAATTCTACGCGATCATCAATCCGTTCCTTATACACATATTGTTTCATATGACCCCATAAAAAGAAGTCCATCGGAGTTAGATCCGGTGATCGGGCAGGCTAACTTAAAGGACCACTGCGCCCAATCCATCTATGTAAAAATTTTTCACGCAGTGTTTGTTGAACAATACGCAAATTATGCGGTGGCGCTCCATCTTGTTGGTAAATCATGTTTTGCAGTATATTTAAAGGTACATTTTCCAAAAGATCAGGTAAATCATTAATTAAAAAATTGTTGTACATAGCGCCATTAAGTTTTGCAGGCATTTCAAAAGGTCCAATCTGCAATATGATATTGAAAGCATTAATTGTATTGATTTTTTATGTTACACAGTTTGGTTTAAAAATACTGTGTAACAAATTAACTTACTATTAAATTATTTACCATGCCGGCCCATAAATTTATATTGAAACGACGTTGATAACTTCGAACAATGTATTCATGAGGAATTTTGTTGCTTCAAATATGTGAATTGTGAATATTAAATACACTTTCGCGTATAAAACAAGATTCGTCAGTGAACAAAATTGTTCACACAAAACCGATTTGATTTTTCTCTTGTAACCATTTGGAGAAAATAATCTATGTCCATAATCTTGAAGTAATAAATTCTGAACTGAGATGCATTGTGTTTTCCATTAAAATGTGTTGTATCAAGGTTTTTTAAATATTTTATTAAATTCTTGTTTGATAGATGATGTTTCATCTTTATTTACCGCCAATAAGATTATTTACTCATTTTCATATGTACAGTCGCGGTCATTAATGCCTTCCACCTGAAGTCAGTCGCGTTGGGGGGCAGATAGTAGCTGAACGCGTCGCCTCTAGCGCTATTCGTGCTTTATGACTGTTGGGTCGGTAACGTCGTGGAGAACGGGCAAAGACCGTGTCGTGGAGAAAGAGAGAGCTGTCAGTTTGACAGCTGTGTGTCAGCGGAAGAGAGGTTAAGAACCGAGGGATCGTCTAAAAGTATAAGGAGAGTATGGCCGGTATTCATAGTCTTCAAGATCGTCTTAAGTAATGTCTTAAGACCCTAATACGGCTCTGTGATTGGTTCATGACATCTTAAGATTGAACTTAAGACGGTCTTAAATAACTATGAATACCGGCCTATAAGTAATACCTAAGTATAAGTAGCACCTGAGCGCGCCAACTTTAGGCGGTCTGATTCGCTAACTCTAAATGCTTATAATTCAAAAACTATTATAGCCTCAACATTTTCGCATAAGAATTTTCTTCTTAGAATGTCCCACAGAATTTGTCAGTGAAACGGTGACTGAGCTTTTTGGGACACCCTGTATATCAATATAAATTTGTCGTATAATAATTATTTACTATTCAAATAATTAACATGTCCTTGTATTACTTATACTCTCCTTATACTTTTAGACGATCCCTCGGTTCTTAATCTCTCTTCCGCTGACACACAGCTGTCAAACTGACAGCTCTCTCTTTCTCCACGACACGGTCTTTGCCCGTTCTCCACGACGTTACCGACCCAACAGTCATGAAGCACGAATAGCGCTAGAGGCGTCGCGTTCAGCTACTATCTGCCCCCGAACGCGACTGACTTCAGGTGGAAGGCATTAATGACCGCGACTGTACGAGCATGCGGTCTACGATCTACAATATCTCTCTCGACTGACACAACGGATCCTGTTACTCGTACTCGATTTATCAAACGCAAAAATACGTTTGCGTTGGGAAATATCCGTTCTGGAAATTGATCAATGTATTCCCGCACAACACCGGAATAATAATAATGAAATTAACAAATGAAAGTAATTCTTAGCAACTGATATAAACTTTTTAAGGTAATTAATGCATCCGTCTTACGGAATCGAAATGGATTATACAGCTAGTGAATACTGTGATATGTTAATTATTTATGGTGAATTACATCAAAATTCCGCTGCTGCCGCGCGGGAATACGCTGCGCGATTTCCCGCGCGGAGACATCCAAACGCACACGTATTTTTGCGTTTAATAAATCGGGTGCGAGAAACAGGATCTGTTGTGCCAATCAGGAAAGATCTTGTTGGTCGTGAACGTCATGTTCGTATAAATAAAAATGAGGAAGCAATCTTGTTGGCAGTAAATGAAGATCCATCTACCAGCATACGAGATTTAAGCCGAATATTTGAAGTGTCCAGAACCTCGGTACAACGCATTTTATCGGAAAACAGAATGCATGCGTATCATTTTACAAAAGTCCAGAATTTATTGCCTCAAGATTACAGAAATAGAATAAATTTCTGTGAATTGTTACTGGCACAAGAGGAAAATCGACCTGGCTTCGTGTAAACAATCTTGTTCACTGACGAATCTTGTTTTACACGCGAAGGTGTATTTAATATTCACAATTCACATATTTGGAGCAACGAAAATCCTCATGAATACATTGATCGAAGTTATCAACGTCGTTTCAGTATAAATTTATGGGCCGGCATGGTAAATAATTTAATAGTAAAAATCAATAACTTAACTTGGCGATGAGAGTCAGACGCGGTAATTAATGCGTGTTTAATCAAAAATGATTTATTTAGGGATACAAAATCCAATATTCCGTACGTTTCGGCACCAACATCGGGCCATCTTCAGCAGATATACAAAAAATTAAATTCTCGATTTCTCCATCATACCCAGCGTGTCGCGAGATTGCAAAGTCAAGAACCTAATACCGAAGTATGAGTAACCAAATGATCGACATCTGTAAAGGAGTTAAAACTTAAAATTGAAATAACGGGGAATTACAAATAACCGACTCACCAAATAGTCCAAAGAACGAGATCGCAGTAAAAAACATATTTTCATCTATGTATCGATAGTCGTCAGCGCAAAATCACAAAATTATTTAAAAAACAATGCTTTAAGAGCTACATGATATTGTCACGAAGAATATAACGACACTGAGTAAAGTCGTGACAGAACAAACAATAAATAGGTTGTCAAATACAGGTTGAAGATTATAAAATGTAAATATGTAAATCAATAAATAAATATAAACTAACTACAATTGTGTATGTCGCGAGACAATGCCGAAAACAAAAAGTATGATTTACAGTTTCTCTATTATGGAAGAATAGGCATGGTGAAGAAACTCAGTGTCCGTTTGTAAATTGAGGCCATTTTTTTGCAATTGGATGTACACCATTTCAGATACAAGTCTTTTGGACAAAAATTTTTCTTTATCAAGGATTAATACGTTATCCCAGTCAAAATCATGGTTACAATTTTCTCTATGTAGCGTAATAACGAACTTCGTAGCTTTTTTCCTGCGAATATTGCTTTCGTGTTCAGAAATTCTAGTTTGTAACTTCCTCAATGTTTGTCCAACATATAAAGCATCACAATTTTTACACAAGATCATATATACTACGTTTTTGTTAAATTTGACTGGGAGCACATCCTTCTGTACCTTAATAAACTTCAAAAGTTTATTAGAGCTAAAATAAGCCAAATTGACATTTAAATCCTTGGTGACAGTTTTAAATTTATCCGAAATACCCGATACATAGGGAATCGCAAACCAAGATTTTTTATCCGTGTTCTCGTCAGTAAGAATAATGTTGTTTTGTCTAGAAGTACGCTTATGTAATAATGATTTAAGCCTAGTATTAATCGTGTTAAAAATAAAGGAAAGCGGATAATCATTCTTTAACATTGTATCTATTATAAACTTAATATTTTTGCAATGGAACTTCGGATGTGACAAAAGAAATGCTCTGTCCACCATGCCTATAATTATGCCTCTTTTTTGAGAAAGAGGGTGCTGCGACATGAAATTAAGGTAGCGACCTGAGAAAGTTGCATGAAACCAATCAAACTCTAGTAAATTATTATTCTTAATAATAGTAACATCCAAGAAATTTACACTAATTTATCATCTCCCACTTTGATCGTGAATTGTAATCGTGGATGAAGGGAATTAAAAGTACTAAGTATAAAATCAATAGAATTGGGAGGGACTCCCATAGCTATGTCATCGACGTATCTACGATAAAAAGCAAGCTAGCTTAAGACCAATAAGTCGCAACGCCCTCCTCTCCAAATCTTCCATAACAACGTCCGCTATGATAGGGGACAACGGAGAGCCCATAGGATTGCCAAAATTTTGTTTGTAAATAACATTGTCAAATGTAAAAAACGTAGAATTTAAGACCAACGTCAAGGCCTTCAGGAATTCTTCTTTGGGTATATTACAATTTTTGGAAATGTATGACCATCTATTGGAGATACTTTGGATGGCTAAATCGATTGGAACATTAGTGAACAACAAAATCACATCTAAGGAGATAAGCACGTAGTCTCCATCAATATGTGCTAAGTTCGCTGACTAACTTGAAGCTATTATCAATGTGGCTAGCTGGTTTTGGTATGCTTTCCGAAATAATTTTGTGTAGAAACCAGGCCAGAGAGTATGTAGGACTATCAATCGAAGAGATAATTAACCTGAAGGGGCATCCCGTTTTATGAATCTTAGGCAACCCATAAGCACTCGGCAGTATCCCATCACTACAGTACAATCGTCTGTACTTCGATTCAGAAATATACTTAAGATCTTTTCATCTCACCAAGACATCTCTGATTTTTTTAGTGAGTGTTTTGGTCGGATCTTCCTCAATTATTGTTTGTTGTTGATGGTTGCTGATACAACCTTGACGAAGGTTCGCACACCAAGGCGGAAGGACTTTGAAATAACGGCTCCAAATTATTGCGAGTAGAGATATAATTTAATGTCAATGTTGGCGGTAGAGGCGAGCGGTATCACACATTGCACTTAGAACGATGCGGTTAAATGCACGCACTCTGGTCTTTGTATTACCGAGACGACAACGGTACATGAAAAACGGTAATGAGACGAAGCACCGCGACGTAGACTCGTTCGCGGGCGACAGAGCTCGGAATTCGCTCTGAGTTCGGGGCGCACGTGGAGATGCACTCAGATGCACGCCGCACAGCCGGTACGGTCCTTGCGTGTAATGCAGGGAACCGAGATCACGAAAAAGCGCGTTAATCTCACGATGCACGTAACTTCTTCTTCTTCTTTTATTAAAATGGCCCCGATTCCCGATAGGGTTTGATACGGCCAACGGTCTTCTTGAGTTGACGGTCTGCTCGAGGTGTGGCGCTCACGCACGGTACAGGAAACCGTGGCAGCAGGCACTCGGGAAATATCCCGGAGGGGGAAATTCAAACTCGTAGGTCGTTGGATTTAAAGAAAGAGAGGAGCAGGCGGCATAGTTTATGCTTAGGGTTGCGAAGCAGAGGAAAAATATCAACAGGGGAATGGGGGAATTCAGATTTAAGAAAGGAGAAGAGATTGTATGTTTTAGGACGGGTGAGCGGACAGTGAAAGATAGAATGATTGGCATCTTGTTTCGAGCTGCCGCAGGGGCAGCCGCCGTAAGCAATAATATTTTTGCGGGCCAAACTAGAGTTTAAATTATAATGGTTAGAACGTAGTCTATTAATAAGCACGATCCCCTCTCTGCTCAATCGGGACTGATAGAACCAGGGTTTAGGCGAGTCATGATGAAATTTAGAGAAATAAAAGAAGCCCTTCTCAAAGGCCGAGCACTGAAGGTAGTTAGACAACCTTTCTTCTAGTCTTAGTTTCGAAGTAGCAAAGTAATCCGGAAATGGAACTCTAAACGGGGGTTTGCGTCCCCTCGAGGCAGCCGAGCTGGCCGCAGCATCCGCTATTTCGTTGCCTGTGATTCCCTTGTGGGCCGGGATCCAGACAAAGGAAACCTGCAAGTTTTTAGAGACGGACTCTGAAAATTTTGATCTGATAAGAGGGACGAGATAATTATCGTGAACGACCCTACCGGAGGATACCGCTTCAATTACGCTTTGGGAGTCCGAAAAGATTACCGACTTGGGAAATTCGAACTGCAGAATTAGGATGAGAGCTTGATAAACGGCCCAGGCTTCGGCCGTGAACACCGAGGCATATGGGGACAGCTTGTGACCGACGATGTAGTTGAGCTCAGGTGAGTACACCGCAGAACCCACCGAGCCCAGCTCCAGTTTAGAACCATCTGTATATAAGGTGGTAGCGTTCTCTACATATGGAGCTGCAAAGGCGTTGAATTCTGAAATAATTTGAGAATTAGGCATGGAGTGTAGATCCTCGGGGTGGAAAAATACAGGAGAGGGGCGTAAGTACGTGGATTCGAAGCAATAGGAGAAGGGTGAGGGGAACACGGTTTTTTTGAATGTCCGAGCAGGTTCTTTTGATGGAGGAGAAGGCACGCAAGATTGGGGTGTTTGAGGTGATTATGTTACGTCTCCTGAGCGAATAAACGTCGTCGAGAATTGACTCAATGTTGTCAGTGACAGGGTTAAGGTCCCTCGCACAATTCTTTATGATATAGTTGGAGAGAAGTCTTGTGAATCTAAAAGTAAGCGGAGGCTCCTTGGCCTCATCCAGCATTACGTTAATAGGAGTGGACTGTCTGTATCCCAGGGCGGTGCGAATAAGCCTGTACTGCAGGCGTAGGATTTTGAGAAAGAGGGTCTTATTTCGCCTCAGATTGAATGAGAAGCAGCCATATTCTATGGCGCTCCGAAACATGGACCTATGTAAGGTAAGTAATACTTGTGGGTGAGCGCCCCAGCGCGTCCCCGCCAGGGTCTGTATAATGTTTGAGATATTGCGACCCTTGTTGATGATCGATTTCAGGTGGCTGCTGCCCTTGAGTTTGTCATCCAAGACAAGCCCCAGAACCGTATGCTCGTGAACAAGCTGGATCTCCTGACCCGCAATAGTGAAATTGTTTGGAAGGGAGAACGATCTTCTCTTTGTAAAAACCATGCACTTGGATTTGGTGGGGGAAAGCTCCAAACCTTTGGATCGCAGAAATTCATTTAGCCTGTTGAGAGTTGACTGCATGATACGGTGAGCCCTGTCAAGATTTCGATCAATAACCGTGACTGACGCGTCATCGGCATATAGCGAGATGAACGCGTCTGGGTGGATCTGCGTGTTAATTTTTCTAAGATTGACGTTGAAAAGTAAAGGGCTAAGGACAGATCCCTGAGGAGCTCCCTTAGTTGCCACAAAAGGTCCGGAGAGAGATCCGTTTTCTACGCAATGAATAGCTCTTTGGCAAAGGATGTTGCTGATAAATTTACGAACTCTGGCGGGGACGCCGATCTCTTGCAAATCACGGAGTAAAAGTTCCGGAATAACGTTGTCGAAGGCCCCGGTTATATCCAGGAAGACGCAGACTGTAAATCCCCTATTGGCGAAGCCCTTGCGGATATGGTTAGACAGCAAAACCAAGTTGTCGTTACATGATCGGGAACTGCGGAATCCAAACTGCTGGTCTGGGATAATATATCTAGACTCGACAAACCATCTGAGACGATTATACACGCACTTTTCCATTAGCTTTAGAACACAGGAGAGGAGTGAAATCGGACGCACACCGCTCTGGGAGGGCTTGGGGATAAAAATCACCAGGGATTGCTTCCAGCATTCCGGAATGGTTCCCTCGGAAAGGATGCGATTGAACAAATTTAGTAGGTGTGCACGGTAGGAGGCCGGCATAGCAACAAGAATCTGGAATGAAATCTGATCCAGGCCCGGAGCGGAATTCGGCCTGCAGCTATGCAAAGCCAGCTCCAGCTCCGCAAGGCAGAAGGGTTTATCCATCCAGGCCTGAAGGGCACGGTTGTCCTCTTCAACGAGCATATCTAGAGGTGGGGGGGGGGGGGGGAAGAGGAGCGCAAGTGGGAGGGCAAAGCTTCATTATGGCGTCCTGGACGGAGCGTTTCAGGTGGTCGCCAACTAGGTGACCTTCATAGTTATTCCTTTTTTTAAAAAATTTGACGAGATTCCAAACGAATTTGGTGGGGGTTTTGCTGTCGAATGTAGAGCAGAGATTACGCCATCCCTCCTTTTTCTGTTTAAAGAGTGTGCGTCTGCACTTGGCGTTATATTTTTTATAGAGGATGTAATCATCCCACGAGTGAGAGTGATTGAACGCCGCTAGAGCGTCCAATCTTTCCTGATCCGCCTCAGAGCAAATATCGTTCCACCAAGGAGCGGGGGGATATTTGGTGTTGCTAGTACGCCCCTCCCGAGGGGAGGGCGCAACCTCTTGAACTAGACCTTTGAGATGTTCGAAAAAGTTGTTATATGAGTCCTCTAAGTTAGGAGATTCTAAGTTTGGAAGTTCTTCTTCATGGAGAATCATTTGTCCACCTAAATGAAGTAGGGCCTTCTTGGATAAATTAAATTTATACCGGAAACGGCGAGGCGGGGGAAAGGTGCCCGAAACCGTGGTTAAGATTGGAAAGTGGTCACTGCCCATACAGTCCGGGAGGGTTTGTGATTGGCATTCTGCCGCTAGGGGCTGTGAGGCTATGGAGAGGTCGATGATTGAGCTACACTCATTAGGGAGGGGGAGACGCGTGGGTAAGCAATCGTTAAGTACAAACGCATTGTGAGCCTCCAAGGCTTCCGCCAACCTCACCCCCGGGCTGTCTGAGCCGGAGCACGACCACAGGGAATGATGAGCGTTGAAATCTCCTAGAAAAAGAGCAAATTCGAAAGTGTTAATCGAGTCGAGTATTGTTTCGAACACACGCCGAGGGGTGGGCGAGTTAGGATGTCTATAGATATTAGTTACAAGCAAATTAGAGTTGTTGTATGGAATGGAGATACTCAAGATCTCTATCGAGGGATGAGAAACATGTGTGGGGTTAACCGGGGTAAAGTTGGAAATACGCTTGTTAACAAGAGTGTAAATACCTCTCTGGCGAGGAAATGTCCTTCCTGACCACGCTGAAATTTTTTAAGTAAAATTTTTTGGATGGAATTAGCAAAGATTCTTGAATGCATATTATATCGTATTCGGGGGAAATTTGTTGCAAAAATGGAAGTTTACTGTGAATACCTCTGCAGTTCCAGTTTAAGATTTTAAGGCCTCTATTCGGTAGGTGATTGGCTTGAGGAGTGAACGCGCTGGTTAGATCCGAGTTGTTGGCGGTCGTCGGTAGGATGAGTAGGATGCTGAGGGGGCCGGGGTCCCGGTGTGCTGAAATAGTTAATAAAGCTTAAGGCTATCATATTGCCGATCTCGTGCAGGAGAGGGCCAAACCAAGGTATAAATTCTTCTGGCATTGACGCCGGTGTGCTGAGAAAGTTCGCAGAGGAGAACGATAAACCCGGGTTAGGGGATGTGCGGTCAGAGAGGGTAGTTAGAGGTGAGTCGGTCAGCGAGGAGGGGGGCGCGGGGGAGGAATTCAGGGCGACACCGTTTAAAGAGGGAAGGCCAGAATTGCCGTTAGGATATATGAGACATGCCTTGCGGGCTTTAGCGAGCTCAGCGGCTCCGGGAGAGCTCCGCTGGGCCAGCTTGGAAGGAGCAGGGAGGATGGGAGGTTTGGGGGGGAGGATAGAGAAGCGTTGCGCGGGGTGCAACCTTTGCGGGGTCGACTGGGCAGAAGGCCTAGCCGCAACGTTAGCGAAAGATGGGGGGTCGCCTGTGAGCGAACTGAGCGCCGCAAATCTGTTTGAGATAGGAAGAGGGGACAAATTAGGGACGAAACCAGCCATCCGAGGAGCTGTGTTGGGACACGAGGGGGTGGAAGCACGATTTAAAAGAGGGAAGTTCGTAAAGTCAAACGTCGGGTCGTGAGAGACCTGGGTGTTGCTAGCGTTCTTAATTCTACGCTTGGCCTCTGCCAAAGAGATATTGTCTGTGGCCGCCAAAGCCGTGACCTGCTTATATTGAATAAGAGCGGGGCAGTCCGCCGAGGTGGGGAGGTGACTGCCTTGGCAATTTAGGCACTTGATTGCCTCTTTAGGAAGAGGGCATACGGAGTCGAGGGGATGTTTATCTTGGCCGCATTGAACGCAGCGCGGTCTGCTCTTACAAAATTTGCCGACATGCCCGATGCGAAAACACGTGTGACAAATTTTGGTTCTCGGTATAAAAGGGGAAACCTTATATCTAAACTTAAATATAGAAATATAGCTCGGTAGAATCTGCCCTGCAAATTTAATGCAAAGGGTGCGAGACGGAGCGAGTGTAAACTCGTTAGTAACATCGTCTTTAGTGCGGCGATTAAGTCATTCGATATCGATAATTTTACAGGGAGATTCTAGATGTTTTTTAATGTATTCTAATTCATATTTTTGAAGGACGTCTCTGACAACGCCTATCCTAATTACTCTGAACGCAGGAATGTGAGCGCTGAGTTTGAATGTATCAAGAAGGGGATTGTCCACAAAGCTATTAGCCGCGCTCGCCGAGCGAAGCTCGGCCATAAACTTGTTTTTCCCGATTTTTTTGAAATCTATAATCTTATTGTAGGCGATTTTCGAGACAGGGACGCTAACGTCCATTTTGTGGGGGTCTAAATTGGCACTATCAGTTGATTGAACGAAGACCGCGAAAGGGCCTCTATTCGCGTTGGAATATTTGTAGGTAGGAACGGCTTTAGGAATCTTAGAGGAAGGCTCGGACGATTCAGATGTATCGGACGGAACTTTCTTTCTTCTGATCGCGCGCTTGCGCTCGGCTGAAGAGTCGACGGGATTGGGCGGCGCGCCGGTGCGCGGAGCACGTGGCGGGTCCGTGAGCGGACTCGAAACTGCGTAGGAATTATCGGATGCCGCGACCTGCACGTAATTAAGCTCCGGGGGGTCAGAGAACGGAACGCTCTTACCTTGAGGATCCCGGACCATCGATTGAGAGAGAGAGTTATTACCGCGAGCATCGTCAGCCAGATTAGGCACTTCTTCGGAGTCCATTTCCATGGCGTCACCCGCGACAGCCGTTTCAGATGAATTATGTAGGTGTGAAGGCACATTGCGAGGATCTAGTAAAGGAAGGTCACTCATAGAGTGCATAGAATCCTTAGGATGCGGAGGAGGCGGAGAAATGGGGGGGGGGGATCCGAGGGCTCCCACCCCTCCCGTGCAAGAGGCTTGCGCCTCTTGCATGGATTAACGTGCCGCGAACTTTATGTAGTTACAGAACGCGCGCACTAGTCACTGAATAAGCCCGAAGTACGAGCCTACAGAGGCTCGTACTAAAAGACAAGATACTATAAGTCTAGCTTCTCGGCACGAGCCGGCAGAAGCAAGCACGGGCACGTTCGCCGGGTAGAACAACGCACTACGCAGCTGAGAGACCGAACAAACACGTCCGCAAGGAACGAGGCGCTGCGCGCGAATTCGATGCACGTAACAATTGCCAGAATTCGAACCGTCTCGATACACGTAGGAATGTCGACTCAGGCGATCGTCTTCTACCGACCCGAGCGTTGTTTACGCCGACGGATCGGGCCGGCTCGGCCTCGCTCGTCACGCGTAACGCTGAGCGTACGACACGCGGGCGCAAGCGGAGCGCGCGCGAGATCGGGTTGAAAATTAAAGATTAAATTGAACGCTTATTCCTCTTATTCCTAAACAATTATCGTATATGTATCTGCATCCCGAAGCATATCCGTGATTCTTTGCAAATAAACACTCTTGTCCAAAGCCACTGTGCTGTTACTCTTGTCAGTTCTCGTAAAAATTATGTTAGGATTATCATTGACAAATTGTTTAGTCTGCTTAATAAGTTTAGAAAGTTCCAGGAAATGGGGGAGATTATCAGGAGAAAAGGAAAAAAGATTGTTAATTATAGGAATGGACCGATTTCTAATATTTAACTGGACGTTTATATCTAATTTATCGACTATCGATACATAGATGAAAATATGTTTTTTACTGCGATCTCGTTCTCCGGACTATTTGGTGAGTCGGTTATTTGTAATTCCCCGTTATTTCAATTTTAAGTTTTAACTCCTTTACAGATGTCGATCATTTGGTTACTCATACTTCGGTATTAGGTTCTTGACTTTGCAATCTCGCGACACGCTGGGTATGATAGAAAAATCGAGAATTTAATTTTTTGTATATCTGCTGAAGATGGCCCGATGTTGGTGCCGAAACGTACGGAATATTGGATTTTGTATCCCTAAATAAATCATTTTTGATTAAACACGCACTAATTACCGCGTCTGATTCTCATCGCCAAGTTAAGTTATTGATTTTTGAATTTCGAGAGTCCTTAAGGATTTTATTTAATAGTAAGTTAATTTGTTACACAGTATTTTTAAACCAAACTGTGTAACATAAAAAATCAATACAATTAATGCTTTCAATATCATATTGCAGATTGGACCTTTCGAAATGCCTGCAAAACTTAATGACGCTATGTACAACAATTTTTTAATTAATGATTTACCTGATCTTTTGGAAAATGCACCTTTAAATATACGGCAAAACATGATTTACCAACAAGATGGAGCGCCACCGCATAATTTGCGTATTGTTCAACAAACACTGCGTGAAAAATTTTCACATAAAATAAACAAAATCATTAACTTCGACCGAACTGGCAGTCTTTATTTAAAAAGCACAACGCGTTTCAACCGAGATTCCGGTCCTTATCAAGTGCATACATTACATTAAACGCTTGCAAAACACTTCATTGTACACAATGTGGCAGCAATGAGTCTACGAACTAAAATACAGAAAAGAAAAAATATTTACGAGCTAAAGTAAAATGCAGAAAGTATAATAAGAATTATAAAAGTAGCAAAGAGAGCACAGCTTACATGTTTTGTGTGTCGAATTGTATAAAATATATAAGAGTCATATTAACAAGTGTGGTGTCCACCACCACCACCACCACCGCCACCACCGCCACCACCGCCACCACCGCCACCACCGCCACCACCGCCACCACCGCCACCACCGCCACCACCACCACCACCACCATTATACATTACGTTATATTACGGCTTTAACATGTTCGCGATACCGCAAAAGCGGTCAGTCGTCGTCGGTACCTCGTCGAGGTAAAACGTCGGAGAGAGCGTCACTTTACGTATTTCCGCGATGGCTGCAATCTACAAGAGCATGGATATCCGCGAGCGCGAGAAGGTTGCGAAAAAGATTGCGAAAACGAGCGAGTCGAATCGCAAGAAACTTCGCGCTATGAAGACCGGTAAGATCGAGAAGGACATTGAGTTGGACACGCACTTTAAGCCTCTCACCGAGCCGTTGCAAAAGATCGCTGACAAATCGATCGCGGTGAAGAAAGAAGAGCCGGAGAGTGACGCTGAGATCGAAACGTTTTCCGAGGATGCAACGCCGAGAAAGAGAAAATGGTCGGATCACCCGCCGGCACCGCGTAAATCGAGCCAATCGAAACGATCGAAAGCTTCACTGGATGTGCCACCACCGATAACCTCTACACCGATAACCTCATCTCCACCGATATCATCTCCGCCATACGTAACGGCAAGAAAAGTGCAGCCTACAATAAAGTTCGAATTACCCACAAACATGCCTGTTTTTGACCTCACGGACGACTCGGAGCTCGCGACGTCTATTCGAAAGGAGTTGGAAACGCCGGAGGGTCGAGAAGCGTTGCACGATACCTTGGGTCCATTGGGCCAAGAGTACATCGGTGCTCTTATGAGCGCCAAACCAAAGAGCGATATAGATACCGTGTACGGCGTTTATCTCGGCAACGATGGAATGATGCTCGGGAATAAACGTTTCAAGGTGGACAGCATGGATAACATATACAGTACATTACGTTGGCACACCCGGTATTTACGAGTTGATCTTTAAAAACAAGCCTGATAAAAACATTTACACGGAGGAGGATATGCAAAAGTACAAGAATATCCTGTTTGAGACGAGCACTCATAGAGCCAATCACGATCCTCTCGGGCGAGTAAAGTCCAACAGGGGATACAAGTACACGAATATAATCAAGAAATTGATACCGCCCGCATCCATAAAGAAACGATCCGGAAAAGGATTATTCGCGCCTCGCGCGATGACGCTGACCGAAAATAAGATCGATTACGTGCACTGGGATGATCCCAACGAGCTGGTGGATCGTCTACGATTGCTCGACGCTTCGCGCCACGCTGGTAACAATGCCCACGACAACGAGATCCTGTCGAACATCGAGGAACTTCGCGAAGCCGGTCTTATTATAAATTGAACCGCGCGGCGCGGCTACGAATGGTTCAGAAACAGCTGTGAACGGTTAATGAGCAGAAATAGACGACAAGCCAGCGACGACGACGAAGAGCTGAAAGAACTGAAAAAACCGCTATTGAGCGATGATGAACGGAAATAAATGGCTGATTGAATGTCATTGGTTAAAGAAAGAAAAAAAGTTTGAGATATAATTTCTTTGCACGTATTATTACGCACCGTTAAAAAAAACATGACATCGTTGAAATCCGATGGACGTAACAATATCGAGAAGCGACGACTCGTCGAGGAACTGCACGCACCGGCGAGAAGAAATTTTCCCCGAAGACAGGTCATCGTGCGTGGGTACGATGACCTGTGGCAGGCTGACATCGTCGAGATGCGTCCGTACTCGCGTTTCAATAGAGGCTACCACTACATACTTACCGTCATCGATGTGTTGAGCAAATACGCGTGGGCCGTGCCACTCAAGAGTAAAGGCGGAAGCGAGACAGCTGACGTTATCGCTAAGATAATTCGAGACAGCAAGAGATGCCCAAAAAACTTACAAACTGATATGGGGAAAGAATTTTACAACGCTGACGTGCAACGTCTCATGAGAAAACACGGCATCAATCATTATTCTACATATTCGGTTATGAAAGCATCGGTCGTCGAGCGATTCAATCGCACGTTGAAGAACGATATGTGGAAGATGTTTACGCTCAATGGGACTTACAAGTGGGTCGACGCGTTATCGCGACTCGTGTCGGATTACAACGCGCGCAAGCATCGAACGATCGGCGTGCGACCCGTTGACGTTACTCCCGCGATCGCCGAAAGACTCTTGAATACGGTGTACAACGAGATAAAGATCGCGGGTCCGGCAAAGTTCAAAGTAGGCGACCCGGTACGCGTCAGCAAGTACAAGACAATTTTCGAGAAAGGTTACACACCGAATTGGACGACCGAGGTTTTTAAAATTGTTAAAGTGCAGCGTACTAATCCCGTTACCTATCTACTCGAAGACTATCGAGGAAAATCTGTCACCGGAGGATTCTACGAGCACGAGCTGCATCGCGCGGTCTATCCGAACGTGTATCTCGTGGAGAAAGTACTTCGCAGGAGAGGTGACGAGGTTTATGTGAAATGGCTGGGATTCGACGGATCGCACAATTCATGGATACACAAGGACAACGTGATTTAATATATAGAGACATTTATTTGTACTGTATAAAAAATATGTATTACATACAAGTGTAAAATATAAGTATAAAATATAAGTAAAAAATATGTATAAGACGAAATATCAAATATGATATATAAGTATAAAATATAAAATATAAAATATAAAATATAAATATAAAATATAAAATATAAAATATAAAATATAAAATATAAAATACATTTAAGAAAAAATATGTAGAAAATAAAATATGAAATACATAAGTATATAATATGAAATATTAAATCATTTTTTATTATCCCATCTAATATAATATCTTTATTAACATCATGTCCAATATAAAACATTATATTTCATACATTGCATACATACATACATACTTACATTACGTTATACGTTATATTACATACATTATACGTTACGTTATACTTTACGTTATACGTTATACATTACGGTATACATTACGTTATATATTACGTTATACGTTATACATTACGTTATATTACATACATACATACATACATTACGTTATACGTTATATTACATACATTATACGTTACGTTATACGTTATACTTTACGTTATACATTATACATTACGTTATATACATACATACATTACGTTATACGTTATACATTACGTTATACATTACGTTATACATTACGTTATATGTTACGTTATACGTTATACATTACGTTATACATTATATTACATACATACATACATACATACATACATTATGTTACAAGGGTATTCGATAATGTCCCCACGGTAACGTATCGGTCGAATCCGGTAACATGTACCGCTTGTCGTCGTACGGACTCAGAGCGATTTTCGTCTCGGACACTGTACGCACTTGGTGCAGTTTTGATCTTATACACCACTGGCGACGAGTCATTTCAATCTCGTCGTTCAGACACCGCGTGTAGTCATTGAACGTTATAGTACGCGCTACGACGTTACTCTTGACACCTTTTGCTTTCTTAGTGTTTTTTTTACCATCGACTCGCAAGGCGTACATTTTCGCCCTGAGTCCGACGAATTCGGTCATGATCGCGCCGTTATTTTCGTCTTTCATCAAACCCGGCACTTTCTTGTTCTCAAGCGGTATACCGTACGCGTTGTCGACCGGGTAATCGCTCGTATCAAACCTAGCGATATCACGTTTCATGTTATCGTACACATCCTCGCACTCTATATGGTAGATCAAACTGTCAGTGTCGGTGTACATAATTTTACATTTGTCGCTATACAGAGGAGACATGTACTCGTGATGAAATTCATACAAACATATCTTTGATATATCGAGGATACACATGCCTACGTAGATCGGTTTGTTAAATTTCACCTCGAGTTTGCGCATTTCTATTGCAACCAAATTTTCCGAAAATATACTTCTACTATGGAAATTTGGTTTAGCGATCATTGCCTCCGCGCCGTATCTACCCTCCCAATGAGTCAATAATTTTACGTCTACATGATTACGCATATTCTCCATCGTTTTCCCGAAAACCGCGTTATTCATCAGTTTATATAAATTCTTTTCAAAATCGTTTGTCGCGCGCGTTCTAAATCGGGTGTTTAATTCGATGTAATCGCGGAGCCATGGAGATTGAGCGAATTGCAATACGCGATGTATTTTTGTAACTCGAAGGCCATGGCGCGTGCATTGCTGAAGGTTGCGATAGTGTATGACGTAGCGCTTCTTATCGCACACAGTTGCAAGGAGCTTGACCTGCCGCTTGCCTGGCGGCTTATCGCGCGTCGGACAGAACGGTAGGTCAGCGTGCGCGTCGTGTTTATTTTGTGGGTACTCCAGATCGACCTCGAGAATATAACCTGTGGGCGAATTCGTATCGATCGCGCTAAAATCAAAATTCGAAACGTCTTCGATCCATCGAAAATCGGCGTACGGTAGTGGTTGGCACATTGCCCAACCGTACAAGTTGTTTACGTCGAAATACATTAGGTACGACGATGGTTTCGATGGATCGTACGACTGCATGTATTTGTTATTGGCTCGCGCGTATCTGCCTGAACATTGACTCATTCCACCGCGAATACCGCGTTCGATAAACATAACCATATCTATATCGGTTAGCAGTTCGAAATTTACGCTAGTATGTTTCAACATGGCGTCCCATGTGAAACCTGGCAATGTGTAGTAATAAGCGGGATCTAGTCCGTAACTTTTGATGCAACTGTCACGGAAATTTTCGAAAACGGCCAATAACAAGACATCTGTTTTTAAATACAGATCGCTGTATTCACCCAAGGTTCGAACGGAGAACCGCTGCCATACGTTCACGGCGTGCGCGTAATCACTCTCGGATACAATGTCACCGACCAATGAACTGTAAAATGATTTGCGTGGCGGTAAACGCGTGTCCTGCAACTTGTCCACACAATCCACGTATTCGTACGGAAAGACACCTTTTCGCGTCAATAGTTCTAAATCGTGGACTGATAATTCAGAAAATTTGGAACGTACAATTTTCAATTTGTCCTTATCGAGGAAGGATGCCAATTTTTCGAGACTAGTGTTGAGAAATTTTAACGAATCGATGAACCGTAACTTTATATTGTTTCGCGAATCTGATTTGTCGGCGGTGTCTTTAACGTGTTTCGTGAACGAGATATATTTTTCTTTAGTTAACGGTAGTACATCGATCGAACCTTCGAACGCGGCAGCTATTTCCTTTATGATAAAATGTGCGTCATAGCCAGATAAATTATGAAAAACTATGGGAATGAAATATGAGTCTTTATAGTTGAGATTGCAGTTTGAATGCGCGGGACCTCTGTAACGACCGGTCAGATGGCAATGATCGCGTACTCGCTCCTCGTCGTCGTCCGGCGCGAACGGTTTTTCGCAAATGTGGCAGTGCGTCGCGCTGTGAAACGCATGCCACTGTTCTTTCGAGAGCGTTTCCATGAGGACATTGGCGGATAAAATACCTTTTACGCGATGCGCTATTTCTTCGAGTTCGTTGGCGAACCACGCGACGCAATCCTTATCGCGGCGAAACCGATACGTACATAACGATTCGTCGTACGAGCACTGCACGTAGTATCCTATGCTAAATACCTCGTGGTGTTGATATGCGTACGTCGACGTTCTCTCATCCACGTCCAGCTTCTCTAGGGTGCATTCGAGATCGGCGTACACGACGAACGGAAGCCGCTCCTTCCTGTTATAGTTGCGGAAGCTCAGCCATTTGTCGTCCTCACACGGTAGTCGGATGGCGCAGTCGTTCATCTCACCGCAGTCTACCGTGTGCAATTGCAACTTGTTGCTCGTGTGGAAATAGTGTAGACATCTGCAAAAAATTTTTATTTTTTTAAATAAAAATATAAAATATCGTATACTTTGATTTTTAAATGTATACTCACCGATCGCAAAAGTATTTCTTGTGTCCTTTCCTACCGACTTGCGAGCTTACGAGGCGGGACAGGTTCTTTGTCCACGCGAAATGTCCCACGTTGTAGTCTCGCGAGTCTTGCACGTACAGCAGATTGACGTGCTTTTCTCTCTTCCGGTCGGTGAGCCGTATCGGTAGAACGGTTAGCGTTTTATGTCCCTCGATGGTGTAGACATTTATCGATACGTCATTGAGTCGTTCAAATGTACTAATTCCTTTCAGAGACATAGGAAACTCAATGTCTTGTACATTTAACACGATTGTATAATGCGGGTACAAGGATACCCGTTCCGCATTCCTTTCGACTGGATACAGCGCGGCGACCACCGACCACGCGAAACACGCATTGTCCGTGGACCGGACGTTAATCACCGCTTTCTTCCTCAATATCCCTTGCGGTAATTCCAGGTGACATCCCGCGCGCATAGGATCATATCTGTTGATATTAATTGTAAGATCGAGGATACGCGATAGCGCCCACCCGCTATCTCGCTCCTGGAACTCTTCGAGTTTCGCCAGTGTGGGTTCGATTACGTGTCGCTCGTACCACTCGCGCATATCGGATGTACGAAAGAGAGCATAGTTATTCGTGTTCATACTCTTATTGTCACGTTTATCGCCCGTCACAAACTCACCGTTGAACACAGTGTTCACTTTCACGCTGTTGTGTCTGTTTATAGCGTCTTGCACTTTCTCGAGCACTACACTAGCAGCGTCCACCATAAATTGTCGCGGTTCGATATAGTCTGTGTTAATCACCGCACCAGTCCGTATACGGTTTTCGAACGCGGCATCGATCTCTCGCCAAACGAGTCTTTCCGCGTTATTGCCGCCACCACTACTGGTGCCCGCGACCACCAAATCACCACCGCTGTGTACAAAACGTCTGTCTAATTGAATTCTCGCACCCTCGAGTAGTCTGACATTCGACACCAATATATGTCTATCCCCAGGCCAGAGCCGCGGACGCTTGGCGCGACTATGCTCTTCGAGCCGTTCAACGGTTTCCTCGCATCGCTGTGCCCACGTGAAATACTCGCTCAGGGTAGCGACTTGGCGCGACTGCTCCAACAGTTCGCGCGCAATTTTCTTGAGGTTTTCCATGTTTTTGAGTTTTATAGTAATGTTTTTTTACATCACGTCACACCTCTACGGAGCACTTGCACGCGACTCGGCCGCACCGTACACACGATCGTTTGTACTCTTGAACGTGATAGCGCATACACGTTAAATGATGAGCATCGAAGCGTGCGACATCTTTATACGTCTCCAGCAAGATATCAAAATTATGACGCTCATCATAACCTTTATAAAGTGTTTTTGTATGGTTAGGATCGTTCACACACGCACAAGTTAGATATCGCGAGGTGTCTATCACCACCACTTCGATACACCTCCCAATACCTGTATCAAGTTGAATGTATACAAACTTTGCGTGTCCCAACGCAACACATTCATCAATTTTGTCCGCCCATAAAGTAATATTTCCTAGTAGGGAACTGTCATGTCTCTTAAGCAACTCTTTTTCCTGCAGTATAAACTCATCTCGCAATCGTCTATACACTTCGCGTCTCACGTGATAAGGCCAATCATACGGAGATCCAGTGTCAATGACGACCCTTGGTTTGATTGCACGTTCACTATTGGTTTCGCGTACACCAAGTCCACGGTCACGACATTGCACCTGCGATTCTTGTTGCACATTCGTTTGTTCTTCAAAATCCTTGTATAAAGTTCGGTAAATATCGGAATATTTGCTCACCCATTCCATCCAAGAGAGATCATTGTTGTTACTATTGTTAACTAAGGTGTAATATTTCGGCATGTTGCTGGAGTAAAGGCGCGCACTTTATGTCGTCTCTCTCACACTTCTACGGAGCACTTGCACGCGACTCGACCGCACCGTACACACGATCGTTTGTACTCTTGAATGTGATAACGCATACACGTTAACTGATGAGGATCAAAGCGTGTAACATCTTTATAAGACTCCAGCAAGATATCAAAATTATGACGCTCATTATAACCTTTATAAAACGTTTTTGTATGGCTAGGATCGTTCAAACACGCACAGGTTAAAGATCGCGAGGTTTCCGTCACCACCAATTTGATGCACCTCCCAATACCTGCATCAATGTCAATGAATAAACTCTCTGCGTGTCCACGCTTGATCTTGTCATAAATTTGTATTGTCCATTTATATATGTCCTTTGCACTGTAAAAGTCGTGATCGTCTTCTATACACTCATTCCGCATTCGTGTATACACTTCGCGTCTCACGCGATAAGGCCACCCACTAGGAAACGTAATTGCGCATCTATAGACTTGCGGTTTGCGTATGCGTTCAGTGGTTTCACATAACTCAAGTTCGTGGATGAAGCACCGCATCGGCGATGCTCGTTGCACTTCCGGTTCTCTTTGCCGATCCAGCGCGAGCTGCCATAAAATATAAAATATATCGTAAAACTCATCCCCTATGCGTTTGGAGCACTTCCTATAATACTTGTCATGGCTACGTAAGTAACGTCTTCTCAGCATGTTGCTCGCGTACACTTTATATTGTTCGATTCACGGCAATGTTTTTTTTTTCAATGTACACAAATTGGGCACATATTGCATGGAAAGATTTGATATACCGGAAGTCTGCAATTAGAGCAAGACCGACCTTCTATCGCGTCGTACAGCTCAATCACATGTTTTCGCACAACATACATATATCCGTAATCTGTGTCCGCTATTCTTACCATGCACGATGCACATGCAACAAAACTGCCACCCGTGGTGTAGTAACAATATATCGCGCAAAACTTGGTGCGTCCATTTAGCGAGCAAATTTCTGAGTGCGACACTATTTTTTTGGTGGTTTCAACAAGATCATCTCCTGAAAGGTCACTGATGTAATCACTGTCATCCGACAACGCGTGTTCTTCGTCAGATGATTCGTCTACTATTGCCGCAGCCTTCCGCCTACGCGGATAAGGCCATCAGGATCCAAGTAGGGATTGAGAGGGGAGAGCGGACTGGTTTTTGGCAGCTTGGTTTTGTTTGTCAGCGCTGCGAGTTCGTGGGGAAACAACTCGGCTTGCATGGTTTTGAGCCAGTAATGTTTAGCTCGTTGAATTTCTTCAGGTAACAAACGTGTAGAGTAGCCATCAATAGGCAGGGTGGAGCGTCGTCTCAATAGGAAGCGGTACAGGTACGCGGTAATTCGGAGTAATTTAGGCCAGGAAGAGAAACGCGACGAAAGATCCCAGCTCGGTGTCGCATAGGCGGTGTGAGCGGGTTGTTCTCGGCGCTCCTCGAGGGGGATTTCTGGTGGTAATGGAGGGCACGTATTCGGCCAACAGTCGGGTGGTTGGCGTAGCCATAAAGGGCCTGACCACCATAAACTGTGAGTTTGTAACGCGTCGGGAGCGATGCCGCGGGACGCGCAGTCTGCAGGATTATCGTGCGTCGGGACGTGACGCCACGAGGCCTCAGGAAGCTGTGATTGGATGGCGGAAACACGATTGGCTACAAAGGTTTTCCATCGAGATGGAGATTGCTTCAGCCAGGCTAGGACAATCTGAGAGTCTGTCCAACAGACGGTCTCGAGGTGGGGTAGCTGAAGAGCGGTACGAACGTATTGGATTAGGTTAACGAGTAGGTGAGCTGCTTTCAACTCCAGGCGGGGAACACTTAAAGTTTTGAGTGGGGCTACCTTTGATTTGGCCATAACGATTGAGACCAAAACGGAGCCGTCCACATGGAAGAGTCGAAGGTACACGGCGGCTGCAAATGCCTTCGTCGAGGCATCGCAAAAGCCATGAAGGGAACAATGAATGGTGTGAGGTCCATGTTCGGTCCACCGCGGTATCTTGATCGCATTAAGGCTTGGAAGTTTGTCTCGATATTCTGTCCAGTCATTTAGCTGTTGGCTGGGAAGTTCCTCATCCCATGTGCATTCAAGCAACCACAAAGTTTGCATAAAGATTTTCGCGGTTATAATGACGGGTGTGGCCCATCCTAAAGGGTCAAAGAATTTCGCGATAGTTGAAAGGACCATTCGTTTTGTATTAGACGGAGAGGAAGGTATGGAAACACGAAATTGGAAAACGTCGAGCGATGGATTCCAAGTGATTCCTAAGACTTTGATTTGCTCGTCGTCCTGAAGGACTTTGTGAGTGGCTAAGCCATGATCGGAAGGATCGATGTCTGACAGAAGGTCAGATGAGTTGCTTGCCCATTTTCGAAGGCGGAAGCCGCCTTTATCAAGGAGCGCGATTAATTGGTCACGGGTTTGACGCGCGAGAACGGGATCATCGGCACCGAACGCAGCATCGTCAACATAGGTTTGACGGAGCAAGACGAGCATCGCTAGTGGAAACTCGGCTCCGTGATCAGTGGCTAGTTGCTCTAAAACGCGGAGAGCGAGGTATGGAGCGGCAGCACTGCCGTAGGTAACTGTCAATAGGATATATTCCTTCACAGGCTCGTCTGGCGACGGTCGCCATAAGATGCGCTGGTAGGTGATGTCGCGTGCATCGACCAAGATCTGGCGATACATTTTGACGATGTCAGCGATATAAATGTACCGGGGCTGACGTAACAGAATGATGACAGTAGGCAAATCCTTTTGGAGTTTTCGTCCTATTAACATGTGGCTGTTTAGCGACATGCCATTAGTGGTTGGAGAAGAAGCGTTGAATACTACGCGCAAACGAGAGGTCGCACTGTCTTCTCGTAAGACGGCATGATGCGGGATGTAATACGATTGTGGTAGCGCGGTAGCTTCATTGGGTGAGACTTCGATCATGTGACCGAGTTGCTCGTATTCAGCGAGAAATTCGCGGTAGGCTGAGGCTAGATTGGAATCTCGCTGGAGTCGGCGTTCCAATTGATGGAACTTCGCTAAGGCAATAGAGCGGGACTCACCTAACGGTATAGGCGGTCCGGTTTTAAACGGTAATCTAACCACATACCGTCCTTGCGGAGTACGGGAGTGAGTGGCTATGAAGTGCTCCTCACATTGGCGTTCCTCAGGGCTGAGATGAGCCTTTTGAGGAATCTCCTCGACTTCCCAAAATCGACGGATGTCGAAATCAAAGGCCTCGTAAATATCACCGTGGTAAACGGATACGGATGATGGAGAGGTCGGAGGTGGTGCGATTGGACCGGAGATGATCCAACCGAGGGTAGTGTTTTGCGCGGTTGGTTCGTTGGCGGAACCTTTTCGAACACCGTCAAGCACGAGCATGCCGAATAAGTCGGCCCCTATGATGACGTCAATCGGATCGGGACTCATGGGTTCACTGTCGGCAAGATTGAGCCCGGCGATGTGCTTCCATTGACACACCGTTTCGATTCGACTCGGGATATATTTTGTTAACGACGGAAAGATTAGCGCGGTAGTCGAGTAAGCAGGTGCATCGCGAGACGCAGGGGTTATCGTAATTTGAGCAGCGTGTCGCACAACTGACTGGGTTTCAAAGATACCCGTAACGAAAACTGCTCGTTTAATTTTCGGTAATCGGAGGGACTGTGCAAGCGATCCAGTCATCAACGTTGACACAGATCCTTGATCGAGTAATGCGCGGACAGTGACGTAACGACCGGAGTTAAAGTGTACGCGAACGCGTGCGGTGGCGAGTAAAACTTTAGAATTTGGCGCTACGGTTTTTGAGATCAAATGCGTTGCAATCTCATTGGTTTTCTTTTCGGTACTGGCGGGAATTGAGACAGAAACGGATTCAGTCTCGATCGGCTTGACTATGTTATCGAAATGTAACAACGAATGATGTCGCTTTTGACATTGTCGGCACGCATGAGAACTCGTACATTCTCTCACATTATGTTTGGTACTGAAACAATTCAGACAGCGCTTATTTTTTCTGATGAAGTCGGAACGTTGGGATGGAGTTTGCTTTAAAAACGCGGGGCACTAATAAAGCAAATGATTCTCTTTACACAGAGCACATGCGAACGGAACTGCGGAAGCAGAGTGCGACGCAAGTGCTTTTTTCTTCGCGGGTTCCACAGATTTTTCTTTTGTCGATGGCAAGATCGCTTCTAAGGCGCGAATGCGCGATTCGAGAAATTGATCTAATTCACGATAACGAGGGTAATCCATGGTGTCCCCTAGCTTGAGTTCCCAAGCTTTTCCCGACGATTTATCAAGCTTTTGAGCAACAAGAAAAACTAGCAAATCATCCCAATGTTCGACAGCTCGACCGAGATGTTTGAGAGCTTGAATTGACGCGTTAGTTTGATCGCGAAGGTTCCGAAGATCTTTGGAGGTTTCTGCGGTAAGTGACGGAAGATTTAATAGGCTTTGTAAATGAATCGTTATGATGCGACGTTTATTATCGTAACGAGAGACGAGAATATTCCACGCGACGTCGAAATTGTTATTGGTAATCGCAAGATGTTCGAGCGCGGTACTTGCATCCCCTTTTACACATGAGCATAAATAATGCATACGCTCAACATTCGATAAGCTTGGTTCGTTATAAACCATTGACTTAAAACGATCGCGGAAATTCTCCCATTTGTCGAAGCTCCCGTCGAATGTAGGTAGGTTGATCCTCGGTAGATGCGATGTTGCACGGTATGAATCAGAAACGCCACTTACGTTACGTGAAGTTGCATTGGGAGGATCAGTCTCGTGGGCTTCAAGTACCTCAGCCATGAAGTCCGCAGCCTCGTAGTAAGCGTCCTCACAGGCGATGATACGATTCTCGGTGAAGTAGACATCGGTAGCTCTCAATTTGTCGTCGGCAAGAAGTTCTATTTTGCCATCCAGCTCTTGGCATTTAGCGAACATCTCCTTCAATGTCGTGAGACGTTGTCGGGTGACGGCTGTTGTCATCTTAGCTTGACCGAGCTTCTTATAATTAGGCAGCACTCGAGCGATAGAATTTATGAGTTGCTTTTGTGTGGCAAGAAGCTCTTCAACGGTCGACATGGCGAAAATAATAATTTTCAATAATAGGACCGTGAAAGTCACAAACAGGTTTTTTCTCCTTGGCAGCGATCCGGCTCGAAGGACCAAAATGTTTGTTGCTGATGGTTGCTGATACAACCTTGACAAAGGTTCGCACACCAAGGCGGAAGGACTTTGAAATAACGGCTCCAAATTATTGAGATAAAATATATGTAGTTTAATGTCAATGTTGGCGGTAGAGGCGAGCGGTATCACAAATTGCACTTACGATGCGGTTAAATGCACGCACTCTTGTCTTTGGTATTACGGAGACGACAACGGTATTTGAAACACGGTACTGAGACGAAGCACCGCGACGTAAACTCGTTCGCGGGCGACAGAGCTCGGAATTCGCTCTGAGTTCGAGGCGCACGTGGAGATGCACTCAGATGCACGTCGCACAGCCGGTACGGTCCTCGCGTGTAATGCAGGGAACCGATCTCACGAAAAGGCGTAGGCGCGTTATCTCAAAATGCACGTTACAATTGCCAAATTCGAACCGTCTTTGTACACGTAGGAATGTCGACTCAGGTGATCATCTTGTGCCGACCCGAGCGTTGTTTACGCCGACGGATCGGGCCGGCTCGGCCTCGCTCGTCACGCGGAACGCTGAGCGTACGGCACGCGGGCGCAAGCGGAGCGCGCGCGAGATCGGGTTAAAAATTAATATTAAATTGAACGCTTATTCCTAAACACAAAGGAAATAGCCCTACGGTCCAAGCTTGGATCTTAGGCAGTTCAATATAATTATTTTCAATATGTATTTAATACGCGTATTTTCCAACATATTAAACTGCGCGCCGATTATTTGTCGGACTTAAAACACAGCTATTGTTGGAACATTAGAAATTCCCTCTCCCTTCCCTAATTAAATCGATATCGATTTAATATTAAAATCACTGTAAAAACTTATTGCGAAAAATATTACCCCAGCCAGGGTTCGAACCTGGAATCTCCCGCATTCCGTTCGGGTGTCTTTACCAATTCGACTACCAGGGCATGTGGTAATATTTATCGCAATAACCGGATAACAATAATTTGAACGTCTTTCTCAGGCGACGTGAATAAACAATATATGTTAAGACCGTTAAGATATAAATCAATACAAAGGAAATAGCCATACGGTCCAAGCTTGGATCTTAGGCAGCTCAATATAATTATTTTCAATATGTATTTAATACGCGTATTTTCCAACATATTAAACTGCGCGCCGATTATTTGTCGGACTTAAAACACAGCTATTTTTGGAACATTAGAAATTCCCTCTCCCTTCCCTAATTAAATCGATATCGATTTAATATTAAAATCACTGTAAAAACTTTTAAGTCCGACAAGTAATCGGCGCGCAGTTTAATATGTTGGAAAATACGCGTATTAAATACATATTGAAAATAATTATATTGAGCTGCCTAAGATCCAAGCTTGGACCGTATGGCTATTTCCTTTGTATTGATTTATATCTTAACGGTCTTAACATATATTGTTTATTCGCGTCGCCTGAGAAAGACGTTCAAATTATTGTTATCCGGTTATTGCGATAAATATTACCACATGCCCCGGTAGTCGAATTGGTAAAGACACCCGAACGGAATGCGGGAGATTCCAGGTTCGAACCCTGGCTGGGGTAATATTTTTCGCAATAAGTTTTTACAGTGATTTTAATATTAAATCGATATCGATTTAATTAGGGAAGGGAGAGGAAATTTCTAATGTTCCAACAATAGCTGTGTTTTAAGTCCGACAAATAATCGGCGCGCAGTTTAATATTTTGGAAAATACGCGTATTAAATACATATTGAAAATAATTATATTGAGCTGCCTAAGATCCAAGCTTGGACCGTATGGCTATTTCCTTTGTATTGATTTATATCTTAACGGTCTTAACATATATTGTTTATTCACGTCGCCTGAGAAAAACGTTCAAATTATTGTTATCCGGTTATTGCGATAAATATTACCACATGCCCTGGTAGTCGAATTGGTAAAGACACCCGAACGGAATGCGGGAGATTCCAGGTTCGAACCCTGGCTGGGGTAATATTTTTCGCAATAAGTTTTTACAGTGATTTTAATATTAAATCGATATCGATTTAATTAGGGAAGGGAGAGGGAATTTCTAATGTTCCAACAATAGCTGTGTTTTAAGTCCGACAAATAATCGGCGCGCAGTTTAATATGTTGGAAAATACGCGTATTAAATACATATTGAAAATAATTATATTGAGCTGCCTAAGATCCAAGCTTGGACCGTATGGCTATTTCCTTTGTATTGATTTATATCTTAACGGTCTTAACATATATTGTTAATAAATTAAAAGTTGTAATTTTTGAAAATCCTGAAGGAAATCCCCTGTTTGCCCACATAACTTGTATTATTTGCAAGCAAAAAATTAAAGTCAGCGTGGCTATTGGAAAGTATGGACGGAAATGGATTTGTTCAAATTTCAATTCTTATTTTAAAACCCATTTTGAATGGGAACTAAATGGATCGGATAAATTGAAACAAAAGCCCACACAAGAATCCCTCAAAACTGTCTCAATTCTAGAATTTGTAAATGTCAAAAATCCAAAGAAAAATGTTACCAGTGCCGATACAATAGATGTGGATGACGTATCTACAATAAGTGGCCCTCTAATAACTAGTCAGTCTACTTTGGAAACTAACGCTGATTTGGAGTCCAGCCTCCAAGATCTTGTTACGGAGCGAGAAAATGCTGTCGTTTATCGTTTTGTAGGTGAGTCCCTCCTACACCTGAGGTGTAGGGAGTCCCTCTATTGCAGAATTCAACAGTGATTCTTACCCCAATTTAAACAGCACTAGAGCGTCAGATTCTAACGACTTAATCATTCAGGATTTTTTTGAGAACGGTAAACAATTCCATGAGGCGGAGAATTCTGCCGTTCTTTTAAAGCCTCGTAACATTTTCACAATAATATATGTAATGAAGCAAATTGCAATTTGAATGATAGCATTAACAAAAAAGTGGAATTACACATGGCTGACGAAAAACATGCAGATTATATAAGTCCGAACAAAAGACGGCGGCTTTCATATAATTAGAATAAAAATACGGTAATTATTTACAAAAAGACCGCACCAGCCAATGACCTTGACCTTGACATATGTTGTCAAGGTCACCCTTCTGAGTGACCTTCAGAAAGTTTTAGCCGGCGGTCATTGTTTATTAAAAAGTTATAAACAAAAAGAGTTTGAAAAATATAGCAGTTTTTGGAGTATTGAAAGGCATAAACGACCTTGACCTTGACACATGTTGTCAAGGTCACCCTCCTGAGTGACCTTCAAAAAGTTTTGAAAGGAAAGTTATTTAAGGCAGAGAATAGAGGGTATGTGCTTCAACTTACAAGTGTGTGCTTTGTATGTGCTTTAACTTACAAAGCACACACTTGTAAAGCGCGTCACTAACCTATAGGTTAGTGGCGCGCTTTAAAAGTGTGTGCTTTGTATGTGCTTCAACTTACAAGTATGTGCTTTGTAAGTTGAAGCACATACTCTCTATTCTCTGCTTTAAATAACTTTCCTTTCAATATACCAACAATTCACTGCTTTAAATAATTTTCCCCACTAAATTCTTTTTGTTTATAACTTTTTAATAAACAATGACCGCCAGCTAAAACTTTCTGAGGGTCACTCAGGAGGGTGACCTTGACAACATATGTCAAGGTCAAGGTCGTTTATGCCTTTCAATACTCAAAAAAACTGCTATATTTTCAATTTTCTTTTTGTTTATAACTTTTTAATAAACAATGATCGCCGGCTAAAAACTTCTGAAGGTCACTCAGGAGAGTGACCTTGACAACATATGTCAAGGTCAATGTCATTGGGGGGTGCGGTCTTTTTGTAAATAATTACCAAAAATACGAATATGAGTCAAGACCGTATGGATATATCTAATAATAATTTATTAGTTGATATCGGCTTTATATTGTGCAACATTCCAATATATATGTAGATATACAGGGTGTTACTAAAAGACCGCCCACTAACGACATAGCGGTATTCCTTGTCAAAAACTGAGTCGAAAAGTCCTGAACCACTTTTTTCTATAATGCTTAACAAAGCCGTAATCATTGAGTAAAATTAGTCCAACCAGCGTCGTTCTTTAGCCGGGCGAACGTCGGTGAGCCGCGCGCCTGATAGTGTGCGTGAGCGCTCCGCCGCGCAACGCGTGGCGGCACGGCGGCATGACGGCACGGCCGCGGTCGGCCGCGGCAGCCGCGCTATTCTTTCGCGCGCGTCGCGTACAATATTCTTACGCATTGTAATAATAGAAATAATTTTTTCTTGCACTAAAAATCACTTTTTACTCTTGTCAGAAGTACCTCCTTGCAGAAAATTTTGATAACGGATAAAATTTTCGCCAAGACATAACTATTATTAACATATGAAAATCTAAACAAGCACAAAAAATTATACTTTGTATTTTACGATACAAAATTTTACAATACAAAAATTATTTTATAAACAATCCGCTTCGTTAAATATCTTTGCGTTAACTTAATTTAAATTATAACACAAAACACTTATTGAATCTTTCTGCAAGGTTTGCCCAGTTACTCAGAAGTAATAAATTTTTTAAGGGAAATTTACTGTAACAATTAGATATTTAAATAATCTCGTACTTAAAAGGAAATGCAGTAAAAATATTATTAAAAGATAAAGTATTCAAAAATAAATTTTTTTTATAAAAAAAAGATTTATCCCAAGTTATAAATAACGCTGTCCAGATGTACAATTTTTTTGAAACTTAAGGCAAATAAGAGCAAACCGCCGAGCGAACAATATTAATTTTTATAGCGAATAATAAATAATAACACGTTTAATAACTTAAAACAAAATACAATACAAACGCTTCTGTCTTAGTTTGGACGCATAAATAAAAGTGAAATGTTATCGTATTCATAAAACATTGGTCAGCGGTAAAGTTATTGGAAAAGGTTGAACATAAGGTAAATTACGCGATAACTGCTGCCTTTTAAATGAAACGAAATTGAAAAGTTAGCTGCAATTCGTATAAGTTTTTTCATAAGGATGTAAGTTCACTTACAGACAGTGCACTATCAATCTCGTGATAATTTACCGTGTCTCGTTTCAGTAATGAAACAATGCTTATGAGTGATCAGCGTACGGACTGAAGGCCTAGGTTCAAGCGCAAGGTGAAATAAGTACACACAAATAACATAAAGCATCATATAATAAAATAACACTAGTAAATAAAAGAATAAATAAATTAATAAATTAGTGAATAAAAAATCTTTCTAATAATTATTTTTCTATTGTCGAGAGACCCACAAAATTGGCAACAGTATTCTGTTTTTTTATGAACTTACTTTTATTTATTTATTAGTGTTACTTTGTTATGTTGATGCTCCATGATATTGTCTCTGTACTCATTTCCCCTTACGTTTGAGCATCAGCCTTCAATCCGGGCGCTGATTTTAACTCATAAGCATTGTTTTGTTACTAGTAGGTAGTCTATGAGACCCCCCAGGGGTCTATGGGGCCGCTTGTGGCCTCATAGATACGGGCAGTAGCGCGCCCGGGGTGCCGAGCTCATCAGTAGCGGAACCCCTCATGTGGTGAGGGCCCGGGGGGCGCCAGGGACATTACGTCACTGGGGCCCGCGAGGTAGGTGGCCTCTATAAAAATCGCCCGGCCGGTCGGGGCCGTGAGGGTTATAGCCTAGGCTCTCCCAACCGACCTATGGGAAGGAAAACCCAGACAGAAAACCGGGGGTCCGGCAACCTCGCTTAGGAGTCTGGATAACCTCGGTTATCCAGCTCCAATCGCCGGTAGGGGATGGCGACCCCGACTTCAAACGCCCGGCCGGCCGGGGCCGTTAGGGGGGAGCTTGCTCCTCCCACCGCGCTGCGGGGTGGGGATTGGGGTAGGGGGTACCCCCGTCTCGAAGCGGGCAGGGATGCCGTCCCGCTGAGAGGGAGGGGAAGATCCCGCTCTTCGGACCCATTGCACGCCGGTGCTCCGGCAGGGGAAGAGAGCGGGATTACCTTTCTCGTCCCGGGTGTCGGACGTGGTCCGGGATCAGAAACGGGGAGGAACCCACACTCACGGCTGCACGCCGGGGACGTGGTCCCACGGTCCGTGAGCGGTGGAGGGTCGTCTGGGCCGCTTGGACGTATTCCGAGGTCGGGGCCAAGCGACCTGGGAAGATGGACCGCCCGGGCCGCTTTGTGGCTCGGACGGTTCGGCTGCCTAAGCAGCAGTGAGGGGCGGGCAGGCCGGGCTCGATAGCTTTTTAGCAACCGGCCTAGGGGAAGGAAAACCCCGAAATCAAACCATACACACACTCACACACTACACATTACACTCACAATCGGGTCCGCGGGCTTCCGCCGGGGGCCTCCGGGGGCTCGGGTTGTCGTGCGCGCGTCGTGGCAGAGGGTACAGCGGTTAAACAGGGTTTCGACATTCCCTGGGCGCCCGATAGTACAGGGGCCCGGGTCGGCCTAACCAGCATGACCTGGCTGCCCCACCAGCGGGCGAATAATCTCGCGGGGGCGAGTACTGCCGGTTGGTGACCGGACGGGACCGTGCTCGTCTTCGCGGGGGCCGCCGCCGAGGCCACTGTCCTTCGCGCGTTCGACGCTCCTGGGTCTCCCGGATCCCCCGGTATGGGGCTTCGCGGGCCCGTGTACACGCACACATACTTACACACAGACACACAGACGAAAAGTCTAGGAGGCAGGGAAAAAAATAATGAAATGTCAGAGTCAAAGAAATTAGTGTCCAAAAATGTCGAACAGAGGTCCGGGGTTTCCCAGCCCCAAGTGAGTGTGGAGAGACTCGCGGATAACGCGAAGTTTCTCAAGGAAAAGCCCGCGCCGAAGAGCGTGCAGGAGAGGCGGGCGAGAGAGGCGGCCAGCGTTGCTGAACCGGTCAGCGGTACGTCCGCCGGTTCGCGAAGCGGCTCACCCGACGCAACGGGTGAGGGGGAGAAAAAGGCGGGCGGGGGGGTCTTTTCCAGGGCCAAGGAGGACGTCGCGGCCCTGGATAGGATGATCCTCCAGTTGAGGGGAGGGAGATCCCCCCGGCGTCCAAGACGGAGGAGACGCGGGGCCGTAAGCCCACGGAGGGGGCCTACTACGTGAAGAGGCTCGAGGAGCAGAGGCGGGAAATCGCCGGTCTTCTCGAGGAATTACGGGGCGTCGTAGACGCATCGACGCCCGTAGACCTGTCAAGGAACAGGAAGGTCCTCGAGAGGAAGGCGATGGAGGAGTACCGCCTGACTCCGCTGGAGACCCTGCCGGGGATCATCCTGGAGGGCGTCCGCAACATCGACCGGGTGGTCGACAAGTCGGGCAACCTTCAGGACCCCCTGCAGGGGGTGTTGAATAGGGCCGCGGCGAGCATCGCGGCCGCGGTCGGGCACTTGGCCCAAAGGCAGGCGGGCTCGGCCTCGAAGGAAGAGAGGGACGCGGAGCTGGAGGTCCAGCAGCTGAGGGAGCAGCAAGCGCAATATGCGCTGCTGCAGAACCAGGTGCTGGAGCTGCAAAACCAGCTGCAGCAGCTCAGGGAGGAGAGGGAGTTCCCTGCAGGAGGGTCGGTCCCTCAAGTAAAAGCGGCGAGGAAGAGGGTGAGGGTGGTGTGTACCTCATTCTCTGAGGAGGGCCGGCCGCCTTCCAAGGCCCCGACCGCCCAACCCTCGGCGGAGGAAACGGCGGAGCTTCCCCCACAGCCCATGGAGGTGGGCGTGGAGGAGAGCTCCTACGAACGACACAGGGAGGAGCTCGCAAGACAGGGGCTCCCCCTCTGTATAGGCCGCCCGTTAGAGGGAGACGGGCTCTGTTGGAGGGGGCTGTACCCCCTCGGGGGGAGGCCGTTGCGGTAGGCGGGGTGGCTGCCGCCGCCGCCAGGGCGATGGAGCTGTCGGAGCCGATCCCTCAGGTCAGGGAGAGCCTGAGGGACCAAATGCTCCGACAGTTTGAGAGGATGGCGGCCTCTCAGCTGTGCCGGCTGGCGGAGGAGATGGACCGGAGGCTGGGGCGTATTGCCCCAGCGCCCGGTCCCGCGACGTCGGCGCCAGCGGGGGGAGTATTGCCGCCGCCCCCCTCCACGGCGGGGGCCGAGTGGACGGCCGTCTCCGCCAGGAAGAAGAGAAGGAGGAGGAAGAGGAGAGCCAGCCCCCCTGGGGTCGGAACGACGGGGGGGCCACCGCTGAGAGCGGGGGCGAGGGGAGGCGCCGGGGTAGGCGGGGGTCTCCCGCAGCCCCGGGGTCCTCCGCCTGTGTCAGTGCCCCGTCCCCCCGCCGGGGCGGCCGCCAGGTCGTACGCGGCGGCGGTCGCCGGCGGGGCTGGCGGTGGGGCGAAAAGGAGAGAGGGACAGGTGCCACTTCCTCCTTCGAAGCAGGCTGCGGCCGCGGTTGCGGCGGCCAGCGGGCCGGGCACTGGTGGTGCGTCCCGGAGGAGGGCCGGAGGTGGGGGGGCTACGACGACCCCACGGCTGGGCGGGTCGGGGAAACGCAGGGTGCTGAGGACGGCAGCGGTCACCCTGACCTGCCCGGAGGGAAGCTACCGGGAGGTTATGCTCCTCGTCAGACGGAGCATAAAACTCCCCGAGCTGGGGATTGAGCCCCCCTTCAATGTTAGAAGGACGGCCACCAATGCCCTGAGTATCGAGGTGGCGGGGCCGGACGGCGGCGCCAAGGCGAACGCCCTGGCCGAAAAGATGTCGGCGTTGCTGGCCGGCAAGGAGGGCGTCCGCGTCGGCCGTCCGGCGATGTCCGCTGAGCTAAGGCTCAGCGGACTCGACGATTCGGTGCTGGAGGGATAGTTGAGGGAAGCACTCGCCGCCAAGGGCGGAGTGGCCCCCTCCAGCATCGCGGTGGGGCCGCCGCGGCGGGCCCCCGACGGGCTCAATACCTTCTTTGTGAGGTGCCCGCTGGCGGCGGCGAAGGTGGTGGCGAAGAAGTGCCACATCGGCGTGGGCTGGGTGAGGGCGCGAGTCGAATTGCTCGACAAGCGCCCTCTCCAGTGTTACAGGTGCCTCGAGGTGGGCCACACTCGAGCCACCTGTAAAAATGAGGTGGACCGCACCGGCAGCTGCTACCGGTGCGGGGTAGTGGGCCACCAGGCCCGCTCGTGCACGGCCGCGCCGAAGTGCGCGGTCTGCGAGCGGGCTGGCCGCCCCTCCGACCACCGGATCGGGGGCAAGTCGTGCTCCGGCGGGAAGGGGGGAGGGAAAGGTGCAACCGCCGCCCCCAAAAAGGTGAAGGGCAAAAAGCCCAAAGCCCCCTCGGCTGGGGTGGCGGACGCAGAGGGCGCTCCCGCGCCGGCGGCGGTAGCCTCGGGGACCCGTCCCACGGGTCCCCGAGTAACAAGGGTGGAACCCGCGAATCTCAGCCTCAGGATCATAAGATCGCTGGAGGGGGAAATCGCGGGGGCCATGGGCGGAGCGGAGGCGGCCGAGCTGAGAGCGGAGGCCGCGGCCACGAATGCCGTGACGAACGCCGCTCTCGGGTGGCTTGCCGGGTTCGCGACGGGGGAGGGTTCCGAGGGTTGGGTGGACCCCCGGGACGAACCTGAGCCCCCACTCGGACCCGGCTACATCGGAGGAGGGGCCGCTTTGGCGGCAACGGTGAGGGAGGTGCCGGAGGACCCGATGGACTACACGGAAGATCAATGTCCGTAAGGGTCCCCCAGGCGAATCCGAACCACTCCCGCGCTGCCCAGGATTTATTTATCCACACGATGGCAGAGCGCGGTTTGGGGATAGTTGCGGAGCCCTACAGGGTCACAGCAGCCCACCCCTGCTGGGCCAAGGACCGCAGTGGCTCCGCGGCCATCACATGGCGGGCACTGCCACAGGCCCCCCCGTGCACTCGTGGTGAGGCCGGGGTGGGTTTTGTGGCGGTGCATTGGGGGTCCACCTCCGTCGTGGGCGTGTACACCCCTCCGAGCTGGGACCTGGCCAGGTTCGAGCGGACGCTTCACGATATGGAGGGATGCGTCCGCCGATGCCCTACTGGCCGGGTCATAGTGGCGGTGGACTTCAATGCGAAGTCCACGCTTTGGGGTTCCCCGCGCACTGACGCGAGGGGCAGCGTCCTGGAGGGGTGGGCGGCGGGGCTCGGCCTGTGTCTCATAAACACGGGCCGAGTAAGCACATGTGTGCGCCGGCAGGGGGCCTCAGTGATTGATCTCACCTGGGCGACTCCCCCTGCCGCGCGCGAGATACACAGCTGGAGGGTGGCCACGGACCTAGAGTCCCTGTCAGACCACCGATATATAGAGATGATGGTCCGGGCCACCCCTGCGAGCTTCGGCGCTCGTCCGTCCGCGCGTGCCGGCGGTGGTTGAGGGCCTGCGCTGGGCGCGGGGCCCTTGACGAGAGGGAGACGGGAGAGGCCTGGCGTTCTGCCCGCCAGGAACTCTCCCGCGCCATCTTTGCGGCCAAGAGGAAGGCCTGGGAGGAGCTCCTCGCCACGCTCTCGGAGGATCCGTGGGGGCGTCCGTACAGGCTTGTCCTGGACAAGCTCAGGCCGTGGACGCCTCCGCTTACGGAATCGCTGGCCCCCCAGTTTGTCGGTGGGGTGGTGGAAACACTATTCCCCGCCGACAGGGGAGGAGAGGTCCTCTTTCCGGAGACGAGAGCTCCGGAATGGAGGGAGGACCTGGGGGTCAGTGAGGAGGAGGTGGCGAGAGCCATCCGCGGGGTTAAGGGGCGGAAGGCCCCCGGCCCCGACGGAATCCCCGGCAGGGTCTGGGTTTTGGCCGCGGGGGAGCTGGCCGGCTGGATGCGGGATCTCTTTACCGCATGCCTGCGTGCCGGCCGGTTCCCCAAAAGATGGAAGGAGGTCAGCCTGGTCTTTCTGCCAAAGGCGGGAAAGCCCGCGGACTCCCCGTCCGCGTACAGGCCCGTGTGTCTGCTGGACGAGTTGGGCAAGATCTTTGAGAGGGTCATTGCCGAGCGCCTCGTCCGGCACCTGCTGTCCCGGGGGGAGGGAGGAGGTCTTTCCGACGACCAGTTCGGCTTCCGTGCGGGGAGGTCAACCGTGGACGCGATTAGGCGCGTCCTCTCCCGCACGGAGGCCGAGATTGAGGAGGGGAGAGTGGTGTTGGGGGTGTCGTTTGACGTCGTCAACGCCTTCAACACCCTCCCCTGGGAGGTAATAGGGAGGGCGCTAGTGCGGTTCGGCGTCCCTCCCTACCTCATTAGGGTCGTCGGAGACTACTTCCGGGACAGAGGCTTGAGGTACATGGACCGGGACGGGGTCCTGAGGATCAGGCTCGTGGAGCGCGGTGTTCCGCAGGGGTCGGTGTTGGGACCCCTGCTCTGGATCATCGCCTACAACCCGGTCCTCGGGGTGGCCCTCCCCAGAGGATGCTGGCTCACGGGATATGCAGACGACATATTCCTGGGGGTCAGCGGGGAGGGCTGGCAGGAGGCAATCAGGCTGGCCAACGTGGCGGCGGCGAGCGTGGTGCGCGCCATCCGGGCGCTGGGTCTGAAAGTGGCCCCCCAAAAGACGCAGGCGACCCTGTATTACAACGGCCGCCTCGCGGGGGGGCCACCCCCGGAAGGACTCAGCGTCCGGGTTGAGGGGACGGAGGTCCCGATCACTCCCCACCTCCTATATCTGGGGGTGTGGATCGACCGGAGAAGGAGCTTTGGCGAACACGTTTTCCACGTGGTCCTAAAAGCGAGGGCGGTGGCCAATAGTTTGGCCAGGCTGCTGCCAAACATTGGCGGGGCCAGCGGGAGCGTGCGTCGCCTCTACGTCCACTCGGTGCTGCTGTACGCAGCACCGGTGTGGGAGGAAAAGGTGGGCAGCAATGCCCGCCTTGGTGGGCAGCTGACGGCGGTCCAAAGGCTTATAGCCAACAGAGCCGCCAGGGCCTACCGGACCGTGTCACACGTGGGGGCGACTACCCTCGCCGGAATTCCCCCGATTCACCTGATTGCCAGGTCACATACACGCGTGTATACGCGGACCAAGGCGATCAAGGACGGGGGGGGGGGGGTGTCATCACGGCGAGGGTTAAGAGGGCGCTGAAGCTCCAGGCCAAAGCGGTCCTCCTGCGAGATTGGGAGGAGTTCCTCGCAAACCCCCAACTGTGGGGCAGGAGGGTCAGGAAGGCCATCCGGCCGGTCTTAGGGGAGTGGGTGGAACGTAAGGGGAAAGGCCTTACGTTCCACACGGCACAGGTGATCACCGGGCATGGGTGCTTCGGTGATTACCTGTGCCGAATCAGGAAGGAGCGCACCACGCGCTGCCATCACTGCCCGGAGGAGGCAGACACGGCGCAGCATACGCTGGAGTTTTGCCCAGCGTAGGAGGAGCAGCGCCGTGTCCTCCGGGCAAGTGTAGGAGACGACCTCGCCCTCCCGACCATCATCGCCGCGGCGGTGACCGGGGGAGAGGAGGGCGAGGTCAAATGGAGGGCGTTCGTCTCCTTCTGCGGCGTAGTCATGTCGCAGAAGGAGGCAGCCGAACGCGTCAAGAGGGGGGAAGCACTTCCCCCCTCCAGCGACAGCAACTGGAGCGACGGGGTGGGTCCGGGCCGCAGACCGCCGCCGCCACCACGGCGGCGGCGATATTTTTTACGACGGCGCAGGCCCAGGAGCGGCCCCCCCGTCACCATTCCGGTTTCGGGGGGGGGGGGGGGGGGGCAGCACATGACAGTGCTGGGAGGGAGAAGGGCACAGTTAATGCGCACAGGAGGTATCTTCTCCCCCCTTCGCCCCCCCCCCCCTCGGAACGGGAGGAGGCCGTTGTCGTCGGCGACGCCGGCCAACGGCCGTACGTACGGGTCCCCCCCCCCCAAAAAACTAAAGGGGAGACCGCGGGGGTGGAGCGGGCGTGCGGGCGGGGTTTACCGCACGCCCGCAGCATAACCCACACTTGCTAGAGGGGCGGCGGTCTGGGTGGATGTCCCCCATTCCGCCGCGGTGGTCTCAAGAGGCAGCTCCAAGGAGCCGGGGGAGACGCCGGCGGCGTCTCCTGGGTTGGCGCCCAAGTCTGGGCCTGGCGCTGGGGGGCCCCGGAAGAATCAGTGCGTTTCCCGGGGCTCCCCATGACAACGAGCGCCGTGAGGGACATCCGCAGGAGTTTTAGTGGGCAGGGTATGCATGCAGTATCGTGAGCGATGTGCATGCTATACAATCCCACACTCCCCCCGCTTATGCCTCTCCCCGGAGGCCGGGGGGGTCTTCCCCGAAAGGGGTTACTGGGTAAACCTGGGACTTTTAGCCCCAGGGATCCCAGTAGTTAAAGATTTCTCCTGCGTCAAAAAAAAAAAAAAAGAAGTATGAGAGTTTTAAATTATTTGTCGGCGTGGGGTAAGCGCGGAAGGGGGATTCCATGTAGTACCTAGAGGGACTTATAGATGGCGTTCGCGACCAAGATCACGGTCGATAATATCGATCGAGGTCACGCGATCTCTTTTACCATCTAAACTAGTCACGTGGTCTTTTTTTACCATCCGAATTAGTCCGATGGTACATACGATTGCTAACTGTACGTAGATAACATACCGAATAAGATTTAATAAGTTGTTTATCTATTATGCATATCGACCGCGATGTTAGTCGCAAGCGTGCCCTATGAGGTGTTCTCTATGCCCGGTGGTGGGGGGTGTGGGGCCCGTGGGGCAAGAACCCGGAGGGGGATCGTGCAATTGCGTTGATTGGTCCGCGCTTGAGAGGGAGGGGGAGGGGGAATTTAGGCGCGCTTGTCGGGACATAATGTAATATTTAAAATAACCTAAAGGTGTTCAGCTATAATTTATGACATCGACAATAAATTATCGTGACGTCGATTTCTTTTTTTTCTTTTCTTTTTTCTGTGGAGATCCCTTTGTCGAAGGCTTCGTGTTCGAACATGTTTGACGACGCCATTTTGGAGTTGTAACGTCACGTACTACGTTTTTTTCTCTTGCTCGACTCATTTCCCTTCGCGTACTCGATCTTTCCTCCTCCTCCTCGGTATTTTAATATTTTAAATATTTTAATATTATAAATAATTTAATTATTTTATTAGTTCCTTAAATTTATAGTTTAAGAAAGAGACATTATCGCAACGCATAATTTAAACAAGGAATAGAGGAGAAGAAGGTGGAAGGAAAAAATAATTTAAAATTGTTTACCGTGTTATTGTACATTTATTTATTCATTAACCTACTACATTATATCCCCATTTAAACAAGGGATTATATCACCCACATATATCAATAGGTCTCTCCCTCAAGGAATCATAAAAAATTTGATCTATAGCGTACACTATTCATTCACATTCTAAAATTGAATATTTATTACAAACGCCGCGCAAGATTTTAGCGGCGTCATATTTTTCGGTAATACGATCTCTTAGTAAGATACTTGCACATTCTCTACATTTCGCATCTACCTCTTTCGCTTGCGGTGCTAGCTCGACGTATACATTATCGAGACACTGTTCGAGCTCAAATAAAAACAGTACGGTTGACGGCTTCATGTACAAGCATGTGTCGCGTAACGTAAGTTTCACATTATTTTCACCGCGCATTTTAACGAGTTCCATTTTTAGTTCTCGTATAGACAGCGATGAAAATGTGGTTGACTCTATAAGTTTTTCGATGTCCGTGCGTTTTTCCATGATCATTGTCCATGTTCCATAGGGCATCGCGATTCGGTTTCCTCGGTTGTCGCCAAGGATCAATTCCACAAAAGAACTGTGTGGAAGTCTCACGCTGATCCCAATTTCCAAATACTTATAAGCAGTTGGTGTCAATGCGAATCGTCTGCTCAAGATACGAGGCGTATAACGAGGTTTATATTTATCGAGAAAACTGTAGAAAAAGAATAAAATAGATAAATGATTTATGGAAAAATAGGTTTTGGAAAAATGTATGCAAAGTAATACTTACGTATCACGCTGGTCCGATGGAGTTTTACAAGGAATTGGCACGTAATAATTCATACTTGTGCTGCTTCCCGCAGAGGAGTACATCGCTGTTGGTTACAAGATTTGAACTGCTTCCACACGGGTGACTGATGCAAGACTGAACATGTAAGGATCGCGTATGACTCATTATAAGGAAAGGGAAGGGAAGGGATTATTCCCCTTCCTTCAGCATTTCAAGCACCAATGTCAGCGCTGCTTACGTAGAAGTTATTAAAAAATTCTAAGAAATGGAAAAAAGTAAACGTTAAAGAAAACGCAAAGAAAGCCAACGCATCCTTCAAACATCTGTTAACCACTAGCAACTAATGGAGAAAGGGAAAAGGAAATAAAACATTGTAAAGTTTATATAATTTATTTATTTTTAAAAATTTTAACTCTTTCTGGCGTGACCACCAGTTAAATAATTTTAATACATTTTGTAATGCGCAATTCTTAACATGGTTTCCACATCGCATAGTATTAGTATCATCTAGATTATTTAAAGATTCGATATCTTCATAATCCGCATCCAGAGTCTCGACGATTAGGTTTTTTCTCGCATAATTTTCAACCAGATCCACCAACCATTCTAGTTTCTGACATCCCTTGACGTACACCAGAATCAGTGGCGTCTCGTCGTCATCGTCATCCTCTTCTGTACCAAGCACGGCCGATGTAATTATGCGTTCAGCCATGCTGTACGGTACGTTTCCGTCTTTCCATTGTAATCCATGGTGATTTCTAATCAACCAGGAAGCACATGACTTGTCGGATTTTGTGAGGAGACTCCACGGCATGGGGTGTGTAAAAATGTAATGCGCCAGAACGACCCCCTTTCGCAACACCGCCACCTCCTTCACGACAAATTTCATCCCGACGGTGAATCCTTGCAGATCGACAAACGTTGGCACGATCATGATGCAACGAAGGAGCGATCTGTACTGTACCTTATCGCGATGCATCTTCCTCTCTTATATCGGAATATTTGCAGATAATGCAATTTACGTGATCTTGCGCACTACGTTCGACAACGGGCTGTATTCGATTATGCGATCATGCAAAATGAGGCAATAGGCGGTAGTATTCGCGGGTACATTCTCTTTGCAGTCAAATTCTATTCGCACATCCACGGTGGCGCTCTTGACGGACTCGTTCTGTCGCGAGCAACCAATGACCACAAAAGGTCCATACGTCAGGAATGTGACCACGGTGCACAACGTTTCGTAACAGTCGAATCCGTAATAAGCTTTACGGAAACGTGTTGTGACGTGGCAGCTCCGCTGCACGTTGCAGCGTCCCCGCCGCCGCCACGGGGCGCGGAATTGTGCTCGGGGGCGAGCCGGAAGAGCAGCGCGAAATCTCCAGGGGGCCTCGTCGTTAATTGATAGCGTATTAATTACTTTTTTTGTTTTTATTATTTTTTGTAATCGCGGCACCTCGCCGGAATCCACCGGCGAAAGCATCTTCGGCAGCGACCTTGCGGGCACCATGGGGGAGGAACAGTGCGAGGGGCGAAGGACGCCCCAGAATTTAGCAGTGCGGAGACGAGGGATCGTCGCGGGCCACGCACGGGGGAGAGCGGAGCGGGACTTTGACCGCGTGATTCCGGCGTGTAAACGAGAGCAGCCCCGGCGCTTTGGATGCGAGGGGGGCGGAACGACCCCGCCACGACTGCGTTACGCCGTGAAGCGGCGTAATCACCCAAAAACGGCTACGACTCCGACCTGGAGATCGCGGGAAGGGACGTCCCCGCGGCGGAGATGCCGTGAGGCGGACCGGGGCGTCCGGCCCGATTATATCGAGCGCCCCATCGATTAAGCATCGCGGAGTCGCGAGGCACCCCGCAACGGATCACGCGAGATAGCGTTACGCGAAGTGTCGCGGCGTACTTGCGAGATCGATGCCGATTGGCCCGCGCTATCGCGCCACAGACGTACGCACCGCCGGGGTGGGGCGCGTCGTCGATCCGCAATCGAGCGACCGACAGGACGATCTCTTTCGGTTCGCCCTCTCACAGAGTCCACTTGTGCGTGTCCTAAGTACAGCGAGAAAAATAGTGCCGCGATCCTGTTGACGGTTGTGAGGAGGCCGTGGAGAGGAATCCCGTGGAGGACCAAGCCCGTGTGGGTGTCCTGGAGCGAGGCGACGACGAGGAGGCAAATACCGGTGAGATTGCCCGAGTGTTATTTTGCGTTCAGCCACGGGAAAGCCGTCGGGTCGCGTTCGCGTTTCGTTGCCGACTCGCGTTAGTGCCGTTTTAGTGAATCTTGGTGTCCGCTCGCCGTGCACGGCGTAGCAAGTAATTGGTGATTTCGCGGTAGCGATCGGCATCGAGCGCGGAGGGCCCCCCTTTGGCGATCGCGCGAGTTTGTGCGTGCGGGATTAGGGCATCGCGGATTCGCATCGCGTAACGACCCCCTTGGAGATCGTGATCGCGGGCGTGTGCGGCGACCTTCGGCGGGGTCGAAGGACGAGGCCTCGCGTTCGCGCGGACGACATACGGGAGTGGCCGCGTATTAGATTCGTGTACGGTGTACGTCCTCGGGTTTGCGTTGAGTGTGGCGTAACTTCGTATCTGCTCGCGTACCGTGTGAAGTCCGGCGTTCTTACGACCGACTTCGAGTGCGCGTTGAGTGTGGCGCGGACTCGTATCTGCTCGCGTTCCGTTAGAGTTCGACCCTTTTTGGCGTTTTCGATTGCGTAGTGCCGTCCCGAGTCGTACCCGCGTTCGCGCTCGCGCCTCCGCCGCCACGCCCCCGCGTGCGAGTCACGTCGCGCCCGCATACCGCGTGTTTTTGCGTGTTGTTCGCTGCGTATTATTTTCGTGTCGCGTTCCTGGGTCTTGTTAGCTGCGCCGCTCGGGATCTATCATTCCCGATATCCTCAGAAGATCTTATTTGCGACGCTGCCCCATCGTATTACTTGCGATATCGTGTCGCGATATTATATTGCGTTATTCGTTGCGATATTTTCTCGCGTTATTATTTGTTATTATTTTGCGTTATTAGTCGCGATATTATTTCGCGTTATTATCTTGCGTTATTAGTCGCGATATTATTTCGCGTTATTATTTGTATTATTATCTTGCGTTACTTATTGGTGTTATTAGTTTGTGTATTCGCGATCTTTCTTCGCGTTATTATTTGCGATATTCTTTCGCGTTACTTTTGTATCGTTTGCCTAGTTTCGTGCGTTCCTCGCTGCCGCGTATTTGTTTTGCTCTATGGTTCGCGTTCGGTATTCTCGCGTATCAGAGTCGCGTCCGAATACTATCTCGCGTTTTTTGGGATTATTTCCAATATTATTGTGTTATTAGTTGCGACTTTGTTTAGTATTATTATTAGCGATTTTAATGGCGATAATTATTAATTGCGATATTAACGATATGATGTTTGCGTTGTTTGCTGCCGCGTATTAGTTTTGCGTTATTATTCGCGTTTGATATTTTGTATTAGATTCGCGTCCGGATATTATTCATTGGCATGTTCTGAGTCGGAATATTAATCTTGCGTTACCCTGATTATTCGCGTTATTTCAACTGCCGTTCACGTTATCCCGAATCTTTTCTCGCGTTATTGTTAAGTGACGGGAAATTTTGCTGATTTGCGTGCTCTATTGCGCCCGTGATTGCGTCGCGCGTGCGAAGAGCTCACGCCGAAACGGCGTAAAAACCACTGACGACAGAACAGAACCTAGTAGACCGGAGTTGCATCTCCGAGGCTAACTGATAGCGATTTATTGCGATCCCAGCGTGATTATCTGTTTCTTGGGCGAGTTGTAATCTCGCAAGAGTACGTTGTCGTGCCCCGTTTGGCGCACGCAGAAATTATACTTGATCGTCGACGTTGGCGGCGTTATTAATTGTATTATTTGCCGAATTACGTTTTGATTGCGAGGGATATCGCGAAGGTCACTTAGATCTCATTGTTTAGTTCTTGGTTTGTTCCGTAACGATCCAGAGATCATTATAATTTAGTCACTCAACAGTTTCATGAGTTCCAATATATTTTCCGTCTGATCTTGCGTTACTCGTTGTCGCGTATTATTCATCGCGTACGCTCGCGCTTGATATTACTTCGCGTTCTTCTTTAGTTTTTGTCAACGAACTTGATTACAGTTCGATAGGCGGGGGCGATTGCCTCATTTAACTTTGTTATTATTCCTCGGATCAATTTAAATATTATTATTAAAATTACTATTATTAAACCACTGTTTCACCAATTTCATTACCAGATATTAGTAATAAACGATCATCTTTTTTTATTATATTCTACATGTGGCGAATTATTTAGCCGTCATCCCGTCGTCCTCTTGCACTGCCCTGCCTTGCCCTGCCCCTCTACCGTTAGGTCGAGCTGGTCGGCCTTCGCACGAATAATTTAGTTGGAGCTTTCGTGAATCGTTAATTGCGTTTTGATGGATTTTGCGAATCGAAGCATTTGAGCTGTCGTGATACTCAGTAGAGAATCGCTGCATTTAGTGGACGCGATCTGCCGCGTCTGGCGCCCAATAGTTTATTTCGCGAGTCAAGATTTCGTGCGAGGGACCCATTCGAGAGGCCTGACACCTGACTCTCTACCGTCCCCTTTTGATCCGGCTTGCGCCCGCGTGCAAAAAGCCGTGACAGTGCATACATATCAAAAAGGATGGCGTATTGTTTTTTGTCAATGTCTAGATTCATATCGTCGTATGCATAAAATTCAGAGTTTAGATAAAGTTTCACGTTGGTCAAGTTACAGTGGTCGAATCGACTAGCATCTCGAGACATAACATTCTTTCGGCCAGTTTGGAGAGCAAAGATGACATATCGCGGTTTTTCTAGCTGAGTCGCAGTTTTGACGGCCCATGAATGCTTCGTTGTGCTCTGCAGCAAGGGATACTCGTACAGATCCCAAGAACGGAAACTTATACTCAGATAACGCCCGTTTTCCAAGGCGCGCAGCATCGATAGCTTGTTGACCTCGTTTAACGTAACATGAGGCATTCGCCACTGTACTTTAAACAATTCGACTTCCTGCTCCGTCGTCGGATTTCCCACAATGGTATTATTGTCGCTACGCGCTCGTATCAAAATTAATTCGTGACCAGCGTTAACAACCACGCGTTTGTAATCTTCGCAAAAGCCCAGCAACATCTTGAGCGGTACGCAAAAGTTGAAATATCCTTCCGGTATGTTTGATGCAATGTCCCATCCAGCGTTCCGCATGATCGAAGCATTGTCGTACGTTAGCGATACATAGTTCTTGATAGTACTGGTTATTTCAACGTTTCTGCTGCGATCAATCTCCACGCCGTTGAGTTCATATCGAATTTCATCAAACATGAACGCCACACAATTATTTACAAACGTTGCCTGCGACTCGTCGTTCCTTTTCTTTATCCTCAATATTCCTTCAACGTAGAGAAAACTTTCACACGGCAACGTATACAGATCCTGCTGTTGTATGGGTATTCGTATCTTGTCGCTATGCTCAAACGTTGTGTTGGCGTACGGGTTGTACGTGTGAGTCTCGATCTTGACGATGCGATCGTCAAAGACCGGCTCGCCTCCGACCTTAAGGATATCGATCATGTTTTCTCAGATATTTCGCACCGCGAATCCCAAAGATTGCAAAAATTCAACGTTCGATTCTCTTAACTTCTTTTTTGTGTTTTTAGCGCGCAGCCTGACAACGATAATGATGGTGATGGTGATGATTGAATGATATCGTTGGTCACTACCGTAGTGTAGATAGTCTTATCTCTTGCGTGCTCCGAGTCGTTCAATACGAGCATCTCATATGTCGCGCACACTCACACGCGCGTTATCGCTGCTGCCGTCGTACTTGTAATCTCACGGTGATCTCCTCTCCTCGAAAATCAAGCAATTGTCCGTCTTGATCCACGACGCGTATCGTTAGCTCCGTAATGCTCCGCGCGATGACCGGCAGATAAATGATCTGCGCCGGCGTTTCCGATATCTTATATCCTGGTGGCACGCTCGGAGAAAATTCATGTATCGTATGAACACGTTTACCGTTGCTGTACGCACCCGCGGTCACATTACACTCTATGCGGATTATGTTTATGTTAATGATATTAATCGGTTGATCGGATTGGTGCCATTTTCCCGGTGGCAATATACGCTCCGGCGAGAATCCCAGCAACGATCCAATGTTGTTGGGCTTGCTAAAGTTTACTCTGAAAGCGGCAATTGATCTCGTTCTTCATCGTGTTGTAATTAGCACGGAGCACCATCGGGTATTTTACAGTCTCGTCTTCGTCCTCGTAATCGTCCTCGTCCTCGTTGCCGTTTGCGCAAATGTCACTTCTGACGGTTCCCTCTCGCGTGATATCCGCGACCGATGTATGATTATCGCGATTGTTGGAACGACCTACGCCTCGGCCGCGTTGCGGGCGTTTCCGTAAAATTGCGCGTTTCAAAAACTGGTGTAGGGCTCGTATCTTGTACGATCCCTCGGGAATCGTAATTTCCGTGTCATCCTCGTCAAAATAGAATTTATTATTCGAGGAATTTACGTTCGGTATCGTGTGATAAGTTTCAAAAACTGTTAGACCGAGTTCGTAGTCGCCGTCGCTCAAATCTACGGCGGGAAAGTAGTGCACCGCGAGGATGCTGCTCTTCCCGGTCAGCGTGAATGTCATAGACATGTCGGGAAAACCGTTCGACTAACACTGAGTCTCCGCGGGCACCGTCAGCTTTTAAATTCGCGCTGATTCATCGACCGTCTGGAGAAATCGTAGACACAATTGTCCGCAGATGTTCTGATCATAAGTTTGAAAGGGCGTGTGATTGTACTCAATCTTTGTCACGCTCGGTTCGAAATATCGCACCAACTCCTTCGACGGTCGAAGATTACCGAAACTGTCGAAATACATCACGCGGTTTCCCCTCTTTGCATACGCCACCCAATGAGTACCGGGACCAGCTGCATCGTCCAAATTTACAATACCGCTCTCGTATCGTCGTATGCCGTCGATCGGTAACGAGTCACGCATGAAGACACCTCTAAAATACGGAATGCGCATACGCTTTGCCAGTTGTTGCAGTTGTACGTTGGTAGTTGCACCCGTGGGCATATTTAACGTCTCTTTGACGTTTTTTTTCCTTTCTTCTTCTTTGATGTCACTCCCTGCCCGCGTTTGTATGGAGCGAGATAAAGTCCACGACCTTCCATGGCGCGATTGTGACGTCGCATCTCTTCTAACTGACGCAACGCGGCTTTGTTATCGTTCACGGCTTTTGCCACTCCCGCCGCCCCGCCGGCCAGAGAACCGAGAACTCCCAGCAACGGTAGAATCGGTAATACACCTCTTCGTTTTGATGCTGGAAGTATCCGTTTTTTCGATGCTCTCTTCTTCTTCTTCTTCACGGTTTTCAAACCCATTTCTAACTTTTGCTTGACATTCATGGTCGCCCAGACGGCTGTAGCGGCAGCTCTCTCTCCGAGAGCGGAATCTTTCGCGATGACACGTTCTAGCGCTCTCTTGGCGAGTATCTTGTCCGCCGCGTGTCTGTCGATGAGATCGTTGCTACGCGAATACGCTATATCGTGTTCGCGACACGCCGCGTCTAATGGATTAATACCTTGATCACCTCTGGCTAATCGTTCTTCCAGCCGAGTGCCCGGACCGCAAAACTGATAGCCTGGAATATGCAATTCGATTGGAAGTGCGTTTATCGCGCGGTTTAACAGGCCTCCGCCTATTTTCGTTGGCATTCGTAGCAATTCTTTATCAATGGTGCGGGACCGTCAATGTGCGTTCGCTGCCACGGTTGATTGTAATGTTCGTAACAGCGACGATAGGTCTGAACCTCCAAATCCGCCTTTATATGTTCCGGAAGCTTGTCCTAGACGTAATGAATGTGATCACCGCAAATTTGCAACAGAACAGCTTTGGGCACAAATTGCAACTGTTCGGCGCTCAAATTGCAAATATCGGATGGTCTTGATAACAGGACGAACATCTTTGCTACTGAGCGACTCGCGGTTCCGCGCACCTATAAATAGGCGCTTGATTCAGCCCTCCAGTCGGCAGTGTGAAAATGAAATTTGTGCAACAACCGTTGGCGATACGCGTGACGAATTACGACGACAGATCACGGTCGATGGGGGGCAACGCGGAGAAGCGTAGGCACGGTACGGTGCTACCGACTAATAGACGCGCGATCATTTGCGGTCCCTCGAATTGCGGTAAAACCAACGTTCTGATAAGCTTGTTGGAAAGTCCGCACGGTGTACGTTTCGAAAACGTGTACGTGTACTCAAAGTCGCTACAGCAGCCGAAATATCGATATCTAGAAAATTTATTAACATCGATCGATGGAATCGGCTACTTCACGTTCTCCAACAACAGTGACGTCATTCCGCCGAGCGATGCGTGTCCAAACTCGATCTTCGTCTTCGATGACGTGGCATGCGACAAGCAAAACGCGGTGAGAGAGTACTTTTCAATGGGCAGGTATTCGAGCGTTGACTGCTTTTATCTCTGTCAGACCTACGCGAGAATACCCAAACATTTGATACGCGACAACGCGAACCTGTTGATCCTATTCAAACAAGATGGCACCAATCTGAAACACGTGTACAACGATCACGTGAATACCGACATGTCGTACGATGAATTTTGCGCGTTGTGTCGTGAATGTTGGCAGCACGATTACGGATTCGTAGTGATAGACAAGGACAGCTCGCTTAACAATGGTCGATACAGAAAAGGATTTAACGTGTTCGCGATACCGCAAAAGTGGTCAGTCGTTGTCGGTACCTCGTCGAGGTGAAACATTGTAGAGAGAGAGAGAGATCAATAGTTTGCTTTTTTTTCCGCGATAACCACGATCGACATGAGCGATGATATTCGTGAGCGCGAGAAGATTGCGAAAGAGATTGCGAAAACGAGCAAATCGATTCGCAAGAAACTTCGCGAGTTGAAGACCGGTAAGATCGAGAAGGACATAGAGTTGGACACGCACTTTAAGCCTCTCATCGGGCCACTGCGAAAGATCGCTGAGAACTCGAGCGCGGTGAAGAAAGAGGAGCCGGAGAGCGTCGCCGAGATCGACACGTTTTCCGAGGATGTGACGCCGAAAAAGAAGAAACGATTATACTTCTCGTCGGATCCGACGCCGCGTAAATCTGATCAATCGAAAGCTCCACTGGATGTACCACCGATAACCTCTACACCAATAACCTCATCTCCACCATACGTAACGGCGAGAAAAGTGCAACCTACAATAAAGTTCGAATTACCCGAAAACGTGCCTGTTTTTGAACTCACAGATGACTCGGAGCTCGCGACGTCCTTTCGAAAGGAGTTGGAAACGCCGGAGGGTCGAGAAACGTTGCATAATATTTTGGGTCCATTAGGTAAAGAGTACATTGGGGCTCTTATGAGCGCCAAACCAAAGAGCGATATAGATACCGTGTACGGTGTTTATCTGGGCAACGATGGAATGATGATGCTCGGCAATAAACGTTTCAAGGTGGACAGCATGGATAACATATATATCGGCGACGTACATTACATTGGCACACCCGGTATTTACGAGTTGATCTTTAAAAACAAGCCTGATAAAAACATTTACACGGAGGAGGATATGCAAAAGTACAAGAATATCCTATTTGAGACAAGCACTCATAGATTCAATCACGATCCTCTCGGGCGAGTAAAGTCCCACAGGGGCGACAAGTACATGAAGATAATCCAGAAGTTAATACCACCTGCATCCATGAAGAAACGATCCCGTAAGGGATTAATCGCGCCTCGCGCGATGACGCTGATCGACAATAAGATCGATTACGTGCACTGGGACGACCCCAACGAGCTGGTGGATCGTCTACGATTGCTCGACGCTTTGCGCCACGCTGGCAACAATGCCCACAACGAGATCATGTCGATCATCGAGGAACTTCGCGAAGCCGGTCTTATTATAAATTGAATCGCGCGGCAGCGAGCTGTTCAATCAACGTTGAAATGCCGATCAACAAATTTGGGGTATTCGAGCAGATCAGAGACGTGCCGAACGCCGTTTCGCACCATCAGTCGAGCGGATTCGTGAGACATTACGTGCGCAATAACGCTCTATGTCTCATCGCTACGGATTTTGACGCAAAGTCGCGCAAGATTCGTAAAGTGGCGCAACCGGAGGCTGATACCGACGCCGTCAACAAACTATACGTGGATTATTACATTAAAAAGTTAAGCAATCAACTGAGAACGTCAGACGAGAAGCTGACTGCGTACGAGAAGGACGTGCAAGCGTTACGGATTGCGATAAACAACCTTCGGCATTCGATTACCGCTGAATCAGAAACGACAACGGAGAACAATGGACAAACGGACAAAGATCGGCTACGAACCACTAACAAGCGGCAACGAACGACCAAAAACGGTTCAGGAACGGCTATCGGAGGGCTGCCGAGCGACTAAAGAACAGCTATCGAGCAGCTATCAAGCGGCTCAAGAACGGCTCAAGAACGGCTATGAACGGCTGACGAATAGCTATAAACGGTCAGCGGATGACAAAGAACGGCTATTGAAGGACAATAAACAAAAATATACGGCTATTGAAAAGAGTTGGAGATATAAATCATAATTTCTTTGCACATATTATTATTATTACGCGCTGACCAATCGTATCGCTAAAAACATGACATTGTCGAAATCCGATGGACGTAAAAATATCGAGAAGCAACGACTCGTCGAGGAACTGCATGCTCCGGCGAGAAGAAATTTTCCACGAAGACACGTCATAGTGCGAGGGTACGACGACCTGTGGCAAGCTGACATCGTCGAGATGCGTCCATACTCACGTTTCAACAAAGGATACCACTATATACTTACCGTCATTGATGTGTTGAGCAAGTACGCGTGGGCCGTGCCACTCAAGAGTAAAGGCGGAAGCGAGACAGCCAACGCTATCGCTAAGATAATTTGAGACAGCAAGAGGTTCCCGAAAAACTAGCAAACCGATATGGGAAAGGAATTTTACAACGCCGACGTGCAACGATTCATAAAGAAACACGATATCAATCATTATTCCACATATTCGGTGATGAAGGCATCGGTCGTCGAGCGATTCAATCGCACGTTAATGAACAAAATGTGGAAGATGTTTACGCTCAACGGAAATTACAAGTGGGTCGACATGCTGCCGCGTCTCGTCACGGATTACAACGCGCGCAAGCATCGAACGATCGGTATGCGACCCGTCGAAGTTACTCCCGCGATCGCTGAAAAACTCCTGGGTACGGTGTACAGCGCGATAAAGATCGCGGGTCCGGCAAAGTTCAAAGCAGGCGACTCGGTACGCGTTAGCAAATACAAGACGATTTTCGAAAAGGGTTACACGCCGAATTGGACCACCGAGGTGTTTAAAATCGTTAAAGTGCAGCGTACTAATCCCGTAACCTATCTACTCGAGGACTATCGTGGAAAATTTATCGCTGGAGCGTTCTACGAGCACGAGTTGCATCGTGCGACTTACCCGGACGTGTATCTCGTGGAGAAAGTACTTCGCAGGAGGGGCGATAAAGTTTACGTGAAATGGCTGGGATTCGATGGATCGCACAACTCTTGGATACACAAGGACAATGTGGTTTAATTTTATACAGGCTGCATTTATTTTTTTTACTATATAAAAATATGTACACAACATATGAGAAATATACGATATACATATAAAAAATAATGAAACATCTTTATTATTATTATACGACATATATAAGAAATATACAATATACATATAAAAATATAAAATACAATATCTTTATTATTATACAATATGTATAAGAAATATACAATAGATATATACATATAAATGAAATACGATATCTTTATTACACTACATTATACTGCATTATACTAAATTACGTTACAATTATTTTATAATGTCCCCATGGCAACGTAGAATAATCGGTAGAATCAGGCACAATGTATCGCTTATCGTCGTACGGACTCAGAGCGATTTTCGTTTCGGACACTGTATACACTTCGTGCAGCTTCGATCTTATACACGACTGGCGACGAGTCATTTCAGTTTCATCTCCCAGACACTGCGTGTAATCGTCGAACGTTATGGTCCGCGCTACGACGTTACTTTTGATGCCTTTCCCCTTTTTTGTGTCCTTTTTACCATCCACCCTCAACGCATACATCTTCGCCCTGAGTCCGACGAATTCGGTCATAATCGCGCCGTTATTTTCATCTTTCATCAATCCCGGTACTTTTTTATTTGCAAGTGGTATACCGTACGCGTTGTCCGCGGCGTAATCGCTCGTATCGAATCTATCAATGTCGCGTTTCACGTTTTCGTACATATTCTCGCACTCTACATGATAGATCAAACTGTCCGTGTCGGTATACATAACTTTACACTTGTCGCTATACATTGGTAACATGTACTCGTGATGAAATTCGTACAAACACGTCTTGGATATGTCGAGGATACACATGCCTACGTAGATAGGTTTGTTAAACATCACCTAGAGTCTACGCAGCTCAACGGCAACCAAATTTTCCGAAAAAATACTTCTGCTATGGAAATTTGGTTTCGCGATCATTGCTTCTGCACCGTATCTCCCATTCCATTTTGTCAGTAGTTTAACATCTACGTGATTGCGCAAATTCTCCATGGTTTTTCCGAATACCGCGTTATTCATCAATTTATATAAATTCTTTTCGAAATCGTTTGTCGCGCGCGTTCTAAATGTCGTATTAAGTTCTATGTAACCGCGGAGCCATGGAGATTGCGAAAATTCCAATACGTGGTGTACCTTTGTAACGCGAAGACCGTGACGAATACATTGCTGCAAGTTACGGTAATGTATGACGTAACGTTTCTTATCGTAAAGAGTTGCGAGAAGTTTTTCCTGCCGCTTGCCGGGTGGTTCATCGCGCGTCGGACAGAACGGTAGGTCAGCATGCGCGTCGTGCAAATGTTGCGGATACTCGAGATCGACTTCTAGAACGTAACCAGTCGGGGAATCCGAAGCGATCGCGCTCGCGTCAAAGTTCGAGATATCGTCGATCCATCGAAAATTTGCATAAGGTAATGGTTGACACATTGCCCATCCGTACAAATTATTTAGTCGAAGTACATCAAGTACGACGGTGGTTTCGATGGATCGTACGATTGCATGTACTTGTTATTGGCTCACGCATATCTACCGGAACATTGACTGAGGCCGCCGCGAATACCGCGTTCGATAAACATTACCATGTCAATGTCGGTGAGCAGTTCGAAATTTATGCGTGTATATTTCAACATGGCGTCCCACGTGAAACATGGCAAAGTATAATAATGCGCAGGATCTAATCCATAACTCGCGACACAGCTATCGCGGAAATTTTCAAATATGTCGGCCAATAACAAGACATCGGTCTTTAGATATAGATCGCTGTATTCGCCCAAGGTTTGAATGGAAAACCGTCGCCAGACGTTCGCGGCGTGCTTGTATTCGCTCTCGGATATAGTGTCACCGGTCAAAGAACTGTAAAACGATTCGCGCGGTGGTAAGCATGGGTCCTCCAATTTTTCGACGCAGTCAATGTACTCGTACGGAAATACACCTTTTCGCGTCAAAAGATCAAAATCATCGGTCGATAATTGTAAAAATTCAGAACGCACAATTTTTAATTTATCTCTGCACAGAAAAGATGCTAATTTATCGAGGCTGCTACTCAGAAATTTATATGAATCTATAAAACGTAACTTTACGCAATTTTGTGACTTTGATCTTTCGGCGGTATCATTAACATGCTTCGTGAATGAAATATATTTTTCCTTCGTTATCGGTAACAAATCAATTTTGCCCTCAAACGTGGTAGCAATTTCTTTAATAATGAAATGTGAATCGTAGCCGGATAAATTATGAAATACAATGGGACTGAAGTGCGAATCTTTATAATTCAAATTACAATTTGAATGTGCGGGACCTCTATACCGACCGGTCAGATGGCAATGATCGCGTACCTGCGTGTCGTCCGGCGAGAACGGTTTTTCACATATGTGACATTGCGTAGCTGTATTAAACTTTTCCCATTCGTCTCGCGTTAAGCTTGCCATGGGGACATTTGCGGATAAAATACCTTTTACGCGATGCGCTAATTCCTTTAGTTCGTTGGCGAACCACGCAATACAATCTCTATCGCGACGAAATCGATACGTAGACAACGAGTTGTCGTACGAGCACTGTACGTAGTACCCTATGCTGAATACCTGATGATGTTGAGACATGTACGTTGACGCTTGCTGATCAGCATCCGTTTTCTCTAGGGTGCATTCAAGGTCGGCGTATACAACAAACGGGAGCCGCTCCTTCCTGCTGCAGTTTTTAAAACTCAGCCACTTGTCGTTGTCGCTCGGTAGTCGGATTGCGCAGTCGTTCATCTTTCGACAATCAATGGCGTGGGCTTCCAATCTCTCGCTCGAAATGAAGTAGTGTAAGCATTTGAAAAAAAAACATAATTGTTTATTATCTTTTTTAAACAAAAAATAATTTATTTCAATTTTTTATTTTTATATAAAATGTATAGGTACTCACCGATCGCAAAAGTATTTCCGGCCATTGTGTTTGCTCAATTGCGAGCTCACGAGGCGGGACAGGTTCTTTATCCACGCGAAATGTCCCACGTTGTCGTCTCGCGGATCTGGCAGGTACAGCAAATTGACGTGCCTATTCTTTTTACTGTCGGTGAGTCGTATCGGGAGAATGTTCAGCGATTCTTGTTGCTCGACGGTATGTACATTTATCGACACGTCGTTGAGTCGTTCAAACTTCTTAATTTGGTTTAACGTCATTGGAAATTTAATGTCCTGAAGATTTAGCACCGATGTATAATGGGGGTACGAGAATGGTTGATTTGCATTTGTCTTGGCTGGACGCAGAGCAGCTACCACCGACCACGCGAAACACGCATTGTCCTTTGACTGCACGTTGATCACCGCTCTCTTTGTCATTATCTCTCGCGGAATTTCCACAACACACCCCGCGTGCAAAGGATTGTACTTGTTTATATTTACCGTCAAGTTCAGTATACGCGACAACGCCCACCCACTATCACGTTCTTGAAATTCCTCCAAGGTGGCTAACGTAGGCTCGATAACGCGTTGCTCATACCACTCACACAGGTCGGACGTACGAAAAAGTTCAAAGTTTCCCGTAGCGAAACTTTTATCCGCACGTTTATCACCTGTCACAAATTCACCGTTAAACACGGTATTCACCTTCACATTTTCATGCTCTCGCATGATGGTCCGCACACGATCGAGCACAATGTCTCTGGCATCTTCGAGAAACTGGCGAGGCACTATATGTTTTAAGTTTATTACCGCACCAGTCTGTATACGACTTATAAAAGCCGTATCGATCTCGCACCATCGGAGTCCTGTCTCACTCGCACTCGCACTGTATCCGGCGCCCGCATGCACGAAACGTTGACGTACCAAATCTTTCAAACTTTCGAGTCGCGTGATTTGAGCCACCGAAGATTGTCTATCGTAAACGGATAATCGTGGACGCTTGGCGCAACTACGTCCTTCCTCGATTATCTCGTCACATCGCTGCTCCCACGCGGTGAATTCTTCCCTCGAATTCAGTCGAGCGGATTGCTCCGACAGCTCTCGCACTTGCTCTCTTAAACGGTCCATATTGAAATGTCTTTTTTTTACAATATTAAGTCCTTTTACATCTCTGTGCAAATAGGACACATATTGCATGGCAAGATTTGGTATAATTTTTGTCTGCAATTGGAGCAGTACCGGCCCTCAATTGCGTCATGCAGATCAATTACGTGTCTGCGTACGGCGTACATAATATCTTGTGTATCAGGCGCTATGTCAATCATGCATGACATGCATACTCGATAGTCATTGCCCAATGTATAATAGAAAATTATTGCGCAACACTTAGTGCGCCCACTTAGCGCGAGAATCTCGTCGCGATATACAATTTTTTCGGTTCGTTGGTCATCCCCTGGTGAATTGCGCCCACTGTCGTCCGATAATGCGCGATCTTCTTCATTGGATGAATCTACGTCCATTATTTCCTCCCAATTAATATTCTCTTGTTCCATTATTTTTGAGAACAATATTCGTAACGTCACTTATCAATCACTTTACTTTTTATTAACTTGCGCGCACTTACACTGGTACTGAACGATATTTTAAAAGTCGAGCGCTCGAAGTAGCTCGAAGTAAAGTATAAGACTTTATATACGACACAGAGCAAAATCAGGTGACTGATGCTTAGCGTATACTGCGATTTTGGTGCCTTTCGTTCTCTATTTTTATACATTTTCGTCTATCGCTTTTTCTCTCTCTTTCCAAGAGCATCGTAAAGAGAAGTAGCATCCCTTAGAATTTGAATCTGGATATGTTTCTAAAAAATTTTGACACAAAAATGGTGCAATATACCATATCCGGATACGTAGCCCAGATAAAAGGCTCTTCACAAAAAATAAAGTGAAGACGACATCTCGGCGTCACGATACTTGGTCATAAATTATAGCGGCCTGTCATCGGCGCTACATTCTATAACGCTTTTTTCTTACAACCGCGAAGATATAAAGGGTTATTTCTTGAAATAGAAAAACCATATCGGGTATCAGTCGCGCTATACCCTGCATTTTTATATGTACCTATGTTCCAAAATGTTGGCACAAATAGTGCAATATACCATATCCGGACACGTAGCCCTCGACAAAAAACTCTTCACAAAAAATAAAGTGAAGACGACATCTCGGCGTCACGATACTTGGTCATAAATTATAGCGGCCTGTCATCGGCGCTCAATTCTATATCGCTTTTTTCTTACAGCCGCGAAAATATAAAGGGTTATTTCTTGAAATAGAAAAACCATGACGGGTATAAGTCGCGCTATATCCTGCTGTTTTATATGTACCTATGTTCCAAAATGTTGGCACAAATAGTGCAATGTAACATGTCCCGACATGCAGCCCTCGACAAAAGCTTCCAGAATTTTCCAAGAAAATTCAACCTTGGTAAATAAAATTTTCAGCATTTTAGTTAGTTTTTCCGGCGAGCACGGACGTTAGTTAGTTACGTTCTCGTCGTATCGAGTTTTTGAAAAAATTCAAGCACGCTGTAACTGTTAAATATGGACAACGCGGGAATGGCTAAACATTATTGTTCATCGATTGTGCATAATCTTTGCGATCGAGAACTTGGATTTCGAAACGTGCTTACTCGCACTAACAAGTTGTGTCCTAAACATCAAGCATCGCAGGCCTGTGATATTGAGGATTTACGAGATGTGTGTGATTTGGAAGACGTTTATTTTAATATTGAGACATGCTGTGCTGTAGTTACAGATTTTTATTTCAACGCAGTGTATTCAACTAAATCTTTAGACCATGACCATTCTGTGTATAACATTCAACGCAAACCACCGTCCGAACCATCAAAACCGAAATGTTTTTTGGATCGTGAGTACGCGAATGTGGATAAAAACCAAAACGTAGGTCAAGACGTTAATCAAGTGGATCGATCGCAATTAGCCAGGAACATGTACAAATGGTGCCCTAAACATCGGACATTGGAGCATTATTGGATTTGGGAGAATTAGAATTTTTATAAGATGAACACTGGAAACGAATCGTGGAAGAGAGAGAGAACCGACACACTGAGTGAGTACCAAAATTTTGCGTATATACATATATAATTGTGCATACATTTTTACATACTTAATTGTATTTTTTCTTTTCAGTTTTAATAAACATCGCAACACACATATCTTGTAAAGAAGATTTCATATGAATAAATGTACAACACGAATAAATGTACAATAACACGGTAAAAAATTTTAAATTAATTTTTCTTTCACCCTCTTCTCCTCTATTCCTTGTTTAAATTATGCATTGCGATAATGTCTTTTTCTTAAACTATAAATTTAAGGAACTAATAAATTGATTAAATTATTTAAAATATTAAAATATTTAAAATATTAAAATACCGAGGAGGAGGAGGAGGAAAGTTCGAGAACGCGAAGGGAAATGAGTCAAGCGAGAGAAAGAAACGTAGTACGTGACGTTACAACTCCAAAATGGCGTCGTGAAACATGTTCAAACACGAAGCCCTCGACAAAGAGATCTCCACAGAAAAAAGAAAAGAAAAAAAGACATATCGACGTCACGATAATTTATTGTCGATGTCATAAATTATAGCTGAACACCTTTAGGTTATTTTAAATATTACACTATGTCCCGACAAGCGCGCCTAAATTCCCCCTCCCCCTCTTTCTCCATCGCGGACCTATCAACGCAATTGCACGATCCCCCTCCGGGATCTTGCCCCACGGGCCCCACACCCCCCACACCCGGGCATAGAGAACACCTCATACGGCACGCTTGCGACTAACATCGCGGTCGATATGTATAATAGATAAACAACTTATTAAATCTTATTCGGTATGTTATCTACGTACAGTTAGCAATCGTATGTACCATCGGACTAATTCGGATGGTAAAAAAAGACCACGTGACTAGTTTAGATGGTAAAAGAGATTGCGTGACCTCGATCGATATTATCGACCGTGATCTTGGTCGCGAACGCCATCTATGAGTCCCCCTAGGTACTACATGGAACCCCCCTGCTCCGCTTACCCCTCGCCAACAAATAATTTAGAACTCTCATAGACTATCTACTGTTACTGAAACCAGACACGGCGGTAGATTATCACCGAGATGATATTATACTGTAGAGATTGATATTATACTGCCTGATAAGTGAATCTTACATCTTTATGAAAAAACATACAAATTGCAGCTAACTTTTCAATTTTATTTAATTTAAAAAGCAGCAGTTATCACGTAATTTACCTTATGTTCAACCTTTTCCAACAACTTTACCGCTGACCAATGTTTTATGAATACGATAACATTTCACTTTTATTTATGCGTCTAAACTAAGACAGAAACGTTTGTATTGTATTTTGTTTTAAGTTATTAAACGTGTTATTATTTATTATTCGCTATAAAAATTAATATTGTTCGCTCGGCGGTTTGCTCTTATTTGCCTTAAGTTTCAAAAAAATTGTACATCTGGACAGCGTTATTTATAACTTGGGATAAATCTTTTTTTTATAAAAAAATTTTTTTTTATTTTTGAATACCTTATCTCTTAATAATATTTTTAATGCATTTTCTTTTAAGTACGAGATTATTTAAATATCTAATTGTTACAGTAAATTTCCCTTCAAAAATTTATTACTTCTGAGTAACTGGGCAAACCTTGCAGAAAGATTCAATAAGTGTTTTGTGTTATAATTTAAATTAAGTTAACGCAAAGATATTTAACAAAGCGGATTGTTTAGAAAATAATTTTTGTATTGTAAAATTTTGCATCGTAAGATACAAAGTATAATTTTTTGTGTTTGTTTAAATTTTCACATGTTAATAATAGTTATGTCTTGGCGAAAGTTTTATCCGTTATCAAAATTTTCTGCAAGGAGGTACTTCTGACAAGAGTAAAAAGTGATTTTTAGTGCAAGAAAAAATTATTTCTATTATTACAATGCGTAAGAATATTGCACGCGACGCGCGCGAAAGCATAGCGCGGCCGTGCCGTCGTGCCGCCGTGCCGCCACGCGTTGCGCGGCGGAGCTCTCACGCACACTATCAGGCGTGCGGCTCACCGACGTTTGCCCGGCTAAAGAACGACGCTGGTTGGACTAACTTTACTCAATGATTACGGCTTTGTTGAGCATTATAGAAAGAAGTGGTTCAGGACTTTTCGACTCAGTTTTTGACAAGGAATGCCGCTATGTAGTTAGTGGGTGGTCTTTTAGTAACACCCTGTATATATATTTTAATCAAATTTGACAGAAATGTATATGATGTCAAATTTGATAGAAATTTATATTTTTTTGACCTATAAGCCTATAACCAATGTTGCAAATACATTGGTTTCTGTTTCAGATTTGTAATGGTATTTACAATTCAATGCGAAGATTGCAACGAAGGGTACATAAATATAACACCTGAATCGGTAATCGAAATTTTAGAACAGCACAACTGCAGAGTAATATTAAAAAGACGCGCTTCGCCGATTGGCGAATCCACACCAGAAGTTAAAAGGTAATTATTTATGAAATATTTAAGGATTTATGGGTGATATCTCAAACCATTACCAAAAATCTAAAAATTTCATAGATTGTTCTATTATTACGGCTAAGTATCTGTGTAAAATTTTAGCACAATTCTCTTATTGGTTTAAAAGTTATTGTAATAAAGGATGTATTGGAGGAATTTCAAATATATTCAGAAAGTGCTGTAAATTGTTTCTAAATTAAATTAAAAATAATCTGTTAAATTTTAAAGTTATTTAAGAGTTATTTAAGTATAAAGTTGATAAAATTAACATTATCCCTTATGCAGAATCGACATTTTTGCTGTACAATATAAATAAAATATAAATAAACCATTATGATATTTCCTAAACTTTTTTTATGTATAAAACATACATAAATGATATTGTATTTTAAGTTTCAAAATTTTTCGCTACAAAAAAAATTTTTTAATTTTTTAAACAATATTAATTATTTACCAAAAAGTAATTTACCAAAACTAATTATTTAAATGACAAAAAATTATACTCAAACTGTTAACGGTAATCCCTTCTAACATATAAAAAAATTTGAGTTGTTTGACATACATGTAAATTAAGTCTTCTTTTATAAAATAATTTAAAAAATATTTTTAAAATTTTAGGAAAAAATTAGACGAAAGCCAGATGAGTATCAGTGACGTAAGCGTCAATGAGAGCAGTGTCAATGAGATGGAAATGTAAGTTCTTTTTCCTTAGCTAAACTATTGGAAGTTCTAAAGCCGCATTTACGGGTATATAGGTGCATAATTTATTTTTATATAAATATTAAATTTTTTATTACAGAACGCCGCCGGCCATTCCTGTGCTGTTAGAGGAGATCAAACGCAATATGAAAGCATCTGACACATCTATCAACAAGTTGACGGATGAAGTGGATAAATTGCAGCAAAACTCAAACTCATAAATGGCGTTTAACAATAGACAACCAGGAAACGGTCCTCTCCTGGACCGGATCAAATTGACTATAGAGTGTTATCTCAGCTTTCGGAGGAACATCGCAAAATTCTGCTTTCCATCCTTAATAAATTATTTTTGGGAGATTACTTCCCTGAGGATTGGTCGGAGTCCATAGTCTATATGATACCTAAAAGTACCCCGGGCAAATTCCGGCCTATTTCTCTAACTTCCTGCACGCTGAAGTTGTTAGAAAAGCTAATCCAGATGAGACTCAACTGGTGGTTGGAAAGATTCTATAAGCTTCCTGACTCGCAATACGGGTTCCGGAAATTTAGATCATGTCAGGACAACCTATCTATCCTTACAACTAAAATACACACGAGCTTAGTGCTTGGTCACTCCACGGTGTGTTTTATTTTGGACCTGTCTAATGCTTTTGATAGCGTTCTTCCGAGTATAATGATTAGGAGATTAAGGGATCTTAAAAGCTCTTTCCGAAGATCTGTAAGTTCGTTTACAACCTTATTCGATTGCGTAAGCTTCAAATAATACACAATGGAAAGTGTATAGACACGCTCTTCTCATTCAAGGGGGTCCCTCAAGGCTCGGTGCTAAGCCCAACTTTTTTTAGTATTTATGTTGCAGAACTGCGTAAACATCTGGGGACTGATTGTGAAATAGTTCAGTTTGCGGATGATATCGCAATCTTCATCTCGCCGCCAAACATAGAGGACGCTCTGAAAAAATTGGAGAGAGCTGCGAATAAGGCCTTCGAGTTCTTAGAGAGTCTTGGTTTGACTGTTTCCCCTTTCAAATCTTCACTTATGGTCTTTTCAAGAAAACAAATTGATCCCACTAAGTACCACATTGAAATTAAAAGCAACAGAATTTCATCTAGCGTCTCCCATAAATTCCTTGGTGTTGTTCTAGACTCCTCTCTCATGGGGAAAGACCATCTTGCTTAGATTCTTTCCAGATGTACTAAGCTCGTGAATGTTGCTAAGGCTCTGAGGGGCACGTGGTGAGGCGCCGACCCGGCGCTTCTGCTACAGATCTACAAGGCTCTTATAAGAGGATCCATGGAGTACGTCTCCTTCGTTTATCCGTCTAATAATTACTCGGTAATAAGGAAACTCAATACGGTGCAGCTTAACGCACTTCGGGCGACGATGGGCCTTCGGAATACTACTCCTACGAATGTGACTTTGGCAGAGTCGGGAGAGGGTCCTCTCGTTGCGCGGTTTAAAATGCATGCAACTAGGTATGTACTGAAGATATTTTTGCTAAACTCGCATCCGACAGTCGAGAAATTGGGACGGTTGCAGCTCATTTCGAGAACTTCTCGTAAGAGGAACCTAAGCAATTACTTCCTCTTACTTAGAGCCTTTCAGGACGCTTTTAAGTTTAAGTCACATATTTTTACTTCGAAGATTCCGGCCGTATATTGTGTGGATTACTCAGCATTACTTTACATCCCGGAGGTCGTCCCAACTCTGCCACATCAGGTGGAAGAAATACGTTCAGCTCCAATCCCGCAACTTGTGTTTATAGATATTTATAAAGATTTGATAAATGAACGAACAGTTTTCTATACGGACGCTTCTAGAATTGACCCTGGCAGCTATACTGGTTTTGCTTTCTATTCGCCTACTCTTTGCATTCAAAAGTTGTTTAAAATTGCTTTCGCTTCGGTATTTACTGCAGAGGCCCTCGCGATTCTTCGAACTCTCGAATATATTTTGTATTTTGCCATTCCTAGTTCGGTAATATTCACGGATTCGCTAAGCGTGGTTCAGGCCATAAGCTCCCTTAACTTTGTTCACTCGGCGAACATTTTTGTTTACTATATTAAACAGAGATGTCTCGAGATAAGAAACAAAAAGCTTGACGTCATCATAGTATGGATCCCAGCACACACACACGGATTCTGGGTAATGAGACTGTGGACATGCTGGCCAAGAGAGCCGTTGCAAGGGGAGAACTAATTTCGGAGCCGCTTCCATTCACGAATTTCTATGAGGTAGCCCGTGAGAGATTTCTGTCTGGTTCACAAAGAATGTTGAGCGCTCAGGGCCGTATCAAGGGTAAAAAATACTTTGAGCTTTATGCGGGTTTCACTGGAAAACCCTGGTTTACTAAATTTAAAGATCAATTTGAGAGGAAAGAAATAGTTATGATGACTAGGCTAAAGTCTGATCATTATGCTTTAAATTACAGCCTCTACAGGTGCAATCTGGTGGGGGATCCGTCATGTGGTTGTGGCCATCCGTCACAAGATATTGCACATATCCTTTGGTTCTGTCTTCTCTTGGCCTCACATCAAGGTGCGTTTCTGTCCGAACTGAGAAAGCATCAAATTACAGTCCCTACCAATCCCCAATCTCTACTTGCTAAACCGGAGCGCTGGCTAATTAAGGCCCTATGCTCCTTCCTAAAGAAGGGGGGGGGGGGTATACAGATCTAATGAAACGCTGAGCCTGTGAAAGTCAAGAACTACCCACTTACACTCAGAAATTTTGCTGATGGTTGTATGGGCGGAGCACTGCCCGGGCCAGTAAAAAGGAAAGAAGAAGAAGGATTAAGTTATTATCGCAAGTGTACACCACAGCATAGATATATAAGATAATCATTTATCTCGGTTTACCTGTGCCAAGATAAGTGAGGCAAAGGGATACATTATCTTCTATCGCGCATGCGCAGTCGGGAGTCTACTTTTTCTAAAAAATTTTTATAAACATACTTGCAAATTGCAAAATTGTAAAAATTGTGCATTGTATAGTGACAAAATGCAACAACAGATCTTGCAGAAAGTCAAAGAAACAATAGGAACTAGAAGAAACACAAAAAATAACATTCTTTTAGGTATGTATATAGACAGAATATTAATTTTATCCAACGTTTAATTTGAGTATTTGACTTTGACTGGTGTAAATCGGTTTGTTATTCTTATACGTTTAAAACGTGAACTCAAATATTTTATTACTTTTATTATCATCTTTTTTAATGTAAATTTATCTTTTGCTCTGAGGAACCAAGTATAAGGTTGAAACGTAAGCTTATTTAATTAAACGGAAATTCGTTACAAAATTAATTATTTTTTTCATCACCCTCATATAGCTCGAATATTGGTCGTATCTTATTGTTTTAGCTATTAATTGCTTCAAATAAGCAAAAATTTCTCTATTTATTGTTAAATTGAAGTATATTTTATAGTTACATAAAAAATGTGAGATAAAATATAATCTAGAAAATGTATTTTATAGGTTTCCCGCTGACTAACTACAAAAGAAAAGCGCACAAATGGTGCGCTGCGATAAATGTAGCAGAAACATCAGTAACAAGAAACTCAACAGTATGTTCTATGCATTTTAAAAGAAAAGATTATTATGGACGAATCCGCAGACAATTAAACAAAGATACAATTCCTTTTGTAAGAAAATTAAATTATGTCATTTTTACATGTTGATTACTGGGTCATTCATTGCATGTTAATACTGTTAGTTAACTGAAGCAACATTGGACGAGGAACAGGATGAGACCGATGACGGCGATGACGATAGTTAGACCTAATGTATGATTTACCGACATTATCGTTCTTCGTACCGCATAATTAATTTAAGTGATCAAGATTGTAGTGCAACATTCCAACCGGACTCAGGTGGACCACCAATAACAATAAGAAACTATTTTGATGAATATTTTATTTGGCTTAAATCAGCAGACTGACACGGAATGCCTACCAGAAAGCTATTTGAATGTAATTGATGAGCTCACTAAAAAACTGCGTTTCTTTTTCATTGAACACCCCGTGTGTATATTGTTTACATGGCGGTGTTTGTTTCGTTTTGACAGTGTTTAGAATTGTTATTGTCTCTGGAGACATTGTGGAGAATGGTTGCGTTAAACATGTGCGATTATTTCTATAAGCTGTTTCATTTCGCGGAAATTGTCTTGCGGATCTTCTGTAAGTTACATTTGCTCTTGTGATTTTTATTGTTTGCAATTCAATACCTTGTTTTATGCTGCTTGCTTTGTACATGTATACAGATATCTTTAAATATGGAAAGATTTTAATTCGACTGACAAAGGGCTTGTGCCCTTCCTGGCCTTCCAACCCGGGAGTATCATGTCGGGGATGCTTGGTGTATGTCGGAGCAAACAATATGAGACCGCTTCTTAGAGGAATTAAACCCCTTTATTGTACCTACATTTGAGTATGGTATGCTTAATGATGCTTATATGAACAAGGAGACAAAAGTAAAAAAAAACAAGTATAACAGTAGCTGTTATAAGAATTAACGCCTCTAGTCATCCCGCGGCCATTGACCTGCCAATCACAGGACCTGCCTATCAATGTCGCCTGACCTGTCGTTATATCGATTGTTAATGTAGATTCTCTGTGTTTCGTATCGTTATATCGGTCAAGTGATCTTTTTGAAGCAAGGAAAACTAGTGAATCTCACGGACGAAACTCATAGACTCCCCTTCGGCAAGGACCTTCACTCTCATCAAAGACACTTCAGACAAATCTAAAAAAACCGGTGCAACGACCATAGGTGATCATAGCGTGCGCGACCGGCACCGATCGCGGGGGCCGTGTTCATCGTGAACTCGCTGCCTATCCACCCGCCCATCAGACTATTCGCGGATAGTGCCTTCAACATTTTATGGTGAAATCCTCCTGGAAGTCCTCCTGGCGAAGTCAATTTCTCTTAAACCATAATATTGTAATTCGGAAATTCAATAGTAATGAAGAGACTTGAATGTACATTCACATTCGTATTCCATTTCTTATTGATACACAAAAGCTTTCATTCATATCGGCCGTAAATATCTGTTCGTGATTCGTTCGTTCTTGTGTTACCTGATCTAAGAAATCTTATAAAAATAAATTTTTCGATATTTTATACTTATTAAATAATATAGAATAGCAACAAATTAATAATATTATTCAAAATAAAAGACGTTGTTAGTCGACCTGACTGGCCAAAAATCCAATATATTTAATTCACGACGTTTCGACCGCAATTCGGTCCTTTTCCAGTGAGAATTACAAAACGCATCCGCAAACAATCCAAAACGTCGCTGACATTGTGCCCTAACTACGTCATACGAACGTAAAGAAATCAAGAGCGTCAAGAAAAAATATAAACGATATTCTTGACGCTCTTGATTTCTTTACGTTCGTATGACGTAGTTAGGGCACAATGTCAGCGACGTTTTGGATTGTTTGCGGATGCGTTTTGTAATTCTCACTGGAAAAGGACCGAATTGCGGTCGAAACGTTGTGAATTAAATATATTGGATTTTTGGCCAGTCAGGTCGACTAACAACGTCTTTTATTTTGAATTTTATTTACTGGCGGAGGAAGACTTTGTTTTTGTTTTTAATAATATTATATATTATATGGCAATAGTCCAATTATACAAAACATATGTATAATTGTATCAATTTGTTGTCAACGGTTTCGGGCAAAAAAACGGTACCAGGTGGCTAACAGGAAGTATTAAATCCCCTCAAAATCAAAGCTGATTCATACATATCAATACACTCTCACATAAACCGATACATTTATTTTTATGTATTTATTTTATAATAAACCAAATGCCATTTAAAATTAATCTCTAATTCTTTTAAGGATTTCGTCCTGCGTTTCTTGTCCTCAGAGATCGCACATGGTCCTTTCCCGGGTAAAGGGATTAAATTCCTTGACCCAAAACAGCACCGACGAGCTTACAGTCGCGACCGGTCGGTGTCATAGCGTCCATACGGACGTTATTTGCAGCGACATAAGAAGGGCTCGAGAAGAAAATACCTAAATACATCATGGAAAAATATTTTGGAATTGGATGCAAAGGATGCCATAAAATTGTTTGTGGCTTAACTGATAGCATAATAATTGAAAAAACGAGCTCATCATTTGTCAACATGCTTTGAGGTAAGGTACACATGAAATTGTTCTGCAAATGCCACTAATTATTTACAATTTTAAATAATAACAAAATACGTATAAATATTGCAGCAAGATGCCTCGTCCGGCCAGCGTTCGTTCTTATTGCTGTTCGTCCGCTTTGGAATAGAGGAATCCGGCTGCACGTGGCAATACGAAAATCATGAAAGAGCTCTCGTGACGTTACGCCTAATTCTGAGTTATATGTTACAGCATTGAAAATGGAGCCGGCCACGGTGTACACTACACGAAGTGTGCCAGAGGCATTTTATTTAACAAATGCAAGTCTCGACGTCTTAAAGGCCGGTAAGATATAACTTCGACGCTTTATTAAGGTCAAGATAAATATGTGCTGGCGTTAGATGTTTTGTTTACATTGCGAATTGTATCCTGCAGAACAATGTTTATATACAACTCAGCCCTGAAAGTCCTTATCGCTTTTTCTTTCACAGATGATCGTCTCGCACAAGTAAAGATAAGTTATGACGGGACATCGCCAGAATATTTAATTTGCACTTTAGGCAAGAAAAACGTATGGCAAGCACCGCTCAACATACATATTGATAAGGAAACCACCGTGTCATTTTCGTGTGACACAAATGCAATACGTTTAACTGGGTATTACGAACACCCCTTAAAATACCCGCCAAAAGAACGTTGGGTTACCTTAACAAAAATAGGTCAATTATTTAAGAAGATAGACATTTTTAATGAGGACGAAGATGAAGATGAAAATGACGACGCTACCAAAGGCCAACACGATGATGATAATGATGATAAGATGCAGAAAAATGAAGAATCTCAAGGGTAACTAAAACAAGAGAAGGAAGTAACCGGAAAAGAAGTTAAACGGAATAAAACTGACGAAATTGCAAAAGAAGGAAAACATGTCAGAGTGTATTACGAACTGGAACGGCAAAACGAGAAAGATATAAAAATTATTGATAAATGCGACAAAACAAATGGCATCCGATTCAAAGTTGGTTCAGGGCATATACTTTGGAGTCAAGGAGTACATAAAATGAAAGTTGGCGAAAAACGTGACATAACAATTATAGAATATGGGTATGTATAGCACATAGCACTCTCGCTTATTTCGCTTACTGTGCAAACTGAAAGTTGCGGCGGATTTCTTTCGTGTCGGACAAGGATGTGCAGGCGTGAGAGTGAAAAAGAAAAGTGTGTGGTCAATAGTGAACAAAGAACAAAAGTGTATTTTTACAAAAATATACAGACGTTCGAGCTCGAACTGTGTGCGATCGGACAGCGTGCGATATCGCGAACTGATTCGAATCGCAATAGAGTCTCACCGAAGAAAACCGTGCGGAAGGGCGCGAATTCTAAGTGCGAGAGATAAACGTACACGACAGACTTTGCTCGAGAGCTAGGCGCGAAGTGCCACGCGCGGCTTTAGGGGCGGGCTATTTATTGCCTCCAACCTTCCAGAAGATTCTAGCGATTTTCACAGTAATCCGCGAATCTTCCAGAAGATCGGAGGACAAGTTGTTTGTTATTTTTCAGCGACAAAACATCTTTCGAAACGAAACGGCGATTTTAGGGCGTCGCGATTCGCCGCGCGGAGCCCGTCGGCGCGCCGGGCCAATTAGGCGAGCGCGCTCTCGCGATTGGTGCGTTGCGCGCGGCGCGAGCCCTCGCGGTACCGCGACATTTTCCGAACATCCCGCCCGCCTCGTCGAGTATCGATCGACGATGTGATTGCGCATCTCTACCATCGCTCACGCTGTGGTCGCCCCTGGCGCGCGAGCGATCCGCGCGGATCAGTTGTTTTGCCCAGTTTTGCCGAAATCAATATATCGATTTGTGTGTCGGAGGGGCCCCGCGCGGTGTTGTCAAGTGCCGAACGTAGGGCCGCGGAATTGATATAAGATGTGAATCGAGTTTGAGTGACAGTAAATTATTCTTAGCTCTTGGTATAAGTGAAAGTTAATTATTTTTAGAGCTCAGGTTAAGTGCAGTGACAACTCATTTCCCGAGAAAAGCGGCCGACAGCTGAAACCGTGGAACCGGCGCGAGGATCTACTGCAAAGAACAGATAAGTTATACTTTAAGCCAAATTAATTGAGACGCGAGATATATTTACAGATTAAGCTACGCTATTTATATAATTTTACAGAAAGTGACAAGTGGGGTTATGTCGCACCGCGGACTATGTTCACAGAGCCGTGTCGCGGCCGGCGACGCCTGTCACCGGCAAGGGCACGAACTTGACTACGGGGCGCGGAAGCTCGACGGCGGCGGTCCGCAGATCCACCACGCGCACCTCGCCGTCCTCTCCGGGATGCAGACGCACGACTCGTGCAAGCGGCCAGCGACACGGAGGTGTAGTCTTGCCATTGACAAGACAGAGCTGGCCCTCCTGGATGCTGCCGTGCGTCTTCCACCACTTCGGTCGCGGCGTGAGTCCCTGGAGGTACTCGCGGGACCATCGATCCCACAGATGGTCCCTCATCAGCTGTAGTAGACGCCAGCGACTTAGGCGATTTGGCGGCACGCCAAGGACGGACGGTTCCGGGATAGCCGTGAGCGGGCCCCCGATCAGAAAGTGACCGGGAGTGAGCGCCTCGAGATCCTCAGGGTCGTCCGACAGCGGCTGAAGCGGGCGAGAGTTGAGACACGCCTCGACCTCAGCGAGGAGTGTAATCATCTCCTCGAAGGTCAGCCTCGTCTCGCCGATGACCCTGCGGAGATGTTGCTTCATATCCTTCACGGCCGCCTCCCACAGTCCGCCGAAGTGCGAAGCGGCGGGGGGGTTGAACTGCCACTGGATGCCATCGTCTGCCAGTCGCCCGACGATGCGGTGAACCTCCCGGCTGGCCGCCTGGAACAGCGCTCGAAGTTGTCGGTCGGCCCCCACGAAGTTGGTGCCGCAGTCGCTGTAGACGGCCTGGCAGAGGCCCCGGCGGGAGACGAAACGGCGGAAGGTGGCCAGGAAGGCGTCAGCGGTGTAGTCGCTCACCACCTCCAAGTGAACGGCGCGGGAGCTGAAACATACGAATACGGCCAAGAAGGTCTTGTAGGCCTTGTGGCCTCGTCCCTTGGTAGTCCGCAGGAAGATCGGGCCGGCGAAGTCGACCCCGGTGTGGAGGAACGGGCGGCTTGGAGTGACTCGCGCTCTCGGCAGGTTTCCCATCAGTGGCTGCGGCGTGGCCGCTCGCCATCGGACGCATGGTAGACATCGGTGGATAAGGCGGCGAACAAGCTGTCGGCCCCGCGGTATCCAATACCGCTGCCGGAGGATCGCGAGAGTGGCTTGGGCTCCCCCATGGAGGACACGGCGATGGCTGGCATCGACAACCAGGTAGGTCAAATGTGAATCCGTTGGTAGAATGGCCGGGTGCCGCTGGTCATAATCCAGCAGCGAGTGTTTAATACGTCCTCCGACCCGCAGGATTCCGTCAGCCCCGACGACCGGGGAGAGCCCGCGAAGAGGACTTCTCCCGGACACCGTTCGCTTGGCACGGACATCTTCGATCTCCAGGCGGAAGGCCACCGCCTGCACCACCCGGATCCATTGCAGGAGCGCCTTGTCCAGCTCCGTCGGAGTCAACATCCCGTGGTCGGAGGAGGCGGGCCGCGTCCGCCAGCGGCGGATCCACGCCGAGACGCGAAGCAGCCGTCGGAAGGAGGAGAAGCGGGTCAGTTCATCGGGCTCCCGGGCGTCAGCAGCGGCAAAGCACTGGGCCGCCCGCCGTTCCGGCAGGTCGTCGTCGTCCGGGAGGCCAGGGTCCGTCGGCCAGCCCGATGGGTCTCCGGTGATGAAGTCTGGCCCGGTCCACCATAGCGGGTGCTCGCTCAGCTCCCCCGGAGAGATACCTCGGGAAGCGCAGTCCGCCGGATTCAGTCGTCCAGGTACGTGCCGCCACGTAACATTCGGTTCCGCCCTCTGAATTTCAGCGACCCTGTTTGCCACATATGTCGCCCATTTTGCAGGATGCCCGCGGATCCATCCGAGTGCCACCGTGGAGTCAGACCAGAGGAAGGTCGGCACGCCCTCCAAGTGGAGCGCCTCGAGGGTGTGTTCGGCCAACTTGGCGAGCAGAGCAGCCGCGCCCAGCTCCAGTCGAGGAAGAGAGACTCGTTTTAAGGGGGCGACCTTGGTTTTCGCCGTCACCAGAGAAACGCGAGGACCGCCGGGACCTCTCACCACCAGGTAGATGACGGCGGCATAGGCTCTCTCGGAGGCGTCCGAGAAGCCGTGAAGCTCGACGTTGTCCCTCGGAGAATCGTACCCGAACCATCGAGGTATCCGGATCCCCTCTATCAAGGGGAGCTCCTCTTCGAGTCTCATCCACGCAGCGGCTTCGGCGGGAGCCAAGGGAAAGTCCCAGTCCAGACGCTGAATCCACGCAGTCTGGATCAAAAGTTTCGCTCGGACGATGAGCGGCGCCAACCAGCCCAGCGGGTCGAACAGCCGAGCGGTCTGTGAAAGCACTGACCGCTTCGTCGGGGGTGATGTCACGGAACGCCGGACGGTGAGCGCAAAGTCGTCGGGTTCCATCGAAGGCCCAGGACGGAGCAGTCATCGGAAGGCTGGAGAGCGACGGCTGACGGCTGCAGTCGGTGCTCTGGGGGGACGTCCTCCAGGAGGGCTTCGTCGTTCGCTGCCCATTTGCGGAGCGGGAAGCCGCCCGCCAGGCATATAGATGCCACCTGCTCCCGGCGACGGCGGCATGTCTCCAGTACAGCGTCCCCGGTGAGTACGTCATCCATATAAGTTTCTTCCTCCAATATCTCTGCTCCCAGCGGGAAACGGCTCCTCTCGTCGGCCGCGAGCTGGCGACAGGACCGTATTGCGAGGAACGGCGCGCACCCCTGACCGTAAGTTACGGTGGCCAATTCGAAAATTAATGTCTGTCCGTCTTCTTCACACCACAGGATCAGCTGCAGGCTCCGATCATCAGGGTGGACCAGAATCTGCCGGTACATCTTCTCGATGTCGGCCGTGAAGACGTACCGGTGGCGTCTCCACCGAGACACGACGTCCGACAGGGGCGGCAAGAGGTTTTGGCCCGTGTGCAGATAAGTGTTCAGCGAGCCGAGTGCGGTACGCGAGGAGCCGTTGAAGACTACGCGGATCTTAGAGACGGGGCCCGACCCTTTGAGTACACCGTGGTGCGGCAGGAAGCATACTCGGGCGGGATCGGCGAATACCCCGGAGTGTAGTGACATGTGCCCGAGGGCGAGATACTCGGCCATGAAAGCTCGGTACTTGGCGCAGAACGACGGGTCGCGCTCGAAACGTCGCCTCATAGTGTCGAGCATGTGGGAGGCAGCGCGGCGCGTGGCCGAGAGGTCCGGCAGCTCCGACCGGATCGGCAAGCGGACCTGGAAGCGGCCGCAAGGAAATCGCTGATGGGTCCGGACGAAATGATCCTCGCACTCCTGCTCGGCGGGGGTGAGTGGCAAGGTAGCACGAGGTGGCTCCTCCCACTCCCAAAAACGACGCATCACCGCGGTCAGATCTTCCATGGTGGAGCACTGAAGTGACGACACGGCGGATACCTGGTGACAGACTCCCACCGCGCCCATGAGCAGCCACCCGAAACGCGTTAACTGCGCGATCGGCTCCGAGAACCCTCCGCGGCGGAGATCCGGCAGGACGAAGCATGCGTAGGCCTCCGCGCCCAATAAGAGCTCGACGGGGTCCTGATTAAAGAACTCGGGGTCGGCCAGGACGAGACCGTCGATGTGCGGCCACGAGCGAACGGAGCTCTCGACGCCACCGCTGTACAACCTCGAACGCGACAACACCAAGGCGGAAACTTTCATCGAATACTGTTCATCACGCGACGAGAGGGTGACCGCGACACGTCCTCTCGAGTGGTCCGTTTGGAGTCCTCCTACTCCGTAGATGGCGACGGCCGTCGGCGTGCGCGGAAGCCGCAGGCGTTGAGCAAGTGGCTCGGCGATCAGCGAGGTCTCGGATCCCGGATCGACCAAGGCCCGGACGGAATGGCGGACCCCGTGGCGATCGGTGACGATAACACGCGCGGTCGCGAGTGAACACGGGCGCGCACTCCGCGGGCGGACGCTTCGCGACGTGAACAGTCGGCGTCGAACAAGGCGCGGGAGCAGGCAACGCGGGTGAAGCAACCGTCGCGAACGCGTCATGCAGAGATGTATGGTGACGACCCGAACACCTGGCGCAAGTCTTTGACGAGCTGCACTCACCAATTAGATGACGACCAAGGCAGTTCCAGCACCGCTGGTGAGTAGTAGCTAGCTCTCGTTTCTCCTGGGCCGTCTTCCGACGATATTGGTCGCAGAAAGCAATAAAATGCTCCTTTTTGCAGATTGGACAGCTGCGACTGGAGTCCGTCCCCTGGGTCCTTGCGTGGTTGGCACGAGCGGAGCGACTCTTATCGCCCGGCTTCCCCGACGTCGACTCCCCTCTGGACACCCGCAGAGCCTCCTGCGTCATCATCTGCTCCTGCAGGAAGTCACGAAAGTCTTCATAGGCAGGTGGCATGGCGGACCTCCCGAGCGTGTTCTCCCATTCGCGGCGAGTCTTGGCATCGAGAAGGTCGACAACCAGATGCACGAAGAGGTCAGTGCTGTCCGAGATTGGGCGTCCAATGCCATCCAGGGCGCCGACGGTGGAGACCACTCCGTGAAATATTTTCCGAAGGTCAGTGGCGGAGTCCGATTTCATCTTCGGTAAGGCAAGGAAAGCGGCGAGGTAAGATCTTACCAGCAGTCTCTTATTTTCAAAATGGTCGATGAGCGTCTTCCAGGCGCGCTCGAAATTCCCCTCAGTCGATGGTAAGTTCTTGATCAGCTGCTCCGCGTCTCCCTTTACGCTCGTCTTCAAGTAATGGAAATTCTCCACTTTTGACAGGGAGGAGTCCAAGACGACAATGGAGGCGAACAGATTGCAAAAGGCAGGCCAATCCTCGAACTTCCCGGAGAATTGCGGCAGCTGAATACGCTGCGTGAAGTCGCAGGCTCCGTCTTAATCGACTTATGCGACTCATCTGCGGACGCCGTCTCGAGCAACCTTTGTTCCTGTTCGAGGAGCTTGGATCGTTGTTGGATGTAAGCAGCCTCGACTACCTCCATGAAGTCATCGGTATTATACACGTGCTTATCGAATTGCTCACCGTAGTCTGCTTGCAGAGTCTCATGTTGCGCCTGAAACTTGTTCCATCGCTCCTCCAGGACTTTCATCGTGGATCGTACGAGAGGAAGCGTCATCTTGGCGGCGCCGGCCTTGCGGAGATTCTCCGACGTGCGGGCGATGCGCCCGTAGAGATCTTGCTGTGCGGAGATTAATCGCTCCATTCTGTTTCAGATGACTCACTCACTACGCGACGGATCACTTGCCGAAACGACGATCACGGAAGCGGCGATCGCGGAATTCGAGAAATCCGGCTCGAAGGACCAGAAAATGTGCGAACTGAAAGTTGCGGCGGATTTCTTTCGTGTCGGACAAGGATGTGCAGGCGTGAGAGTGAAGAAGAAAAGTGTGTGGTCAATAGTGAACAAAGAACAAAAGTGTATTTTTACAAAAGTATACAGACGTTCGAGCTCTAACTGTGTGCGATCGGACAGCGTGCGATATCGCGAACTGATTCGAATCGCAATAGAGTCTCACCGAAGAAAACCGTGCGGAAGTGCGCGAACTCTAAGTGCGAGAGATAAACGTACACGACAGACTTTGCTCGAGAGCTAGGCGCGAAGTGCCATGCGCGGCTTTAGGGGCGGGCTATTTATTGCCTCCGACCTTCCAGAAGATTCTTGCGATTTTCACAGTAATCCGCGAATCTTCCAGAAGACCGGAGGACAAGTGGTTTGTTATTTTTCAGCGACAAAACATCTTTCGAAACGAAACGGCGATTTTAGGGCGTCGCGATTCGCCGCGCGGAGCCCGTCGGCGCGCCGGGCCAATTAAGCGAGCGCGCTCTCGCGATTGGTGCGTTGCGCGCGGCGCGAGCCCTCGCGGTACCGCGACATTTTCTGAACACTTACTCATGCATTTTAATTCGTTTCACATTTCTTTATTTTAATGAGAATCATCTTTATTTTTTTCTTTATTCTTTAATTAAATGTGATGTCTGTCACATTATTTTGAAAAATATGTTTATTTAATTCATTTTTCTTTCACAGACAAGGACCTTTATTCGTAAAACTTTTATATAGGATAAAACTTTTAGAAATCGAGTAAATATTAATAACTTGGATATTCCTTATGAATAGTTTAAGGATCTTTTTTAAAATACGTTCCTGACGTCTATTACCTCAATAGGATAAGACAAACTTTTTTACATTTACTTACATTTTACTTACTTAGATAAAGTCAACAAATGCCTTTTTAGAGAAGCGAGTAAAACACATTAAAAGAAACATGAAGAAAAAAATACTTTTGGAGTATCAAGCAGCCCATTTTTGCTGGGAGCAACCATCGATCTTCATCTGGAGAACATTGCTCGAGACTTGCCCGAGGAGGAGATCAACTTAATACGTGATCTTGAAAGATCCTTCTACGTTGACAACAGTATAACGAATCTCCCAACGGTCGACGAGGTAAAAGATTTCAAGGAGAAGGCGACTCTATACATGAGTAAAGGAGGATTTGACCTTCGAGGGTGGGAGTATTCTGGCGATATGAATCCCTCGAGAGAAACTCCAGTTTTAGGCCTTGTCTGGGATAAAGGTGAGGACACATTAAAGATTTCCGGCCAATGTTTGCAGCCGAAAATCCCCGAGGTAGTCACAAAAAGGAAGATTTTCGCAGCCACACAGAAGGTATTCGACCCGATTGGCATTGTTTGCCCGGTGCTGTGGTGCCCGAAGCTGATTCTGCAGGCATTATGGACTAAGAAGACTAATTGGGACGAGACGGTCGATGAGGAGACGGGCGCAGCATTTGTCAAGTGGCTTCGAGACTTAGAGCTTCTTCGTGAAGTTAGAATTCCGCGATGGGCTTTTGGAGGAACTAATGATTTTTTGTCACTCCATTTGTTTGTAGATGCCAGTCAAGCCGCCTATGCCGCAGTAATTTTTGTAAGAGTTGTCTGCAGCCAGGGGATTAAAGTCCACCTAGTTCAGGCCAAATCTAGACTCGCACCCCTAGGAAAGCCAACGATCCCACGCCTGGAACTGATGGGTGCTGTTATTGGAGCTCGATTGCTGTGTAGCACCATCAAATATTTGAATCGTCCTGAGGTCAAGGTCTACTGTTGGACTGATTCTTCCACGGTGATTGCATGGATCAAGAGAGAGAGTCAATGGGCGACGTTTGTCTGGCGACGAGTACAAGAAATTAGGCAATTAACAGAACCTGATGATTGGCGTCATGTCCCTGGAGATTTAAACCCTGCTGATCTTCCGTCCAGAGGATGTTCTGCCAGGGAACTAATCAAGACTAAATGGTGGCTAGGACCGCAATGGCTCTCGTGCCCTGAAGAAGAGTGGCCCCTATCCGACGCTAATATAGATGAAGATGCTGTTCGAAGCGAGATGAAGAAAGAAACGGTGAGATCAAAGGTTATACAAATCTCGTCCGTGCTGGTCACCAATGCAACGGGGCATGAGTCTAAGGCAAGTGGAGAAATGATGATTCCGGATGCTTCTTATGAGAGAATTCTACGACGACTCGCCTGGATAATGAGGTTTGTTGCAAATTGTCGACTAGAGGCTTCGAAACGAGTAAAGTCCTATTTAAGAGTAAAAGAAGTTACAGCTGCGGAATTAAAATTGACACGCATGGTTCAACGTGAAAGTTTCTTTGGCTTCGAGGATTCAAGAATAAACTCGATGGACACATATCTAGACGAAGAAGGAATAATTCGACTGAAAAGCCCGGTCGCGAATCGGGACGATACCATGGATTTCAGACACCCGATCTTGTTAGATTCACGACATTCCTTGGTAAACAAACTCATTTAGTACACGCACTTGAGGTTAAACCATGCACCAGCAAGTATTATGATTAACGCTCTACGAGAGAGATTCTGGATACTGGGATGTAGAAGAGGCGTTAACGCTGTTATACACAGTTGTGTTTCTTGTCGCAGATTTAATGCTAAAAGAGTTGAAGCATTGTCCCCGGCTCTTCCTGAAAAACGAGTTAGAGATGCAGCCGTCTTCGAGATCACTGGAATGGACTACGCAGGCCCTTTGTTTCTCCGAGACAAAACCAAGGCGTGGGTTTGTCTTTTCACTTGTGCCAATTATAGAGCGGTCCATTTTGAATTGGTGTCTTCTCTGACCACGGAGAATTTCCTGGAAGCGTTCCGGCGATTCGCGTCGAGGAGAGGTCGGCCTTCCTACGTTTACACAGATAACGGTACCAATTTTGTTGGAGCCAACAACCTTTTGCAGAACATCGACTGGAGAAAGGTGGAAAGGAATGGCGTCGTTGAGCGAATTCAATGGCAATTCAACCCCTCCTCTGCTGCCTGGTGGGGAGGATGGTGGGAGAGAATGGTACGCTCAATGAAGGATATGCTCCGAAAGGTCCTTGGGAGAGCTGCCTTGAATTTTGAGGAGGTTATTACTGTACTTTGCGACTGTGAAGCTGTTATAAATAGTCGGCCCTTAACTTAGCTGAAGATACCTGTCAGCTCGTGCCGTTATCGCCTTCATTATTTCTTCACGAGTTGAAAAATGACCGATTACCTGACGTCGATATAGCGATTACCACTCAGAAAATTACTGCAAGACTTCGCTACATTCAGGGACTACGCGAGGCTCTGAGAAGGCGTTTCAGAATTGAGTATCTTGGTCGGCTGAAACAGTGTCTTTCGACGCGATCTACTACACGCTCTCTCAAGGTGGGAGATGTCGTCCTCATCGGCAACGACCTGCAGAAACGTCTGGACTGGCCCTTGGCCAGAGTAATTGAACTTATTCCTGGAATTGATGGAGAGACGAGAGTTGTTCGTTTAAAAACAGCCACGGGAGAACTTATACGTCCTGTACAACGAGTATTTTCATTGGAAATACACTCTGAGGAAGAATCTTCGGATGAGCTGAGAGCTTGTCATCAATCGAAGAAGAAACCATCAGAGAAAGCAGAGACTGTTCCCGCTAGTGAAACTTGCAAAGTGCGAAAGGACGCTGTAGTTGAGAAGCCCGAAACGCGTACACGTTACGGAAGGCTTGTGAAGCCCCCCTGTAGATTTTAGTTTTAAGAATTGTCATGTGTTAATGTTCTTTTAAGTATATTCTTTTGAAATGAAAGATAAACTTTTTATTTTTTTTTGTTTTGGGTCGTTAAAATATTCCTGTGTGTTGAGTTGTTGGGACTGTCAACAACCCAAGGTGGGAGAAAATGTAGAGAGAAAATTTTGTTAGAGAGCGCTTGTGTGGCTTGTGAGAGAAAATTCTTATTTTTTGAGTAGATGGCAGGCTTGTCTCCTGTGTGGTATGATCGAGAGCGTGCAGAATTCGCAGAGTTCGTTAAGAGGTGCTAGCGACACGTACGTTCTTGAGTAATCCGAATAAAGATAAAAATCCTTACATATCCGTGCCTTATTTATGCATCTTAATCAGTTCATATTTTGAACATAAGTAACTTGGTATTGTCATACATCAACGTATACAAGAATATGTGATTTAACTAGCTCCGATCGACGCATAAAGAAAAAGAGTAGTCGACAATTATATGCAGCAAAGATCTTTTAAACCTGCGATAATAAAATGTCATCTGTGGAAAGTTACTGGTCAGCAAGTTTCATTAAGGAAAAAATTGTGACCTTAAAATGCTCAATTTGTGATACTCCTGTCAGTGGAAAGAAATATGAGAAACATTTATTAACGAAACATGGAAAAGACGAAGGGATAGCTATGCATTTGAAGAATATAATTCGACAAAGAAAAGGTAACTACAAACAAGCCAATTGATATAAGTTTGAACATGCATTTTAATACAGATGTGTTTTATTTACAGAACACATTTTTGACCCTATAGGAAGTAACGCTCCCCCCATCAGCAAGAGTTACGTTAAAAGCATTTCATATTCTTTTGTATAATTAACAGTTGTTGCATTATTAAAGGTATTAAAAGAAAAAGTAAACACCATCCTAAGTAAAACCAAAAAAGAAAAAATCTTGAGGATACAACATGAAAAAGAAATAGAAAAATCAAATAATCACAAATGGAACAATGAATAATCGCACTATACCGAGAGAGAAGAACAACAAACTCGAGAACACTCTGGACACTCTGTTCATGGAGAACTCAAAACATGATAATTCCGTTAAACAGCATTTAGTTTTTGCACAATAATTTTCATTGTCTAACAGCGTTCCGAAATTATTAACCTTTGTTATGCACCGGGGGTAGGAGATACCCCAGCGTATTTTCAAACGCGTTTTTCTAATACGTACAATGCGAATCGGGACCTGTGCTGCCATTTACGTGTAGTCTAGGAATAACACTTCAAGATCCTATACATAGTTTTGCCCGCCCGGCTTTAGTCTGCTCTTGGCAGTGGTGAGAAGTTGACGTTCCGAAATTCTGGGGTGTGAAATACCCCATGTGCACAGTACGTATAATTTCATTAATAATTTCAACTTTTATTTTGTCGTTTTTTTTTAGCTTATTAGTGCATAAATTGTGTGAATAATAGTGGGAGAGAGCTTTTTTTTTTCTTTCATGAATACATATACATATTTGTAAATAATATATATGTATTATATATAATATACATAATATATATAATATATACAGGGTGAATCTTAATGGATGCACCAACTTTTTACCATGGGAGATGGGTTACCGACTGCAACTGTAATCAACCGAAAGATCCATAGATGACACCTGGTTGGATCGACCGCTCCGATCGACATACAGGGAAGTCAAAAATTGTGCATCAAGTAACGTGTATCGTGTTCTATACATACATACTTTTCTAGTATATCCAACTCTCTTCCCATACAGCACAAAAACCTCTTAAAATATACATATTTTAAATATTTTTTAGGAAGTTTAAAATAATTTAAACTAATTCACAAAAATATTTTTTCAATGTTTCTATGTCCAAGTCAAATTATTCAAAAGAATATTTTCAAAAATGTTTTAAAAGATTGCATACAAATATGTTCAATAATATTTGTAAAATTTTTAGAAATATTGCTTCAAACAATGAAATGTTTAAATTTCTAAAAGATTTTACAAATATTGGTAAATATATTTTTATGCAATCTTTTAAAAACATTTTTAAAAATATTTTTTTGACAATCTGGCGAACATAGAAACATTCTAAAAATATTTTTGTAAACTATTTTAAAAAATATTTTGTGCTCTGTGGACTACGTGTTCTTTTTACAAAATTGCTTTCTAATAACGAGATTTCTTATTATTGCGCAACGTATGTACCGCATAAAAGAGGTATCATTTGTTTCTGTGTATCTCTTTTATACGATTTTGTAAAAATAATGATTCTTTAATAAAGTTACTTGGTAGCGATTTCTTTTCACGCTTACGCGGAACATTTCAGCGCGTAAAAAGAAAGTTGGATCTGAAGCGGCAAAAATATAAAAATATTCTACCATTCTTATTAAAAAATGCGTAATTCTACTGCAAGAAATATTCTGCTGTATAGTACTTTATATGGATATAAAAGAATAACTTAAAGAACTAAATTTTTATGCTTGTAGGATTATTTTGAGCAGTAATTAAGTTTGCGCATCGCGATCTGCTAGCGCTCAAGATCTGAAGGATTGAATTGTACGGGCTTGCCGTGCAATAAGTCCACGGGTCTTGCGCGCCGGGTGCGTCGTGCAATTTTAAAAAGCTATATTGTGTGAAAGAATGGAGGGGGGACACTTCGAGCATCTAAAGTGAAAACATGATAAATTGGCGATATGTTGCGCACGGCCACACGTTGATGCAATTTTTCATCTGCGTGCGCTCTTACGCAAAATGACTTCAATGTATCTGTATGAGCCTTTACACATACTGAAAAAAGTCTTAAAATGTGGTACAATATGACTCCAGGCGAAGGTCCACTTTTAAGAACCTAACGCGCCATTGCAATTGGTGGTATCTCACACGTGTTACGGAAGTCCACTGTTATTACTTTTAATTTTTTAAGTTATTCTTTTATATCCATAAAGTACTATACAGCAGAATATTTCTTGCAGTAGAATTACGCATTTTTTAATAAGAATGGTAGAACATTTTTATATTTTTGCCGCTTCAGATCCAACTTTCTTTTTACGCGCTGAAATGTTCCGCGTAAGCGTGAAAAGAAATCGCTACCAAGTAACTTTATTAAAGAATCATTATTTTTACAAAATCGTATAAAAGAGATACACAGAAACAAATGATATCTCTTTTATGCGGTACATACGTTGCGCAATAATAAAAAATCTCGTTATTAGAAAGCAATTGTGTAAAAAGAACGCGTAGTCCATACAGCACAAAATATTTTTTTAAATAGTTTACAAAAATATTTTTAGAATGTTTCTGTTCGCCAGATTGTCAAAAAAATATTTTTAAAAATATTTTTAAAAATGTTTTTAAAAGATTGCATAAAAATATATTTACCAATATTTGTAAAATCTTTTAGAAATTTAAACATTTTATTTTTTGAAGCAATATTTCTAAAAGATTTTACAAATATTATTAAACATATTTGTATGCAATCTTTTAAAACATTTTTGAAAATATTCTTTTGACATGATTTGACGGACATAGAAACATTGAAAAAATATTTTTGTGAATTAGTTTAAATTATTTTAAACTTCTTACAAAATATTTTAAATATGTATATTTTAAGAGGTTTTTGTGCTGTATGCGAAGAGTTTGATATACTAGAAAAGTATGTATGTATAGAATACGATACACGTTACTTGATGCACAATTTTTGACTTCCCTGTATGTCGATCGGAGCGGTCGATCCAACCAGGTGTCATCTATGGATCTTTCGGTTGATTACAGTTGCAGTCGGTAACCCATCTCCCATGGTAAAAAGTTGGTGCATCCATTAAGATTCACCCTGTATATATTATATATCTATATATATAAAGACAAATGTCCTGACTCACTCACTTACTCACTCACTCATCAACGCCCAGCCCAAACCCCTGAACCTAGAAACATGAAATTCAAGGGGTGTATTCCTCTCATGACGTAAGCACCCACTAAGAAGGGATTTTTAGAAATTCGACCCTTAAGGGTGTGAAAAGGGTTAAAATGTATTTTCGTCAATATCTCTTAGGCCCGATGAGATATCGACTTGGTTCTTGCTTACGAAGGTCACCCATACAAATGCTCAAAAACATATTTCAGGATTTTTCCCTAATCAACCTCTAAAGGGATAAATCTGGATTTAGGTGTGAATCAGTTTAATCGTAATCGTAGTATTTTGTGGTCACATTGGTGATTATTAATTTTATGATTATTTATTTTAAAATTACGTAAAAAACTAGATACAATGGCATTAAAATACATTATAATAATAATGTGAATTAAATAAATTACTTTAAATAATTAATAAATTCTCATTTGATATTCAATAATTTCTTTTAAGTTTAAGATTACCTTGCAATGATGTAATACATATTTAGAATTTGTACCGGATGCGATATGCAAATGAATATAGACTTGAATTAAATCTAATTAAGAGTAAGATATATTTAGTATCTATTATCTATATATATAAAACAATAAAACCCTATCTATATATATAAAGGTAAATGTCCTGACTCACTCACTCATCAACGCCCAGCCCAAACCCCTGAACCTAGAAACATGAAATTGGGGGAGTGTATTCCTCTCATGACGTAAGCACCCACTAAAAATGGATTTTTAAAAATTCAATCCTAAAGGAGTGAAAAGGGGTAAAATGTATTTTCACGGATTTGTCAATATCTCTTAGGCCCGATGAGATATCGACTTGGTTTTTGCTTACAAAGGTCACCCATACAAATGCTCAAAAACATAATTCAGGTTTTTGCCCTAATCAACCTCTAATGGCGCAAATCTAGATTCAGGGGTGAATTATAGAACCCTTTGTGTCTCCTGTGAATTAATTCCTATGTATTTTTCTTTCGGTTCTTATACTCAGCCCAACAATTAATTTCAAAAAGATAACTTTTGCTTCCTTATTCCACAATAAAGTTATTAACGAAAATAATTTTAAGGGTACGGGAGAGTGGAAGAATCGCGAACATCTAAGGAAAAAGTTAAATAAATCCGACGATTATTTATCAATTATATAGGTGTTTGAAACAGAAGTACCCAGCCGAAAAATGGTGGTAGATTGGGTCAAGCCGAGACGAAAAGTCATGTACCATTTTGCAAGATTCGCAATAGTTTACGAATTATTAATTAATACGTCTGAGCAAATGAGCGCATGAGAAGCGGTAGGCCGAACTCGGCAGACACGTAAAATACCATTTTATGGGCCCGCCGCACGCGGGGCAATGCCGAATCGTAGCTGGGGTAATTACGAACGGGTTTTTCTTATTGTTTAAAATTATAATTTATGTTGATAATCTACCTTGAAAGAATCCAAGTAATATCTTTACCTTGAAAAAATCAAAGTAATCAAAAGACACGGTAGTGTCTCGCGCCAAGTACGCGCAAAGCAAGACTTGAGACCGCCGTGGCTCTATTAACGCGACGCAACGAATTGCGAGTACCCGTGATTTTGAGATCTCGATAACTAGAGAACGGATTAAGTTCCAACTAGGCTTAATGGATAGCTTGGACCAAATTCGTATAATAAAAGTGTTTTTATTTTTCCGCTACGTGCCCTACAAGCGGAGATATTGCGATGCAAAACTCGAAGCTGAAAATTTACAATTAAGAAACGTCGTTCTCCGTTTGCTGTGTTCGCCACCGCGGCCCCTTTCGCATCCCCCCTCCCAACCCTGTACAGAGTGGACCTCGCTTTAACTTACAATGCATACTTTTCGTATACCAACTATTCTCTGCTTTAACAAATTATTTCTGCTACAGATATTAAGCGTCGAAGTTAACAAAACAGAAATAATTTGTTAAAGCAAAGAATACGTGGTTGGTGTATAAAAAGTACATATTTATATAACAACTATTCATCGTACATATAAATATGTAATTTTCATATACCAACTATTCTCTGCTTTAACAAATTATTTCTGTTCCGTTAACTTCAACGCTTAATATCTGTACAGCACATTCTCTGCTATAATAAAAAGACTGTTCAATATATGTATACAAACGATTCGCTGCTTTAAATAACTTTTCTTCGTTCATACATCGTCAAATATAACTTTGACATTCGGATTACCGCATTCTTTGATGCAATGGCTGAAATCTTTCAGATTCCTAATGATAGTGTTGAATAAATTATCATCAAACGTTCATTTTTGTATTTGTTACTAGCCTAATACCCGTGCTTTGTTACGGTATTTAATTATTTTAAATCGATTTTTACTCCAATAAACTTTCGTTTGACTGTAATGAACAATATTATCTCATGACATAATAAAAATAAATTAAAATTATGTTAGTGTTTGTTCGTACTTTTGCTCCAATTCTATTGCTTCAGATTTAAATTTCTTCATCGTATTGTTCATTTCCTCTGTTGTCTATGTATTACTAAGGACAATTCAGAGACGCTTGAGATCAAAAATTACGATAAATACCATCGATGCTCACTTTGCACGAGAAAAGAAGATACGAAAACCAAGTATGGGTGCCCATCGTGCGAACGCCCTATGTGTAACAAGCATCGATCGCCTTCGTGCGTTGACTGTGCCTATGTAGATTGATATTTTTTCCTAAAATCTTGTAATTTCTTTTATATTTGTATAATTTTACATTATTGTGTGTGATAATAACTCAAAAAGCTGCCAATAAAACGATTATTTTGAAAATAAACCCATATTTCTTATAATACTCAATACTCTCATTTTTTTCAAAAACGCGTGACTTTATATAGCAAAATAAATATACTTTTTTCAACTCCGCTATAAACTAATATTTTTCCTTGAAAGTGTAGTATTTCAAGAAAGTAATCCCGCAAGAATTATTAAAAAATATTAAAAATTGAATTTTTTATGCATTTTTTAGTGAAAAAAGTCCATTTTTCGGTTTCTTTAGTTAACATATCATTTATAATTCTTTTGTGTTGCAAAATATTAATGAAACCTATTAGACCTTATTTTGGAAGCTTTGAACAATAGCCAGCAATTTTGTTTGAGTAAAAATAACGAATTGTACGTCTGTAATGAACGTTTTAAGTGACTGGGGTATGACATACCCCCTGTGCATAATACGTAATTTCGAAGAGGTGTGCATAACAAAGGTTAAATTAATGGAACAGTTGATAACCGAGATATCATCTTGTGACCTTCTCAAACTACTTTATATTGGATTGCAACACAAACGTTGCGCATTCCCGTTATTTGTAGAGCAAGACCTGCAAAAAATGTACGAACTATTGGAGATGCTGGGTATTCGAGAATTTACGCCATCCGGTAAGGCAGAGCTGTCCACGTTCACTGCAGACGATGGCAACCTGACACTTGGAAATGCGTTACACAGAGTCAGTATTGAAATGACAAAGAATGGTATCACCGGCCGCGATAATACTTGGATTAAAAGTCTCGAATTACTGGAACATCAAAATGTAGAAGAGAATTGGCGTGGAAAAAATCAAATAAAGAGAGAAGAAGGCACTTCGGTACAGAGTGCTAAGAAAAAGAGAGGAAAATATTTGACACTCTGTCCTGACATCAGTCCTGACATCAAAGGATGATTCACAATCGTCCTTTATCTAAGGAAAATGACGAAATTATTCTAATTAAAAATTATTCTACCTATCGTGTTTATTTTACAGATAGAAACGAATCGATCACCGTCGAATGGAGGGCACAGTCTCCAAGTGTCAGAATGCTCTAAAACTAACAAATTGCGAGAAATAGCAGAAAAAAAAAATCATCAGTTCTTGTAAAAAAAATTAAGAAGTATGAAAAAAAATCAAGAAGACCAAATCCAAGAATTACAAATACAAATACAAGAGCAAAATAAAAAGCAGGTGTAAAAGCCAAGAAGATTTGCTAAATCAGATGCGAGAAGCAATAGCACAGAAAGACGCTTTTATAAAAGAAATTAAACAGTATGAACAAAAACCAAGATTTCATCCAAGAATTGAATGATACTCCTGCGGATGCCGAATCAACACCGCCGTCATCAACCTCAACATCAAGATGAGTTAACAAAGATTGTTTGGTCCAAACAATTGACAACAAAGTTGAGCAACAAAGAAATTCAGATTTAAAGTAAGAATGCAAGCGAAAGAAGCAGAAAAGGACGACGATATTTTTATTTCGAGCCAAGTCTTAATACCGCAAGGTGATCCTATACAGGAATATATTTGCCGCAATTTCAACAATAAAATTTCACCAACCAAAAGTTGGTCTCATATTTTATTCGTGGCGCCTCATCAAGATTACTCCAAGCGAGTAGTCGTGTAAGTTGTAATTTCAACCAGGAAACGTTGATTCGATGCGTTTTCATATAGTTATTCGCTGCGCGAAATTACTGCCCCATCAGCAATATCTGTAATTAAGACCAAACATCCTTTAATTATTAAAAAATTGCTTGCAGGAAAATCATCAGTTTCCTAGAAGCGAGAAAGATCACGTTCAGAAAGTGAGCTCACGATTTTTTTAGTCTCGTTAAACGCTAAGTTAATTAATTTAAAAAACTGAAATTAATATCTTACACATATCTATTAGGCAAACTAATTAAAATTTATTAACATGGAAGACGCATTTATGATTATCTTTTAATATGTTTTATGGCATATCGTATTCCGTTCTCACAATCAGAGATTACTATTTTGCTGGAGTTCTTAAAGGCCATTTTCATCAACAGGAAGACACGCATGAAGAAATACCATAAAATATGAGAAAATATTGAACCGAATCGGACCGAGGTCGATGGCTCTAAGCATGATCGATCAATCCGATCTATAGTTTCGTTTTATGCGCTTCTCGATTTCTATCCATGATTTTTATTGACCATTTTATTGATCGGCCGTGATCCTTATTACCACATAGATGCAGATATATTGCACGCGCGGAAAACATGCACCTAAATTGTTCGTGAAAAGGTCGAATTCCGAGATTTTGTGGCTTTGCGACCCTCGAAGTGATCCTATTACAGATTTGTCTCTGTACTTTACATGATACCCCGGGAAAAAAAGTTTATATCTAATTATATATAATTGTATCATATTATATATAATTATATATAATTACATATAATAAGATCTATTTATACATTTATTTATACAGGGTGTTTGAAACAAAAGTACCCAGCCTAAAAATGGGGGTAGATCGGGTCAAACCGAGACGAAAAGTCATGTACCATTTTGCAAGATTCGCAATAGTTAACGAATTATTAATTGATACATCTGAGCAAATAAGCGCATGGTATTTTACGTGTCTGCCAAGTTCGGCCTACCGCTTTTCATGCGCTCATTTGCTCAGATGTATCAATTAATAAATCGTTAACTATTGCGAATCTTGCAAAATGGTACATGACTTTTCGTCTCGGCTTGACCCAATCTACCCCTTTTTCGGCTGGGTACTTTTCTTTCAAACAGCCTGTATACAATTATATCTCGATATTTATAACTCCATATCAAATTATGCAACATCACATTACAATTCCTTTTTGAGTAGATAATTATATATAATTATATCAAAATATTTATAACCCCATATTGAATTATACAACATTATATTAGAAATATTTTTTAAGCAAACAATTATATGTAATAATATAAAAATATTTATAACTCCATATCTCAAATTATGAAAAGTTATATTAGAATTCTTTTTCAAGTTGCGACACATCAAATTATATACAAACTTATATATAATTGCGTCAAATTAGATATAATTATACACGTATATATTTTATATGTAACGATGCACCCCGGAATGTGCATCGTCCCGGCCGTTCACCAGCCGAGCCGCTCGGCCGACCACCTGTCGGGCGAAGAAAAGGGGCGGAATGCCCCCACATATTTTTTAAACGAATAAAGTCGGCGCACTCGCCGCCGGATATCGATTCGGGACAAACGGATCGATATCCGTACGCGCCCGAACAGTATCGAGCGCGTTCGCAACGCCGGAGCGCTCGGCGCCCCTACTCCGGCCCGACATCCCCGCCACGTGCGTCTCCGCGTCAGCGCTACCCCCCGCTACCGAACTAACGAGCCCAGGGGGTATAAAAAGGCAACGAATTTGCCTAATTAGCAGACTCCGTCGTGAGACAGTAATCCGTCCAGACCTGTCCGCTGCTCACGACTTCCAGTCCCGATCCAGCTCCTAGCAATCACCAGCCGTGTCGACGAGGTTGAGAGTACTCAGTCTCTATTCGGGAGTTCCCGTACTCCGACATCGCTTTCCTGAGCCCCGGTCGTACTGGTGAGGTTGAGCGTGCTCGTCTCTTCCGAGAGTTCTCGGTTACCAGTGCCGCCGTTTATCACACGCTAAAAGTCCACGTCCCGTACGGAGCGTTCTCCGTACGTCGGGCGTACCCGGCCGTGGTCTTTTACTTTCCTTGACGTGCACTGTACAGAGCGTGCTCTGTCCTGCCGGGTGTTCCCGGTTGCCGTCCACGTGTACTGCGGAGGAGAGTACTCCTCCCAGTCGGGTGTACCCGATTACACGCAGCTTCCTGGCATTATATCCAAGATCCTCGTGCCGCGTATCCACACGCCATTTGCACGTATTCACCCGTGCAAATTATACACGCCTCGTGTCACTGTATCGCGCACCTACTCGCGCCGCGTGCACGCCTCGCGCCTTTCTAGGGCATTTACGCGAATCTACGAAATTAGGCGCCGCCTACTTACCGCGGTACTTTCATTTTCCAGCGCCGCCCCGCGTGGGCCATCGACGCGCCCATCGATCGCGAGTCGAAACATCCCGCTAGCTACCGCCGCGAGCTGATTCCGTAAATTCGGGAAACTAACGACGCCCCGCCTTGCGTTACCACTTAAAGCGTATTCTGTCAAACCCGATTAATACTTGCAAAGATTGTAATACGTATACGAACTCGCCGAATAAATTGAATGTAAACCAACTATTTAATTAGAGCGAATAAATTATATTTAAACCAGATATTCGAGTATAAACCTGAGCATAAGCGCTTTTTCCTCCGCACCTTTTTCTCGACCCTGACCACGCCGCGAGCTACGATCCGAGCTTCGAGAACACAGGTTGTTTTATGGCGCCCGAACAGGGACTAGACCGGAAGGAAAAAGCGCCGGATATCGAAAAAATGAAGGAATACTATTATCGACTTAATAAAACCGAAATAATTGCAGAAATGGAGACACTCGGTCTCGACACGGAGGGCAGCCTTGACGAACTCCGCCGACGATTAAATAGATACATCGAAGAAAATCCCGAGATGTTTCAAACGGCCGCGAATTCGATTACACAACTACCGTCGCTCACAATACCATCGTTAACGTTTACGCCGGCCGCGGTACCGTCAGACACACCGTGTACGGTTGTCCCCGCCGGAGGACCATCGAACGTCGCCCCGTCAAACGCGCAAATTATAAATCAGATGCGCAAATGGGGTCTGCATTTTGAGGGGAAAGATCCGTGGGCCTTTCTCGAACGCGTTGATGAGCTCCGCGCCGCGTACGAATTTTCAGATTCCCACTGGCTTCGCGGGTTACCTGAATTATTAAAAGGAGATGCCCTGTTATGGTACCGCAATAACCGCGAGACCTGGCTAAGCTGGGCGGATTTCATCGCGGACTTTAAAGAAACGTTCTTGCCGCGCCGGTATCGACTTCAACTCGTCAACGAGATTCGCGATCGGACACAAAAAGACGGGGAGCCATATATTAAATACGCGACGCACATGCTCGCACTCATGCGGCGAGCGGGGGGATACTCCACCGAAGAGCAAGTAGAACAGCTATATGAAAATTTCCACCCGGACTATCAGAATCGAATATGGCGAAGCGATGTATGCACCCCCCGCGAGCTTCAACAACGCGCGAGCGAATTCGAAAGGATACAACAGAACCGCCGGAAACGTACGCCCGCGAAAACTAACTCGACCAAAACGCCGATTATTGCCGCGACCTACAGCCGCCACGAATGTTGCTGGCGGTGTAAGCAGCGCGGACACACCCGATTCGACTGCCGACGACCCGCGAAACGGTTTTGCTTGCAATGTGGCAAAGATGGCGTCCTTACGAAGGACTGCCATCCGCCACCGGGAAACGCCAACGGGACCGTGGAAACTCCGGCCGCCCCCCGGTCCTCACCGTAAATTTCTTACCCCGGCCGCACCTCGATATACAATTGCGCGGACGAAAATTGGCCGCGTTACTGGATACCGGATCCGAAATATCATTTGTAAACGAAGACACCGCCCAGCTCGCACGCACACTAGGTTTTGACGTCGTGCCGGAAGAAGGGAAAGTGCAACTGGCCAACGGTCAGCACATTATCCTTCCCGGTTACGTTTGTATCCCGATACGGACAACGAGGCGCACGATATGGCATACGTGCCGGGTTATGCCGAACCTCGAAAGCCCGCTGCTACTGGGGATGGATTTCTGGGCCAAACTCGGCGGTACGATTCCGGAACCCCCAAAAACCGCCGCTTCACGGCGAACCCCCGAGACCGCCGCCACGGGGGGGTTGGCTCCGCGCAGCCCGGATAAAGAAAGACGGTTACACAAATTTCTCGAGCAAGAATTACCGTTGTTCAAATCAATAGACGGTCCAACGAAAAGAGCCGCGCACGAAATCCGCCTTAAGCCGAATGCCGGGCCTATTAAACAGCGGTATCGCCCGCGCAATCCGGCCATGCAGGCCATCATAGACGCCGAGGTCGAGAAGATGGAGCGCGACGGGATAATCGAACGATCACACAGCGCGTGGAGTTCACCCGTAGTGGTAGTCAAAAAGAAAGACGGTAGTCATCGGTTTTGTATCGATTTCCGCCGCGTCAACGACGTTACCATACCGGACGCGTATCCACTGCTACACATCACCGCCACTCTCGACAAATTGCGCGGCGCGAAGTATCTCACTACACTCGATTTAAAGAGTGGGTATTGGCAAGTATCTCTTACGCCGTCAAGTCGACCGGTCACCGCGTTTACCGTACCCGGGAAAGGACTATTCCAGTTCCGCGTCATGCCGTTCGGTTTACACTCCGCGCCTGCCACGTTCCAACGGCTCCTCGATACCGTTCTGGGGCCCGAACTCGAACCACACGTCTTCGTGTATCTAGATGACATTATCATCATAAGCGAAACGTTCGAAGATCATCTCCGTATACTACGCGAAGTGTTCCGCCGCCTCCGCAATGCGAATTTAAGATTAAATCCGGACAAATGTCGATTTTGTGTAGATCAACTACGGTACCTCGGTCACATAGTCGACCGCGAAGGGATCCGTACCGATCCCGAGAAAGTAAAAGCCGTCGCCAAGTGGGAACAACCACGCACGGTAAAACACGTTCGACAATTTTTAGGGGTCGCCTCATGGTACCGGCGATTTATTCCGGACTTCGCGACAGTAGCCGCGCCGCTCACCGCGCTAACGCGAAAGAACGCCCGGTTCACCTGGGGGCCGGAAGAAGAAAACGCGTTCCAAAAATTAAAGAACACGCTAACGACCGCGCCGGTCCTCGCGTGCCCCGATTTTACCCGCCGGTTTATTCTACAGACCGATGCAAGCACGACTGGCCTCGGGGCCGTTTTAACGCAAAATTTCGCGGAAGGGGAACGCGTCATCGCATACGCAAGTCGTACACTCAATCCGGCCGAACGAAACTATAGCGCTACCGAGCTCGAATGCCTAGCCGTGATATGGGGAATCCGCCGGATGCGAGATTACCTCGAAGGCTACGCCTTCACGGTGATCACCGATCACCAGTCTCTCCGTTGGTTGCAGAAACTCGATGCCCCCACCGGAAGACTGGGCCGCTGGGCATTCGAACTCCAGCAATATGACATGGAGATCAGATACCGAAAGGGGTCCATAAATCGAGTCGCGGACGCACTCTCGCGCCAGCCCGTCACCGCCGCTGTTACACCCGCGTCTCATTGTCCATGGTACCGCCGCATCTCTCGCGCCGTACAAAGCGCACCGCGCGACTATCCGGACTACGAGATTCGCGACGGGAAATTATTTCGACACGTGCTCCATAGCCTCGACTTCGTGGAAACCCCCGCCGAAAGCCAGTGGAAGGAATGCGTAGCCAAAGAAAATCGGCTAAAAATTCTCCAACGGAACCACGATGCATCCACCGCCGGGCATCTCGGGATCGCGAAGACAATAGCGCGGATCGCGAGATACTATTATTGGCCCGGCATGTTCCGGGAAATCGCGAAATATGTGCAAGGCTGCCCCCAGTGTTTAAAACATAAAGTAGCGCAAAGGCGCCCAGCAGGAGCATTACACGCCACACATGTCGCACGCCCGTGGCAGCAAGTAACGCTAGATCTAATAGGACCGCTTCCGCGATCAAAAAGCGGGCATACATGGCTCCTGACCATGCAGGACCGATTCTCCAAGTGGCTTGAAATGCGCCCTCTGCGCCGCGCCACCGCATCGGCCGTTACCAACAGCATCGCGGAAGCAATCTTATTTCGCCACGGGTGTCCCGATATAATCCACTCCGATAATGGCACGCAGTTAAAATCCGCGAAATTAGGGAAAATGCTCGCCGCGCACCACGTACGACACACATATACACCTGTACACGCGCCTCACTGCAATCCGGTCGAACGGACGAATCGCGTTATTAAAACTATGATTTCCCAATATGTGGACAGAAATCATAGAAACTGGGACGAACGCATACCCGAATTGCAATTTGCGTATAACTCCGCGAAGCACGACGCCACGGGATATACACCCGCGTACATAATTTTCGGCCGCGAACCAGTCTCCCCTCTCACCCGGGATGCGGCCCCGAACGTCGCCGCACCACCACCTGACGAAACGCGCCGACACCTTGAGGAGGCCTTCGAACTCGTTAAAATCAATCTCGCGCACGCTTTTCAACGTCAACAAAAATATTACGTCTTACGTCGCCGATCTTGGAAACCGAAGATAGGAGAGTGGGTCTGGAAAAGGGAATACCCACTCTCAAATAAAGCCGCCGCGTTTAACGCAAAACTCGCGCCGAAATTCAGAGGCCCCCTCGAGGTACGTCGCATCATATCGCCTGTAATAGTAGATTTACGCGATCGCGGCGGAAAGTGGATCCGCCACATCCACGTACAAGATTTGAAACCTGCGCCGGCCGCTTCACCACCAGAGGACGACGACAACGTAAGCAACGCCGAAGACAGCGACGACGAGAACAGCGAGACGCACGCTAATGAAAACAATAACGACTTCGAAACAGAGGATGATAATAACGAAACGGCCACGGAGGACGATGACGAGACAGAGGAGCGGTAAATATCAATACCCCCTCCAGCTAATGAAGTCACGAAAACATACGAGAGACCGCTTGAAATTTCCGAAAAGTAAGACGAAAAGCACAGATAGATCGCAGCCGTCACCATGAGCACATCGACAGAAAATTCGATCGAGCAAGACATCGTGGCGGAGATCAACGCTCTGCTGGCAGAGCCGATAGAATACGATCCAGCCAACCCGGACTTCGGCGCCACATGGACGCGGCTTTTTAAACCTGGAGCAGTCGCTACCACCGCCGCCGTCACCGAGGCAATTGTTCCACCACCGACGAGAAGGAACGTCCCCGTCGTGGGGTGCCGACGCCAACGGTCAGACCAGCAACAACGACAAAAATTGAGCTGGCTGACGTCGCCGCCGCCGTCGCTGCCGAAACAAAGGAGAGGTGCAACCAAGCCGGCGAAAACCACCACGGTACCGAGCGTAGCAACGTCCACCTGGCCAGCGCCAACCATGCCGAGGGCCCTGGTCGTGCCTCCAGAAAATGCCACGACCACGACGCCACCATCGGCAGCGAATACCACGCCGCCGAAGGAAGCACTGCCTGCAACCACCAGCACGGGAGAAGCTGAGGTCCTCCTGGCCAAAGGCCCGGAACCACATCCGCCGATACAGGTCCAGGTGGAACCCGGGCACATTGTGCTGGTGCCCCACTTTGCCGCACATGTGTCCCGGCATTACAAGGCGAGGTCACGAGGAGGGAAGTGGCACATACGGTTTAACCGAACCGGCACCGTTCGCAGCATCAGGCGAATGATTTAGAGCGCCAAATTCGCGCTTGTCAAAGGAGGGGGGTGATGTAACGATGCACCCCGGAATGTGCATCGTCCCGGCCGTTCACCAGCCGAGCCGCTCGGCCGACCACCTGTCGGGCGAAGAAAGGGGGCGGAATGCCCCCACATATTTTTTAAACGAATAAAGTCGGCGCACTCGCCGCCGGATATCGATTCGGGACAAACGGATCGATATCCGTACGCGCCCGAACAGTATCGAGCGCGTTTGCAACGCCGGAGCGCTCGGCGCCCCTACTCCGGCCCGACATCCCCGCCACGTGCGTCTTCGCGTCAGCGCTACCCCCCGCTACTGAACTAACGAGCCCAGGGGGTATAAAAAGGCAACGAATTTGCCTAATTAGCAGACTCCGTCGTGAGACAGTAATCCGTCCAGACCTGTCCGCTGCTCACGACTTCCAGTCCCGATCCAGCTCCTAGCAATCACCAGCCGTGTCGACGAGGTTGAGAGTACTCAGTCTCTATTCGGGAGTTCCCATACGCCGACATCGCTTTCCTGAGCCCCGGTCGTACTGGTGAGGTTGAGCGTGCTCGTCTTTTCCGAGAGTTCTCGGTTACCAGTGCCGCCGTTTATCACACGCTAAAAGTCCACGTCCCGTACGGAGCGTTCTCTGTACGTCGGGCGTACCCGGCCGTGGTCTTTTACTTTCCTTGACGTGCACTGTACAGAGCGTGCTCTGTCCTGCCGGGTGTTCCCGGTTGCCGTCCACGTGTACTGCGGAGGAGAGTACTCCTCCCAGTCGGGTGTACCCGATTACACGCAGCTTCCTGGCATTATATCCAAGATCCTCGTGCCGCGTATCCACACGCCATTTGCACGCATTCACCCGTGCAAATTATACACGCCTCGTGTCACTGTATCGCGCACCTACTCGCGCCGCGTGCACGCCTCGCGCCTTTCTAGGGCATTTACGCGAATCTACGAAATTAGGCGCCGCCTACTTACCGCGGTACTTTCACTTTCCAGCGCCGCCCCGCGTGGGCCATCGACGCGCCCATCGATCGCGAGTCGAAACATCCCGCTAGCTACCGCCGCGAGCCGATTCCGTAAATTCGGGAAACTAACGACGCCCCGCCTTGCGTTACCACTTAAAGCGTATTCTGTCAAACCCGATTAATACTTGCAAAGATTGTAATACGTATACGAACTCGCCGAATAAATTGAATGTAAACCAACTATTTAATTAGAGCGAATAAATTATATTTAAACCAGATATTCGAGTATAAACCTGAGCATAAGCGCTTTTTCCTCCGCACCTTTTTCTCGACCCTGACCACGCCGCGAGCTACGATCCGAGCTTCGAGAACACAGGTTGTTTTATT